>MU541276.1:3081196-3156800 GCA_024362625.1 Silurus asotus | reverse complement strand
GTAACTGAATATGAAACCTTGCAGTTGATGGAGAGACTCTGTCCTGGCTGGACTGTCATGGAAGCAGGCTGAGTCAGTTCCTCACCATGCACATCTGTGGAGGAAAACACATGGTGATATCTCACACAATATACACTGCACATTTATTGTTCTTGTAGTAAATGAATAAATCGGGTAAAACACTCACAGGAAGCAGCTGCCAGCAGGAGCAGTAGAGATGTAGAGAACATGGTGTGTGATGTTTGTACTGGGGTCTTCTCTGTTCTCCAAAGTGTAACAGAGTTTAATAATCACATCAAATAAATAGAGTGATGTCTAGCCCTGACTCTTGAATTTGCATATTTGCTGATGATGGGAGGGAAACATATTTAAAACATATTTAAATTACAATGAGGAGATTCATATTATAGAGGATCAAATGTTGTCAATGACAGAAACTTCTTTACCAACTTTTTAATGTATGAATAAATAACAGAGGAAGGATTAGATACTACATTTTACTCAAATAATTTATCAGGTTTCATTTGCAGACAGAATTTAGTTTTTCATAAAGCTGAAGTAGAAGTAAAGACATACTGAATTTCCTGCCAAATTACAAAAATGTACAACTAATAATATTCACTTAATTCTTCAAACAGTAATAAGTCTAATCAGCCTGGTTTCATGGCACAATGAAATAATAATCTTTAAATTTTAGTTTCAAACAATGTTTTTGGCTTTTATTTATTTTGCTTTCATGTTTGTCTTCTGCCTTTAGCCACCAGCCAGAGATAATGAAATGAACCGAGTGTGAACACACTGTTGATAAAAATGGGAGTTTGTCATGTGACTAGAGCAGGCATGTGTTTTTGTATTGATGTCTAAGGAGAAGTATCACTGTGTGTCTCGTGCACAGTAATACACTGCAGTGTCTTCTGTCCCCACGCTGTTCATGTGCAGATACACCTGCATCTTACTGTTGTCTCTGGAGATGGTGAAGCGGCCGTTAACTGCACTGGAGTAATAGATGTAACTAGTGGTGTACAAAGTTGCAACAAATTCCAGTCCTTTTCCAGGTGCCTGTCTGATCCAAGCCATCCAAGAGCTACCAAAGGTAAATCCAGAAGCTGTGCAGATCAGTTTATGAGACTGATCAGGTTTGATGATCACTGAATCAGACTCGATCAGTGTCTGACTGCAGCAATCTGAAATACAACAATACACAAATAAATTTTTTAGAAAAAGTATGAAAAAACATCAAAATGCTTTTCTATATGAAATAAATAATAATACTAACATTGAATGAACACTGCTAAAGTAAAGCAACTCAAAACTCTGCCTAGACCCATCTCAATAAAGGAAGGAATTACTGTTGCTGGAAATGAACACAAACTGCTGCTGTGTTTTCGAACTGAATGTTTCAGCATAAATGGTTTAAAGGCAGGATTTGGTTTGCATGACACGCCAACTAGAGATGTAAAAAAAACTAAATCACAGAGGAATTGCCATGAAGAGAGAATGCTTACAGTACGTTTCACATTCTCACATCATGAACTGCTATTTGTGTAGGCATTTGCTAGCAGGTCAAAATACTCCTGCTGTCTTTATTACAGTGTGTTACACAAAAACATGATTTTCCTGGTTCTGGAAAGTTTTCAGTGAAAGTCATAGCAGCTATTGTACAAACTGGATCCGACATGCTACAGGAAAAGCGATGCAGTGGATTGGACACATTTGTAGCAGTGGAGGCACAGGGGGCACAGATTCACTGAAAAAAAGGTCCAGCATCACTCAGGACACGTCCAGTAACATGGTGACACTCAGCTGTGTATTAATAAGAGTGAATGTGGAATCAGCTGAAAGAACAAATCCTCTCAGTACAACTGCGTACCTGTAGACACAAAGATACAATACCACTGAGACAATAACTGTGCTGTTCCTTAATGTTGGGAGTGAATATGTATATAATTTATTGTAGTACTGAGTTGAATTACTGTGCGATGAAGGTTGTGTATGTGTTTGTGTAAAAGTCTGACATTTTATTTTACTTTGCTTTAGTTCATCAACTTTAAGAAAACCACACTAATGACTTATATCAAACAAACAGATCTTCCACATCAGATATTCTTCTGCATCATCTACTGTTTAGTTGCAGGCTGCTGTGTGAATTTGTTCTTTTCTAACATCTAACTTGTAAAGAATCTGAATGCTGCAGCAACACTTCACCTTTTTACAATGAAAGAACAATTTTTCAGTCTATAAAACACCTTCATTTGTTTCTGGATTGTAATAAAAATTAGACATGAACAGTTTATTATTCACAGAATGAGGGTGATTTTTCATCTTGTGTTTAAACAGTAAAAACTTGTTCTATAAAATGCGATATAAAAGTGAAACATGTGTGTGTGGTTTTTGTACAGCTGCTTCCTCAGTTCCAGTCACTGTGGCTTCTCGGGCGCAGTAATAAACCGCAGTGTCCTCTGTCCTCAGACTCTTGGCCTCTAAATACTGTGTGCTTGCTGGAACGTCTTCTGTCATGGTGAACTGGTTTTTCAAAGATTCTGCATATGTTGCATCATTGTTACCTGTGTTCATATAGCCAATCCATTCTAGAGCTTTCCCTGGTTTCTGTCGTATCCAGTGTATATTGTTGCTTGTCATGGAATATCCGCTTATTTTACAGGAGATCTTCACAGATTCTCCAGGTTTCTTTACCACAGCAGGAGACTGGTCCAGCCTGATCTCAGCACTGCAAAAACCTGCAAAATAAAACAATCCCAAATAATCATCAATGTATTCAATCCTACACTCTCTGAGAAACATATAAAGACGTCTCAGATACCTTGTGCTAAAATGAGTATAAAAATGCACTGCTGAATGACTCTCAGCCCCATAATCAAACTCTGGGATGGTTGGAAGCTCTGGAGTTCAGTTGTGTGAAATGAGCTTTAACTGTGTAAAAAGCTGATTATTTATGCAGAGCAGATAATAACAGGACGGATTTGCATAGACATCCTTTTACCCAATGGAGTCTGGTCTAGAATATGAACATCCACAAGCTTATTTTGAATGAGGCAATGATGAGAGTCATGTCACAGTTTACACTTTCACCAGTTTACACCAGTTCAGCGTAGTTGATTATAAAATTTAGTGTACATGCAAGTAAACTTCATTTTTAGAGATTATTAATTGACAAATTTTATAAATTGAATGAAAAACTTTTCTTTTTTTCTTATAAATGTTCTGTTTATCTCGGTTTTACACTGTATACAATGTGTACATTTGTAGATGTTTTTAGGCACTGTCTATATATAATTATATAATATAAAATATAAATGTTGAAGTTGTCTGAATTGATATGTTGGGTGTGTTATTGCTGTTGTTATTCAGATAAAGCCTCTGCTCCTGGCTCTAGGAGATAATACTTGTGTCTTTTCTCATTTCAAGCAAGTGTCATGAGTTGTACCTCAGAAGAAGTGAGCTGCTGCCCTCTATAGGTGAAAAAACATTTCCACTTTGTTTTTCTTCTTGCAGATGAGTGTTTAGGACTGAGCGGAGTGTGTGGTGCTTCTATCACTGATACCAACATCCACTTTACACAGCTCTGATTTAACCACCTGCAGTTTTGCACAGTAAAACACAGCTGCATAGTAATACACTGGGCATTTAAACCAACCAGCTTCATTTACACCATGTTTTTGCAGTTTTGTCTGGTTATTTCCAAACGTCCCTCAATGTGTTTGGCATATACAGTTTTACTGGCATCAGATAACCCCAATCCATTTCCAGTGCTTTTCCAGCTTCTTGTCTGATCCAGTGCATGCCAGAGCCACCAAAGATAAACCCAGATCCTTTACAGGAAAGACCCCCGCTGAATCAGCAGGAATAGACTCGAGACTCTGACACTGAATATGTGCTACACAAAAGAAAAACTTGTCATTTCAGATAATAACCAAATGTAAAATATATTTAGAATTCAGCATGAGAACTCACCAATAAAGCTGATTAGTAGCAGGAATAAGGAGAGTGAGATTTTCATGGTGAGTGTTGAGACTCTACTGCTCCAGTCAACTCAGCCGCACATTAATGCTGCATGGACACACAAAACTCTGTCATCATCATGATGCGATGATGGAATAAATGTGTAAGTCATGATGATGTAACAGATGGGAACAGCAGCTACACCTGTTTAAACACAATCACATTTTACTTGACTTTTTATCTAGATGAAGGTAATGGATGGAGAATGATTTTGTTGGTGATATGATTATTATAGTTATTATTCTGTGAAAAAGGAAACTAAAGCTGGTAAATCTGTTTTCAAAATGTACTTTTTAATAATCAGTTTAAAGATAGTAATAGTAACTCCGGATTACACTGGTAATTCTTTAGCATTTTTCGCTGTGGGACATTAACCAACATTCGTCAAAAACCATTAATTGTCTCTCTATAAAGTGTAGCAAAGCTACAGAAGTAAAATTATAGTTTTAAATCTATAGTAAAAGCTAATCAAACAAATGACCAACATTATTTGTTGTTCATTGTTAGATTTAAATATGTGTTGTGTCTTGTAGACTTTCTGTTATAATGTACACTGTATGAGATGTTTTTGTACAGCGATGTTGTTGATGTGTATCACTGTGATCTTCGAGCGCAGTAATACACAGCTGTGTCTTCAGTCTGCATGTTCTGTCCTGTTAATGTTACTGTGTTGCTGGACGTGTCTCTGGTAACCTGAAACCTGCTTTTCAGTTTCTCACTGTGGGCAGTGGCACCATCATAACATATAAGTCCAATCCACTCCAGAGTTTTTCCTGCAGGTTGTCTAATCCAGGCTGTACAGTAGGTACTTGTTACTGAATATCCAGACACTTTACAGGTCAGAGTCAGTGACTGACCAGGGGTTAATACTGTGGATCTGGTCTGGATCAACTCAACACAGAGACCACCTGTTAAAGAAAAGTTATTTTCATGTAATAAAAGCAAAAAACTGCAAATAGCCATTATTTTATGTTAAATGTAGAAACACTTACAGTGTACGGCTGCCAGCAGCAGCAGCAGTAGGGATGTAGAGATCATGTTTGTGTGTTGAAGCAGAATCAGTAAAAGCTCTTGGTCTGTGTTGCTTAAATATATAACAGGAAAGGACATTTGCATAGAGACACTCCTTATCTTAGGTGATATTTGATGTGGATGTTTTCTCATATAGACAAATCCATCTCTCTAATGTCTAATCTGCCATTGTACATATGTAGTAATCAGACAGTTTATATTTCACATGTATGTTTTTAAATATTTCCATCATTCCTGTTTGATGTTATATTTCAGCAAATCAGAAGATTAAGACAGGTGTGAATTGGGACGTTATGGACCTTCATGTGTGTTCAGGTGAATAAGGAAACACACTAGATGATAACCACATTAAATAAGGAATATCTAGCAGGGGGCGCTGTTTCAGAAAAATAAACTATGAAAGGGTGGGACGAGGAAGAGATGCAATTTAAAATCTCTCCATCCTGAAGATTCAGATTTACAACTTCATTCAATAATTTTAATGTAGTGCAGTGTATGTATTCAATAATCACGTAAAAATGTGACTGTAAGAGTCGGTTCTATTGTTCTATCAGTGTCAGTGTTTTCAGAAGCTTTAACTGTTTTCTTTATTGGTTACAGAATCTAGAGAATTTAAATAAATTTAATCATTTGCTCTAAAAAATCGTTTAAAATATTCTGGTTTTATTTCGAGATCTAGAAATAGCTGTATTATCTTTCACTTTCATTATATACTTGATATAAAAAAAAAGAATAAAACAGAATCAAATCTTTTCAATAACAAAAACCTTTTTATCAACTTTTCTCATTTATACATTTAAAACTGGAATTGTACATATTGTACATATCCAATATTTTACATTAATTTTGATTTGCAGATTTTCATAAAGATGCAGCAAAAGTAAAGACATACTGCATTTCCTACCAACATAAAAACATGTCCACATTCAATAAATATCAGATCTACTACTATTTACTTGCTAATTCATCAAACAGTGTTGATTATTCAGCCTGGTTTCATGACACACTGATATAATAGATTTTGGGGTAGGGTAAGGTTAGGGTTACATCTTAGTTTTAAACAATGTCTTTGCTTTTACTTTATTTTGCTTTCAGGTTTGTCTTCAGCTTTATGCACCAACCAGAGATAATGAAAAGAAAAAAACTGAGCATTTTTCAGATACATTTTTTATGTTAATGGAGGAAGGGAAATTAATAAAACCACATTTGTTTATAATAAATGTCTGTGGGGTTCAGTTTCCTGCTGCGGGAATATTTACAGCTCATGAGGACGTGTTTGTGTAAGTTGTTGTACAGCTCTGCAGTCTGTTGTATCAGTGTGAGTCTCGTGCACAGTAATAAACAGCCATGTCTTCAGCTTTCAGACTCTTCACTTCTAGATACAGCATGTTTTTATTGGTGTCTTTAGTGATGGAGAACTGGCCCTGTAGAGACTGAGCAAATGTTGTGCCAGTGCCAGTATAAATGCGCCCAATCCACTGCAGTCCTCGCCCTGGTTTCTGACGGATCCAGTGCATGTAGTAGCTGCTCATTGAGAATCCAGAGAAAGTACAGGACACAGTGACTGACTCTCCAGGTCTCTTCACTACAGAAGCAGAGGAGGTCAGGGACTGTACATAAGAATCTGAAAGAGAAGTGAAGAACATGATTAAGTTGTCATAATGTTTATAAGCACAGAATGTCTCATTAAATGTAATCATAGTAATCATCACATGAAAAGTCTAAAACTTACATGAAATGAGTCCAAATAAAATCCAATATCCTAAAATCATCTTTCACTGAGTTGTGCTTTAATAAGATATAAAGTGGATGGGAGTGATATCTATCACAGAGCTCACTGGATACTAGAAGAGACAAGAACATGCTGTTTATAGTCGACTCTATTTGAATAGGGAGTGTCCATGACCACTATGGATGTATTAAATCCACAACCACAGGCTGCTCGGTGTAGAAATGAGTGTTCCAAGTAAAACCATTTAAGATATTCAGATATTTTTAATAATATAAAATTCACAAAAAAGATTTATTACAAAAGATTAAAAGTTAATTACAAACATTTTCAAGATAAAAACAGTTTTGGTTAAGCAGGATGTCAGAGAAGGTAGATTTACTTTATTTATTTATTTGTATAAAATCAAACAATAAATCACATCACTTATGTTCTGTGTAATCTGAGAGTAATGATGATGGAGGCAGTCATAGATAAATTTACATAGAGAAACAGATTGTGATGGACTGAAAAGGTGCGCAATGAGAAGAAGAAATATTTCCATTTCACCAAATAGATTAAAACTAAAGTAAAGAGCCTGTTTTAAAATCGACAAAAGTAGAAATTACAGATATTCGTGTAACAAATGTAATGAGTAAAAGAAAAGAGTTGTCTGAAATATTCCCACCTCTGGGACAGACTGCCATCTAGAGGTCCAACAATGTTAAAATGTTTATGCCCTCAATAAAAACTTCACTTGGAACTAAATATAAACGTGCTTTTGTAAGCATCATTGAACTTGTGGAAGGTTGAAGAGAAGTCAAAGAATTTGATCAAAATGTTAAATATTATATGTAATATATTAAATACCAAATGTTACTCATAGACAGTTTGGTTCTTTCAGCTCCATGAACACACTGTTGATGGAAATGTGAGTTTCTCATGTGACTAGTGCAGGGGTGTGTTTTTGTACTGATGTTTAAGGAGAAGTGTCACTGTGTGTGTCTAGCGCAGTAATACACTGCAGTGTCTTCTGTCCTCACACTGTTCATCTGCAGATACACCTGCATCTTACTGTTGTCTCTGGAGACGGTGAAGCGGCCGTTAACTGCACTGGAGTAAAACTTCCTATCACTATCATACTCAATAGTTGCAACAAATTCCAGCCCTTTTCCAGGTTTCTGTCTGATCCAAGCCATCCAAGAGCTCCCAAAGTCAAATCCAGAAGCTGTGCAGATCAGTTTATGAGACTGATCAGGTTCGATGATCACTGAATCAGACTCGATCAGTGTCTGACTGCAGCAATCTGAAATACAAAAATGAACAAATTAATTTTTTTTTTAAAAGTATGAAAAAACATCAAAATGCTTTTCTATAAGAAATAAATAATAATACTAACATTGAATGAACATTGCTAAAGTAAAGCAACTCAAAACTCTGCCTAGACCCATCTCAATAAAGGAAGGAATTACTGTTGCTGGAAATGAACACAAACTGCTGCTGTGTTTTCAAACTGAATGTTTCAGCATAAATGGTTTAAAGGCAGGATTTGGTTTGCATGACACGCCCACTAGAGATGTAAAAAAACTAAATCACAGAGGCATAGACATGAAGAGAGAATGCTTACAGTACGTTCCACATTCTCACCTCATGAACTGCTATTTGTGTAGCCATTTGCTAGCAGGTCAAAATACTCCTGCTGTCTTTATTACAGTGTGTTACACAAATACATGATGTTTCCTGGTTCTGGAAAGTTTTCAGTAAATGTCATAGCAGCTATTGTACAAACTGGATCCGACATGCTACAGGAAAAGCGATGCAGTGGATTGGACACATTTGTAGCAGTGGCGGCACAGGGGGCACAGATTCACTGACAAACAGATTCAGCATCACTCAGGACACGTCCAGTAACACGGTGACTCTCAACGGTCAGAATGTGCAGATGGAAGACACAGCTGTGTATTATTGTGTGTAATACAAAAACACAGTGATGTGCATAACCAGAGTGACTGTACAAAAACCATTTCAGATCATCTTTCTAGCTTTCATCATCATTTTTGTATTGTAAAGAAAGTACATCATAAAATTCACTTCCATTCATATATTAATTTGCTCAGTAATTTAACTTACTGTAGATCTATAATGTAAAATTTGATATGAAGAAATTGTGATTATTAATGATTATTTAAAATATTTAAGTGCTGAGGGAATATGAACAGATCATAAGGACAGGCTTTTGTAAGTTTTTGTGCAGTTCTCCAGCCTGAAAGCAGAAATAACGGCACGGGGAAACACAGTACAACAGCGCCTCCTATCGTTCTATAATGTGTTCACATGTGGACTAAACTGTTTCATTCACAATTCAGTGTTTAGATTGATTTAATTTGAGGTTTCAAAATAATCCATGCAAAAGATTAAGCAAGTTGCACATAAAGATGACCTTTTCATCCTGTCAAACAATTGAAGGACATGCAGGTGAAGAAGAATGTTGGTGAAGAACTAATCAGATATGGACTGTCTACATATTCATGATGCACTGCAGATTTATTATTGCATGTAAATTGAGAAGCATGTTGGGAGCTGGCACTTGTGAAAAACTGGTACTGTATGTGTTTGGATATACTACACACATTTTATCTAGATTTTCTGTAACATAAAATAATCAAACAGAGTTTTAAAACATGATGAGCACAGATCACTCAGGATTTTGTCCAACGTTCACGAAAGAACACGACACAACACACACCATACTGGATCATTTCTGTACAGGATGTTTTTGTACAGGGATGTTGGTGACGTGTCTCACTGTGGGTAGCGAGCGCAGTAATACACAGCTGTGTCTTCTGTCTGCATGTTCTGTCCTCGAATTGTTATGGTGTTAGTAGACGTGTCTCTGGAGATGCTGAACTTATTTTTCAGTTTGTCACTGTAATATAGGCTACCACCGCCACTGATGTGTCCAATCCACTCCAGAGCTTTTCCTGCAGGTTGTCGGATCCAAGCTGTCTCATAGCTTGTAACTGAATATGAAACCTTGCAGTTGATGGAGAGACTCTGGCCTGGCTGGACTGTCATGGAAGCAGGCTGAGTCAGTTCCACACCATGCACATCTGTGGAGGAAAACACATGGTGATATCTCACACAATATACACTGCACATTTATTGCTCTTCTAGTAAATGAATGAACTGGATAAAACACTCACAGGAAGCAGCTGCCATCAGGAGCAGTAGAGATGTAGAGAACATGGTGTGTGGTGTTTGTACTGGGGTCTTCTCTTTTCTCCAATGTTTATCCAACACATCACATAAATAGAGTGAAGTCCAGCCCTGGCATTTGGATTTGCATATCTGCTTATTTTGGGAGGAGAACATATTTAAAAAAATATTTAATTCATGAGGAGGAGATTTGACTTATGGAGGATTAAATATTTTCTATGATAGAAACCTCTTTAACAACTTTTTTCATTTATACACTAATAACTGTTGTCTTCTCAGTTCTGATTGGGCAGAAAGTGTTGATAATTTTTTTATAAGAGCAGCTCTGGCAGTAGTCCTGAATATAAAGTTCATAAAGTTTAATTTTTCCTCCAGCTGTATTTGGTGCAGTTGATTTCACACAGCCAGGTCATGTGATTGTCCATCCAGAACAGGCTTTAACAATTGCATGTAAAGTGTCTGGATGGAGTTTTACTGATAGCAGCTATTGTACAATCTGGATCCAACATGCTACAGTCAGAGATCTAGAAATGGCTGTATTATTGTTCACTGGCTATTTATTAAATACTTGATATATATATAAAAAAAAAAAAAAAAAAAAACCCAGCATCAAATCTTTTCAAATGCAGAAACCTCTTTATCAACTTTTCTCATTTATGCATTTATAACAGCTGGAATTGTACATACAGAGAAACTCACAACAAGGATAAAATAAAAAAAATATTCTACCAATATTTTGAATTAGGTTTGATTTGCAGGGCAGAGTTTAGATTTTCATAAAGATGCAGCAGAAGTAAAGTCAGACTGAATTTCATCATCAAACAGTGTTGATTATTCAGCCTGGTTTCATGACACACTGATATAATAGATCTGTAACATCTTAGTTTTAAACAATGTCTTTGCTTTTACTTCATTTTGCTTTCAGGTTTGTCTTCAGCCTTAAGAAATAAAAAGAAAAAACTGAGCTTTTGTTTATAATAAATGTCTGTGGGGTTCAGTTTCCTGCTGAGGGAATATTTACAGCTCATGAGGACGTGTTTGTGTAAGTTTTTGTACAGCTCTGCAGTCTGTTGTATCAGTGTGAGTCTCGTGCACAGTAATAAACAGCCGTGTCTTCAGCTTTCAGACGCTTCACTTCTAGATACAGCATGTTTTTACTGGTATCTTTAGTGATGGAGAACTGGCCCTTTAGAGACTGAGCGAATCCAGTGCCAGTGCCGCTGTCAATGTATCCGATCCACTCTAGTCCTTGACCTGGTTTCTGACGGATCCAGTGCATGTAGTGGCTGCTCATAGAGAATCCAGAGACAGTACAGGACACAGTGACTGATTCTCCAGGTCTCTTCACCACAGAAGCAGAGGAGGTCAGGGACTGTCCATAAGAATCTAAAAGATAAAGATAAAACAATTAAAAATGAAATAATTATTATTACCACAAGAAAAAGTTCAAGGTTCTTTACAAAAAACACTGTTATCAGAAACTTACATGAAATTAAGACCAACAAAATAAAATTTCCTAAAATCATCCTCCTGCAGTTTCTGCTTCACAGTGTAGATCTCACAGAGTAAATGTATAATCATCACAGCCAAAAACATTCTTTATAGACCTGACTCTATTTAAATAGGGTGTGACGTGTCCATGACACTCAGAGCTTTTCAATTCTTAACCACAGGCTGTTTCACTCCACATATCACTGGGGAGAGATGGGACACAGGTGGAGCTGCAGGAGGATCAAGTTCACGGTCAACACTGTAAAACCTGGAAGTAAAATCAAACTACAATATTTATGCATTTGTTTTCTTGTCACTTAGATTCGTAAATAAGTATTTGCTCTGGTCCAGTTTCTGTGTTCTCTGTTCAATGGTTTTCCTTTGTAGTTTCAATAAAACTTTCATGATTAAAGTTTTTTTAACCACCGTGTTTTTGTGTTCCCAGTTCTGTAAGAAAGTGTTGATTAATTTTCTAGAACAGCAGATTTATATCTGCATGACTCTCTACATAAAGAGATTAAAAATGTGTGCGATTCTCCAGCATGAGGACTTGGTATCAGTTAGATTGGAAGCTATAAAAACATTTATAGAAAGTCTTCAGAATGGAAGTCGTTCTAGTGTCAAAATAACATAAGCTGCAGCTTCATGAGAGAGAAAAGGGAGAGAAGCTGGAGAGAGATCAGCTGTTGATATTGTGATAAGACAAGTGATAAAAGGAACTAACACTTTATGAAAGAGAAATAGAAAATATGGTGTTGATTTAATAAATAAAATAATTAGTCCCAAAATGGATTAATAGAAGATCGCTGTTACAGGATGCTTCAATGTGCATTCAGTTGCAAAAAACATGGGTCTGCTTATAAATAACTGTATGAGCATGTTTTATATAAAAGTAAAATAAAGAGTGGCTGAAGAATTTGAGTGAATGATATGACACTTTTCAACTGTGTCGCATATCTCTTACAGGTCCAATACAGACCTGTCCAATACAGGTCTCAAGTAGCCTAAATGGCAGGTGGAGCAAATTCAGGTTAATGAGCCGGAGAATTCTGGGTCATTGAGTTCTCGCACATGCCTTTGTCGCCATCTGCTGGCCTGAAGTGAATAAAACAAAAAAAACATAAAACAAAAATAATAGAAATTCTTTCATGTTATCAAGGGGTTTATGTACAGCTGTGCAACCTCATGTGTCACTGTGGGTCTCTAGCGCAGTAATACACTGCAGTGTCTTCTGTCCTCACACTGTTCATCTGCAGATACACCTGCATCTTACTGTTGTCTCTGGAGATGGTGAAGCGGCCTTTAACTGCACTGGAGTAATAAATGCTCCCACTGCCTGATGAGATATATGCAACCCATTCCAGACCTTTTCCAGGTGCCTGTCTGATCCAAGCCATGTCATAGCTACTAAAGGTAAATCCAGAAGCTGTGCAGGTCAGTTTATGAGACTGATCAGGTTTGATGATCACTGAATCAGACTCGATCAGTGTCTGACTGCAGCAATCTGAAATACAACAAAACACAAATTAAAGTGAGAAATAAGTATAGAAAATCATGAACATTTTTCTTTATATAAAATAAATAATAATACTAACATTGAATGAACATTGCTAAAGTAAAGTAACTCAAAACTCTTCCTAGTCCCATCTTAAAGAAGGAACACAACTCCTGTTGCTGGAAATGAACACAAACTGCTGCTGTGTTCTCGAGCTGAATGTAGCAGCATAAATGGTTCCAAGGCAGGATTTGGTTTGCATGACACGCCCACTAGAGACGACACTCTTATGCTATTAACTTCTATTTTTGTAGGCATTTGCTAGCTGGTCTAAATACTCCTGCTGGCTTTATTACAGTGTGTTTCACATAAATACATGAAGTTTTCTGATTCTGGAAAGTTTTTAGTGAAACTCTTTAAATCCTTTAATAGATGCACATAGAGAGAATATTATTGTTATGAATGAAAAAAAATAACCTTGTACCCTTTATAAATGCAAGGAAACATTACCAGTCATGTAATTGTAATATTTACCTAATATTTAATATTAAGTATGACATGATGTACACGGAAGTTTCACTGATACTCCCAAGCACTGGTCTTGCAGTCACATTAAACATCTAACTACTACAGCAGGTATCACATTTTAATATCCTGCTACCACGTAATTTTACACTTCATTCAATTATGCAAACATCCCCATGTTTACTTTAATAAAACTGCAGCACCAAAGAGAAGATCCCACCAGTACAGCCTTCAACCATGTTGCCAGTTTAATCCATGGTGCTGCTCATAGCTACATCCGGTAAATTCCCACATCTGTTTAAGTCTCCATTGTTGTCCTTTGTGTAATTGTTATCGAATGAAATTTGGGGAGGTCCGTTTTTGCAGCTGTATTTGGTGAAATTGATTTTGCTCAGCCAGGTCATGTGATTGTCGACAGCTTTTACAATTACATGTAAAGTGTCTGCTGAAATGTTTGACTGATAGCAGCTATTGTACAAATTTCATCCGACATGCTACAGGAAAGGTGCAGTGGATTAGATTTGTAGCAGTGGAGGCACAGGGGGCACAGATTCACTGAAAAACAGGTCCAGCATCACTCAGGACACGTCCAGTAACATGGTGACACTCAGCTGTGTATTAATAAGAGTGAATGTGGAATCAGCTGAAAGAACAAAACCTCTCAGTGCAACTGTGTACCTGTAGACACAAAGATACAATACCACTGAGACAATAACTGAGCTGTTCCTTAATGTTGGGAGTGAATATGTATATAATTTATTGTAGTACTCAGTTGAATTACTGTGACATGAAGGTTGTGTATGTGTTTGTGTAGAAGTCTGACATTTTATTTTACTTTGCTTTAGTTCATGGACTTTGAGAAACAAAACCACACTAATGACTTATTTCAAACAAACAGATCTTCCACATTAGATATTCTTCTGCATCATCTAGTGTTTATTTGTAGGCTGCTGTGTGAATTTGTTCTTTTCCAACCATCTAACTTGTAAAAAATTTAAATCCTGCAGTAACACTTCACCCTTTTACAATGAAAGAACAATTTCCAGTCTATAAAACACCTTCATTTGTTTCTGGATTGTAATAAAAATTAGACATGAGCAGTTTATTATCCACAGAATGAGGGTGATTATTCATCTTGTGTTTGAACATTAAGGACTTGTTCTATTAAATGCTGTGTGAAAAATGTGTGTGTGGTTTTTGTACAGCTGCTTCCTCAGTTTCAGTCACTGTGGCTTCTCGGGCGCAGTAATAAACCGCAGTGTCCTCTGTCCTCAGACTCTTGGCCTCTAAATACTGTGTGCTTGCTGAGACGTCTTCTGTGAAGGTCAACTGGTTTTTCACAGACTCTGCATATGTTCCTCGATTGTTGCCTGTGCTCATATAGCCAAGCCATTCTAGAGCTTTCCCTGGTTTCTGTCGTATCCAGTGTATATTGTAGCTAGTCATGGAATATCCGCTTATTTTACAGGAGATCTTCACAGTTTCTCCAGGTTTATTTACCACAGCAGGAGACTGGTCCAGTCTAATCTCAGCACTGCAAAAACCTGCAAAATAAAACAATCCCAAATAATCATCAATGCATTCAATCCTACACTCATTGAGAAACACATAAGGAAATCTCAGATACCTTGTGCTATCATGAGTATGAAAATGCACTGCTGAATGATGCTCAGCCCCATAATCAAACTCTGGGATGGTTGGAAGCTCTGGAATTCAGTTGGGTGAAATGAGCTTTAACTGATCTACAAGCTGATTATTTATGCAGAGAGGATAATAACAGGACGGATTTGCATTGACGTCCTTTTACCCAATGGAGTCTGGTCTAGAATATGAACATCTACAAGCTGATTTTGCATGAGGCAATGATGAGAGTCATGTCACAGTTTACACCAGTTCAGCTTAGTTGATTATAAAAAATTGTTGTACATGCAAGTAAACACCTAAAATTTAGATATGTTCTTCATTTTAGATATATATATAGAGAATATATAACTTTTATTTTTTCTCATGAATGTTTTCTTTATCTCTGTTTCAACACTTGTGAATATTTAATGTAAATGTGTACATTTGAGTAGATGTTTTTAGGCACTGTCTATATATAATTATATAATATAAAATATAAATGTTAAAGTTGTCTGATTTGATATGTTGGGTGTGATATTGCTGTTGTTATTCAGATGAAGTCTCTGCTCCTGGCTCTAGGAGATAATACTTGTGTCTTTTCTCATTTCAAGCAAGTGTCATGAGTTGTACCTCAGTAGAAGTGAGCTACTGCCCTCTATAGGTGAAAAAACATTTTCACTTTGTTTTTCTTTCTTGCAGATAAGTGTTTTGGACTGAGCTGAGTGTGTGGTGCTTCTATCAATAATACCTACATCCACTTTACACAGCTCTGATTTAACAACCTGCAGTTTGCACAGTAAAACACAGCTGCATAGTAATACACTGGGCACTCAAACCAACCAGCTTCATGTACACCATGTTCTTGAAGTTGTCTCTGGTGATTTCCAAACGTCCCTCAAGGAGTTTGGCATATACAGTTTTACTGGCATCATACCAGATAACCCCAATCCATTCCAGTGATTTTCCAGCTTCTTGTCTGATCCAGTGCATGCCAGAGCCACCAATGTTAAACCCGGATACTTTACACGAAAGACTCAGAGTTTCTCCAGGTTTTTTCACCGCTGAATCAGCAGGAATAGACTCGAGACTTTGACAGTGAATACCTGCTACACAAAAGGAAAACTTATAGATAATAACCAAATGTAAAATATATTTCAAATTCATCATGAGATCTCACCAATGAAGCTGATTAGTAGCAGGAATAGGGAGAGTGAGATCTTCATGGTGAGTGTTGAGACTCTATTGCTCCAGTCAACTCAGCCGCACATTGATACTGCATGGACACACAAAACTTTGGATTTACATCATGATGTGATGATGGAATAAATGTGTAAGTCATGATGATGTAGCAGATGGGAACAGCAGCTACACCTGTTTAAATTGTTTAAACACAACCATATTTCACTTGACTTTTTATCTAAGTGAAGGCAATGGATGGAGAAAGATTTTGTTGGTGATATGATTATTATAGTTATTATTATTTGAAAAGGGAAACTAACGCTGGTAAATCTGTTTTCAAAATGTTCTTTTATTCTGAATTCATTGTTCAAGAATAATCAAACAAATGACCATCATTTTTTGTTGTTAATTGTTAGAGTTGAATATGTGTTGTGTCTTGTAGACTTTCTGGTATAATGTACACTGTATGAGGTGTTTTTGTACAGGGATGTTGTTGATGTGCATCACTGTGGTTGACGAGCGCAGTAATACACAGCTGTGTCTTCAGTCTGCATGTTCTGTCCTGTTAATGTTACTGTGTTGCTGGACGTGTCTCTGGTAACCTGAATCCTGCTTTTCAGTTTCTCACTGTAGAGAGTGGCACCATTAAAACATATAACTCCGATCCACTCCAGAGTTTTTCCTGCAGGTTGTCGTATCCAGGCTGTACAGTAGGTACTTGTTACTGAATATCCAGACACTTTACAGGTCAGAGTCAGTGACTGACCAGGGGTTAATACTGTGGATCTGATCTGGATCAGCTCAACACAGTGACCACCTGTTAAAGAAAAGTTATTTTCATGTTATAAAAGCAAAAAGCTGTAAATAACCAAAACTGTATTATATGTTAAATGTAGAAACACTTACAGTGTACGGCTGCCAGCAGCAGCAGCAGCAGTGATGTAGAGATCATGGTGTGTTTTGAAGCAGAATCAGTAAAAGCTCTTGCTCTGTGTTGTTAAAATATGTAACAGGGAAGGACATTTGCATAAGGACACTCATTAGTAAAGTGATATTTATTCCCATTCCATGCACAGATTTGTTTCTGTGCTCTGTAAAGAGACATTTACCAATTATGGAAGAAGAATCCCGTTTTAATCAGTTCTCTGACACAGAAAATCCTTTATTTTCAAATTAATAAAAAATTTTAAAATTGATGTTCCACAATATTCAACTGGAACTGGATTAAATATAAGAAATGTTCATAAAAATAAAATAGCATTGCTGTGAAATAAAGCACTGTGGTATGTGATGTTACTGAAAAACAGGAGGCTGAATTCATGGTTTTAACCGTAAAAAAACTTTTACAGTTCACGAATCATTTTAAATTAATCGAAATCTTTGTTGAAAATCATTCATTTGTCTATCATTATCCTTTATGAGGAAGTAAATGAGGGAATATTGTAGATTAGGGATCATTAATATAAAACAGAAGATGATCTTTAAAAATGTTTTCAGCAGATGAAATGAATCAGCTGCACCACTGATGTTTTTGTACAGAGTTTCCTCATATTTCTGCTACTGTGCTTCTCGTGCGCAGTAATACACAGCTGTGTCCTCTGCTGTCACACCAGAGAGTTTGAGATACACCATGCTGTTGGAATTATCTCTGGTGATTTCTATTCTTCCTTCAAATGATTTACTATAACCAGTGCCACTGCCATCAGTATAAACACGTCCCATCCACACCAGTGGTTTGTTCTCCTGCTGTCTGATCCAATGCATATGGAAGTTTCCAAAAGTAAACCAAGATCCTCTGCAGGAGAGACTCAGTGTTTCTCCAGGTTTCTTCTGCACTGTGGTTTGTAATGACTCGAGGCTTTCACATTTAAATTAAACATTAAAAAATGAAAATATTCAATGAATCAGTTTTAATAGAAAACATACAGTAAGAAAGTAAATCTCAGGTTTGAGTTGAGAACTCACTGATGAAGCTGATCAGTAGCAGGAATAAGGAGAGTGAGATCTTCATGGTGAGTGATGATGAGATTCGACTGCTCCACTCAGCTCAGCTGTACATAAATACTGCATGGACACACATTTGCATAATGTTGTCATGCTGTAAACAAGTGATTTTGACAGAAATAAAGGCATTATGAGGTACAGCACATGTACAAAAGTTTATAGAAATCACTTCACTTTGTTCTGTTCTTTTATTAAGAAATATGATAACAGAGAGGAGTAATACTGTACTTGCTGATGGTGTTTAATATGACTTCAAAACTAAAAAGCAATTACTGTATATGGTATGGAGCAACAAAGCACAACAGCGCCTCCTATATTTCCCCATGTGTTCACATGTGGATTAAACTGTTTGATTTACAGTTCATATTAAGTGTTCAAATTAAATGAATCTAAGTTTTCAGAATTATCCAAATGTAGAAATGAACAAGTTACACAATAAACTCTTTATTCTGTCAAACACCTAATTGAGTTTCAGATAAAGAAGAAATCAGATATAGACAGTTTAAATGTCTATAATGCTTCTGAACTGCAGAATTAATATTGCATTTAAATTAAGGAGCATGTTGGGAGTTTGCACTTGTGCAGGACTGGTACTGTATGTGCTTGGATAAAGTTCACACAATTTATTTAGATTTTACTGTAAAATAAAACAACCACACAGAGATTTAAAACATGATGAGCACTGTTCATGTAGGACTTTGACTAATGTTCATAAAGAAACATGACATCACACACCAAACTGATAAAATGTTGCATTTCTTCTTTTGCTAATAAACAGTTTTCTGTACAGGATTTTTTTGTACAGGGATGTTGGTGATGTGTCTCACTGTGGGGTAACGAGCGCAGTAATACACAGCTGTGTCTTCAGTCTGCATGTTCTGTCCTCGAATTGTTATTGTGTTAGTAGACGTGTCTCTGGAGATGCTGAACTTATTTTTTAGTTTGTCACTGTAATATAGGCTACCACCGCCACTGATGAGTCCAATCCACTCCAGAGTTGTTCCTGCAGGTTGTCGGATCCAAGCAGTCTCATAGCTTGTAACTGAAAAAGAAACCTTGCAGTTGATGGAGAGACTCTGGCCTGGCTGGACTGTCATGGAAACAGGCTGAGTCAGTTCCTCACCATGCACATCTGTGGAGAAAAACACATGGTGATATCTCACACAATATACACTGCACATTTATTGTTCTTGTAGTAAATGAATGAATTGGATACAACACTCACAGGAAGCAGCTGCCAGCAGGAGCAGTAGAGATGTAGAGAACATGGTGTGTGATGTTTGTACTGGGGTCTTCTCTGTTCTTCAACGTTTAACGGAGTTTAATCATCACATCTCATAAATAGAGTGATGTCCAGCCCTGACACTTGAATTTGCATATTTGCTGATGATGGAAGGGAAACATATTTAAATCATAAATATGTTTGTTGTCAATGACAGAACTTTCTTTAACAACTTTTTTCATTTATATACCAATAACTGTTGTTTTCTCAGTTCTGATTGGACAGAAAGTGTTGATTTTTTTATATAAGAGCAGCTTTTGCAGTAGCAGTACATCTTCATGACTCTTCACATAAACATATAAAAAATTTGTTTGTATAGTGAGGTCCACCAGTGTGAGGACTTGGTATTAGTCAGAGTTAAAGTAGTAACATTTTTACAGGACTGTTCACTGTAGATTCAGCTGCAGAGTAAAAAATCGGACTTTTTTCATTAAAAACCGTACAAGCAGATAAGATGAAAGTTTCTGAAAGGATTTAAATGCATGTTGGGCCCTTATCAAATTTGTCTCATATCTTTGTTTAAATTGCTTTTTTTTTGTCGTTCACTTTTTTCTTTTTAGTTCCTTTTCTCACTTTATATCATTCATATCTTCCGTTTCTTTCACCTTTCCTCTAACTTCAGGCAGAACCCTGGGTGCAAAAGAAGAGCAGCGTCTTAAACAGGTATTAAGTATCCTAAACGACAGGTGCAGCCAATCCAGGGTAATGAGACTGAAGGATTCTGGGTAATTGACACTCTCACTGTGTGCTGCTGTCGCCCTCTGCTGGCTGCTGGAGCTTCTAAAGTGACTATAACAGAAAAAGTAGCTATGCCTCCATTTTATAAAGGTTCCATTTTATAATCAGTAAGTTGTTTGGTAATTTAACATGCTGTAAAACTATTAGAGAGTGGAGTAAAAAGAAATGTGGATTATTAATCATTAATTAATAAGATAAGCATTGCAGCCTGTGAAAAGATGGATCACTAGATTATGTGCTGTCTAGATGCATGAAAATTTCAACACTGCCACATCAGGAAGAAATTGAATACAAGGTTCTTGCAGTAAAAAAAATAAAGAAAACACCTCACATATAGCAGAAACACAGATCATGATAGAATAAATTCCAAATCCTGTGTCCTGTGTCTAAAAGAGAAGTGGCAAAAGTACACACATCCTTCGTAGAAGTAGAAGTGCAGATACTCATGTTTACAAAATACTCTGGTAAAAGTTGAAGTACTGATTATACTTTTATTACTCAAGTTAAAGTAAAGAAGTTTGGGCTCTGACATGTACTTAAGTAAAAAGTAGCCTTTACTACAACCTGTTTTAGTGTCACGCTGGTAACTGGACGTCACGTCATATTAATATTAGGGCGATCAATCTGTTAAAATATTTAATGTACCTTAAATTATTACTTTCCAATTTTTTACTAATCCAATCAACAGGGCTATGGACAAATATTGATGCTTTATGCAAATGTATGTTTATTATTCGTGAAACCAAAATCAACATAGAGCATGAAGACAAAACATTCTTGTAAACGTTTTAAAGTAATGATAGTGTTTTAAATTACAGGAATTATAAGGACACCAAACGGAATATTTGCTATGTTTCCACACGGACGTTTTATTGAGGTGATACCGGAGAAGCTGCACCTCTTATAACGTTCATACGGATTACATAATCTGAGAATATTTGTATCCCACGTGAATGTGTATATTTTAAAGAAGACTTTTTGAGTTTTTTATACATATATTTATTATGTTTGTGAGGCAAATACTCACTGAGATTCAGGGTGTTTTATGTGTGTGTTTGTGAAGAGAGAAGACAGAGATGGCAGAAAGCCCACAATGTCTGATTTCTTTACAAAAGCACAGCGTTTTGTTGTTATTATGAGTGAATACAAATAAAAGTGGTCCATTTACATATTCGAATGATGTATTGCTCTTATCTGTACGATAAAAAAAGACAGTAATTTATGTTCGTTATAGATTATATCGATTAAACAGCAAAGAAAAAAATAAATAAATGAATAGACCTTGAACGATATATTTTAAACCAGATTTATATAAATAATAGTCATGTCTTGTGACCATCCTGTTATAATGTACACTGTATGAGGGGTTTTTGTACAGGGATGTTGTTGATGTGTATCACTGTGTAGGTCACGAGCGCAGTAATACACAGCTGTGTCTTCAGTCTGCATGTTCTGTCCTGTTAATGTTACTGTGTTGCTGGACGTGTCTCTGGTAACCTGAAACCTGCTTTTTAGTTTCTCACTGTAGTAAGAGCTACCACTAGCATATACGTGTCCAATCCACTCCAGAGTTTTCCCTGCAGGTTGTCGTATCCAGTTTGTTCGGTAGCTGTTATCAGTTACTGAATATCCAGACACTTTACAGGTCAGAGTCAGTGACTGACCAGGTGTTAATACTGTGGATCTGGTCTGGATCAGCTCAACACAGTGAAGACCTGTTAAAGAAAAGTTATTTTCATGTTATAAAAGCAAAAAGCTGTAAATAATAAAAACTGTATTATATGTTAAATGTAGAAACACTTACAGTGTACGGCTGCCAGCAGCAGCAGCAGTAGTGATGTAGAGATCATGGTGTGTGTTGAAGCAGAATCAGTAAAAGCTCTTGAACTTTGTTGCTTAAATTTATAACAGGGAAGGACATTTGCATAAAGACACCCCTTATCTTAGGGGACATTTGATGGGGATTTTTTCTCATATAGACAAATCCATCTCTCCAATGTCTAATGTGCCATTGTACATATGCAGTAATCAGACAGTTTATATTTCACATGTATGTTTTCAAATATTTCCATCATTCCTGTTTGATGTTATGTTTCAGCAGATCAAAGGATTGAGACAGGTGTAAAGTTGGACGTTATGGACCTTCATGTGTGTTAAGGTGAATAGGAAAACACACTAGATTATAAGAAGAAGAAGAAAAAGAAGAAGAAGAAGAAGAAGAAGAAATAAGGAATAAAATAACAGGTGGCGCTGTTTCAGGAAAATGAGCAGTGAAATAGTGGTGGGATGAGGCAGAGTTCCAGTTTAAGATCTCTCCATCCTGAAGAGTCAGAGTTACAGCTTCATTTAATAATTTATTTTTCATTGTGAAAGAGATAGAAAACGTCTTCAAAATGATTTGATAAAGAAACATTTTTACAGGACTGTTCACTATAGATTCAGCTGCAGAGTAAAAAAATCTGAGTTCATTTCTTAATAACTGTACAAGCAGAGTTTATATAAAGATAAGATGAAGGTTTCTGAAAAGATTTAAATGTTTTTGGGCACTTTTCAAATTTGTCTCATATCTTTGTTTTTTTTGGTCTTTCCCTTTTTTCTTTTCAGTTTCTTTTCTCACTTTATATCATTCATATCTTCTGTCTCTTTCACTTTTCCTCTAACTTCAGGCAGAACCCTGAGGTGCAAAAGAAGAGAAGAGTCTTAAACAGGTCTTTAGTATCCTAAACGGCAGGTGCAGCCAATCCAGGATAATGAGCCTGAAGGATTCTGGGTAATCGACACTCTCACTGTATGCTGCTGTCGCCCTCTGCTGGAGCTTCTAAAGTGACTATAACAGAAAAGGTAGATATGCCTCCATTTTATAATCAGTAAGTTGTTTGGTTATTTAAAATACTGTAAAACTATTGGAGTATATGGAGTATAAAGAAATGTGGATTATTAATGATTAATTATTAAGCTTAGCATTGCAGCCTGTGAAAAGAGGGATCACTTGAATATGTGCTGTCTAGAGGCATGAACATTTCAACACTGCCAAATCAGAAAGAAATTGAATACAAGATTCTTGCAGTAAAAAAAATAATAAAGAAAACACCTCACATGTAGCAGAAATACAGATCATGATAGAATAAATTCCAAATCCTGTGTCCTTTGTCTAAAACAGAAGTGGCAAAAGTACACGCATCCTTCGTAGAAGTAAAAGTGCAGATACTTGTTTAAAAAAATACTCTGGTAAAAGTTGAAGTACTGATTACACTTTTTTACTTAAGTTAAGGTAAAGAAGTTTGGGCTCTGACATGTACTTAAGTAAAAAGTAGCCTTTACTACAACCTGTTTTAGTGTCACGCTGGTAACTGGACGTCACGTCATATTAATATTAGGGCGATCAAACTGTCAAAATATTTAATGTACCTTAAATTAAAACTTTCCAATTTTTTACTACTCTAATCAACATGGCTATGGACAAATATTAATGCTTTATGCAAATGTATGTTTATTATTCGTGAAACCAAAATCAACATAGAGCATGAAGACAAAACATTCTTGTAAATTCTTTTAAATTACACCAATTATCGGGACACCAAACGAAATATTTGCTATGTTTCCACACAGAAGTTTTATTGAGGTGATACTGGAGAAGCTGCAGCTCTTATAACGTTCATATGGATTACATAATCTGAGAATATTTGTATCCCACGTGAATGTGTATATTTTAAAGAAGACTTTTTGAGTTTTTTATTCAAATATTTATTATGTTTGTGAGGTAAATATTCACTGAGATTAAGGGTGTTTTATGTGTGTGTTTGTGAAGAGAGAAGACAGAGATGGCAGAAAGCCCACAATGTCTGATTTCTTTACAAAAGAACAGCGTTTTGTTGTTATGAGTGAATACAAATAAAAGTGGTCCATTTACATATTCGAATGATGTATTGCTCTTATCTGTACGATAAAAAAAAGACAGTAATTTATGTTCGTTATAGATTATATCAACTGAACAGCAAAGAAAAAAAATAAAATAAATGAATAGACCTTGAAAGATATATTTTAAACCAGATTTATATAAATAATAGTCGTGTCTTGTGACCATTCTGTTATAATGTACACTGTATGAGGTGTTTTTGTACAGGGATGTTGTTGATGTGTATCACTGTGTAGGTCACGAGCGCAGTAATACACAGCTGTGTCTTCAGTCTGCATGTTCTGTCCTATTAATGTTACTGTGTTGCTGGACGTGTCTCTGGTAATCTGAAACCTGCTTTTTAGTTTCTCACTGTAGTAAGAGCTACCACTAGCATATACGTGTCCAATCCACTCCAGAGTTTTCCCTGCAGGTTGTCGTATCCAGTTTGTTCGGTAGCTGTTATCAGTTACTGAATATCCAGACACTTTACAGGTCAGAGTCAGTGACTGACCAGGGGTTAATACTGTGGATCTGATCTGGATCAGCTCAACACAGTGAAGACCTGTTAAAGAAAAGTTATTTTCATGTTATAAAAGCAAAAAGCTGTAAATAATCAAAACTGTATTATATGTTAAATGTAGAAACACTTACAGTGTACGGCTGCCAGCAGCAGCAGCAGTAGTGATGTAGAGATCATGGTGTGTGTTGAAGCAGAATCAGTAAAAGCTCTTGAACTTTGTTGCTTAAATTTATAACAGGGAAGGACATTTGCATAAAGACACCCCTTATCTTAGGGGACATTTGATGGGGATTTTTTCTCATATAGACAAATCCATCTCTCCAATGTCTAATGTGCCATTGTACATATGCAGTAATCAGACAGTTTATATTTCACATGTATGTTTTCAAATATTTCCATCATTCCTGTTTGATGTTATGTTTCAGCAGATCAAAGGATTGAGACAGGTGTAAAGTTGGACGTTATGGACCTTCATGTGTGTTAAGGTGAATAGGAAAACACACTAGATTATAAGAAGAAGAAGAAAAAGAAGAAGAAGAAGAAGAAGAAGAAATAAGGAATAAAATAACAGGTGGCGCTGTTTCAGGAAAATGAGCAGTGAAATAGTGGTGGGATGAGGCAGAGTTCCAGTTTAAGATCTCTCCATCCTGAAGAGTCAGAGTTACAGCTTCATTTAATAATTTATTTTTCATTTCATGTAGTGTATGTTTTCGATAATCACGTTAAAATGTGACTGTAAGAGTCGGTTCTATTGTTCTATCAGTGTCAGTGTTTTCAGAAGCTTTACCTGCTTTCTCTATTCGTTACAGAGTCTAGAGAATTGAAAATAATTTAATCATTGGCTCTACAAAATCCATTATAAAATATTCTTGGTTTTTTTAAAGATATAGAAATTGTTGTATTATTGTTCACTGGCTTTTCATTATATACTTAATATAAACAAATAAAACGGGATCAAATCTTTTCAATTACAGAAACCTCTTTATCAACTTTTCTCATTCATGCATTTATAACAGCTGGAATTGTACATACAGAGAAATTTACAACAAGGATTAGATACTAAATATTCTCTAAATATTTTGAATCATTTTTGATTTGCAGGACAGAGTTTAGATTTTCATAAAGATGCAGCAGAAGTAAAGTCAGACTGAATTTCATCATCAAACAGTGTTGATTATTAAGCCTGGTTTCATGACACACTGATATAATAGATCTGTAACATCTTAGTTTAAACAATGTCTTTGCTATTTTTTTCCGCATTTTGCTTTCAGGTTTGTCTTCAGCTTTAAGCACCAGCCAGAGATAATAAAAAGACAAAACTGAGCATTTTATAGAGGAATGTTGACTGTTAATGTAGGAAGAGAAAATTTGAAGTAAAACCTCCTTTGTTTATAATAAATGTCTGTGGGGTTCAGTTTCTTGCTGAGGGAATATTTACAGCTCATGAGGACGTGTTTGTGTAAGTTGTTGTACAGCTCTGCAGTCTGTTGTATCAGTAATATACAGCCGTGTCTTCAGCTTTCAGACTCTTCACTTCTAGATACAGTATGTTTTTATTGTTGTCTTTAGTGATGGAGAACTGGCCCTGTAGAGACTGAGCGAATCCAGTGTTAGTGCCAGTATAAATAACTCCAATCCACTCCAGTCCTCGTCCTGGTTTCTGACGGATCCAGTGCATGTAGTAGCTGCTCACTGAGAATCCAGAGACAATACAGGACACAGTGACTGACTCTCCAGGTCTCTTCACCACAGAAGCTGAGGAGGTCAGGGACTGTCCATAAGAATCTGTCAGATAAAGATAAAATAATCAATGAAAGAATTATTATTATTTTCACAAGAAAATGTTCAAGGTTCTTTACAATAAACACTGATATCAGACACTTACATGAAATTAATACCAACAAAATACAATTTCCGTAAATCATTCTTCTGCAGTTTCTGCTTCACAGAGTAGACCTCACAAAGTAAATGAATAATCATCACAGCCAAAAACATTCACATCTTTATAGACCTGACTCTATTTAAATATGGTGTGACGTGTCCATGACACTCAGAGATTTTCAATTCTTAACCACAGGCTGTTCATGGTTTCACTCCACATATCACTAGTGAGAGATGGGACACAGGTGGAGCTACAGGAGGATCAAGTTCACGGTCAAAACTGTAAAACCTGGAAGTAAAATCGAACTACAATATTTATGCATTTGTTTTCTTGTTGCTTAGATTCGTAAATAAGTATTTGCTCTTGTCCAGTTTCTGTGTTCTCTGTTTCACAGCAGGTTTTCCTTTGTAGTTTCAAAAAAACGTTCTGAATTCATTATTAAAGTTTGTTTAAACACCGTGCTTTTGTGTTCCCAGTTCTGATTGTTGAGAAAGTGTTGAATTTGTTTCTAGAACAATAGATTTATATCTGCATGGCTCTCCACATAAAGAGATTAAAAATGTGTGATTCTCCAGCGTGAGGACTTTGTACCAGTTAGAGATGAAGCTACAAATACATTTATAGAAAGTCTTCACAATGGAACTCTTTCTTGTTTCATAATAACATAAGCTGCAGCTTCATGAGAGAGAAAAAGGATAGAGGCTGGAGAGAGATCAGCTGTTAATATTGTGATAACACAAGTGATAAAAGGAACAAACACTTTATGAAAGAGAAATAGAAAAAGTGTTGAATTAATAAATAAATTAGTCCCAAAATGGACTGATAGAAGAAAATCGCTGTTACAGAATGGTTGTATAACTGTATGAGCAGGGTTTATATAAAAGTAAAATAAAGAGTGGAAGAATTTGAGTGAATAATACGACACTTTTCAACTGTGTTGCATATCTCTTACAGGTCCATTAGAGACCTGTCCAATACAGGTCTTAAGTATCCTAAATAGTAGGTGTAGCAAATTCAGATTAATGAGCCGGGGAGTTTTGGGTCATGGAGTTCTTGCACATGCCTCTGTCGCCATCTACTGGCGTGAAGTGACTAAAACAAAACAACAAAAAAATAGAAATTCTTTCATGCTATTAAGGAGTTTATGTACAGCTGGGCAACCTCATGTGTCACTGTGGCGCAGCGCAGTAATACACTGCAGTGTCTTCTGTCCTCATGCTGTTCATCTGCAGATACACCTGCATCTTACTGTTGTCTCTGAAGATTGTGAAGCGACCTTTAACTGCACTGGAGTAATAAATGCCGACACTCTCTAATGTGATATATGCAACCCATTCCAGCCCTTTTCCAGGTGCCTGTCTGACCCAAACCATGTCATAGCTACTAAAGGTAAATCCAGAAGCTGTGCAGGTCAGTTTATGAGACTGATCAGGTTTGATGATCACTGAATCAGACTCGATCAGTGTCTGACTGCAGCAATCTGAAATACAAAAATATACAAAATAAATTGTTAGAAAAAGAATGAAAAAATGTCAAAATGCTTTTATATGAAATAAATAATAATACTAACATTGAATGAACATTGGTAAAGTAAAGCAACTCAAAACTCTGCCTAGACCCATCTCAATAAAGGAAGGAATTACTGTTGCTAGAAATGAACACAAACTGCTGCTGAAAGTTTCAGCATAAATGGATTAGGGGCAGGATTTGGTTTGCATGACACGCCCACTAGAGATGTAAAAAAAACTAAATCACAGAGGAATTGCCATGAAGAGAGAAGGCTTACAGTACGTTCCACATTCTCACATCATGAACTGCTATTTGTGTAGGCATTTGCTAGCAGGTCAAAATACTACTGCTGTCTTTATTACAGTGTGTTACACAAAAACATGATTTTCCTGGTTCTGGAAAGTTTTCAGTGAAAGTCATAGCAGCTACTGTACAAACTGGATCAGACATGCTACAGGAAAAGCGATGCAGTGGATTGGACACATTTGTAGTGGTGGAGGCACAGGGGGCACAGATTCACTGACAAACAGATTCAGCATCACTCAGGACACGTCCAGTAACATGGTGACACTCAGCTGTGTATTAATAAGAGTGAATGTGGAATCAGCTGAAAGAACAAAATCTCTCAGTACAACTGCGTACCTGTAGACACAAAGATACAATACCACTGAGACAATAACTGTGCTGTTCCTTAATGTTGGAAGTGAATATGTATATAATTTATTGTAGTACTGAGTTGAATTACTGTGAGATGAAGGTTGTGTATGTGTTTGTGTAAAAGTCTGACATTTTATTTTACTTTGCTTTAGTTCATCAACTTTAAGAAAACCACACTAATGACTTATATCTTCCACATCAGATATTCTTCTGCATCATCTATTGTTTAGTTGCAGGCTGCTGTGTGAATTCAATCTTTTCTAACCATCTAACTTGTAAAGAATCTGAATGCTGCAGCAACACTTCACCTTTTTACAATGAAAGAACAATTTTTCAGTCTATAAAACACCTTCATTTGTTTCTGGTTTGTAATAAAAATTAGACATGAGCAGTTTATTATCCACAGAATGAGGGTGATTATTCATCTTGTGTTGGAACAGTAAAGACTTGTTCTATAAAATGCGAAGTGAAAAATGAGTGTGTGGTTTTTGTACAGCTGCTTCCTCAGTTCCAGTCACTGTGTCTTGTCGGGCGCAGTAATAAACCGCAGTGTCCTCTGTCCTCAGACTCTTTGCCTCTAAATACTGTGTGCTTGCTGGGACGTCTTCTGTCATAGTGAACTGGTTTTTCAAAGCCTCTGCATATGTTGCATCATTGCTACCTGTGTTCATCCTACCAATCCATTCTAGAGCTTTCCCTGGTTTCTGTCGTATCCAGTGCAAATAATTGCTAGTCATGGAATATCCGCTTATTTTACAGGAGATCTTCACAGATTCTCCAGGTTTCTTTACCACAGCAGGAGACTGGTCCAGTCTGATCTCAGCACTGCAAAAACCTGCAAAATAAAACAATCCCAAATAATCATCAATGCATTCAATCCTACACTCAGTGAAAAACATATAAAGACGTCTCAGATACCTTGTGCTAACATGAGTATAAAAATGCACTGCTGAATGACGCTCAGCCCCATAATCAAACTCTGTGATGGTTGGAAGCTCTGGAATTCGGTTGGGTGAAATGAGCTCTAACTGAGTAACAAGCTGATTATTTATGCAGAGCAGATAATAACAGGATGGATTTGCATAGACGTCCTTTCAACCAATAGAGTCTGGTCTAGAATATGAACATCCACAAGCTGATTTTGCATGAGGCAATGATGAGAGTCATGTCACAGTTTAGACTTCACACCAGTTCAGCTTAGTTAATTATACAAATTGGTGTACATGCAAGCAAACAAGTTTTATTTAATGAATAAATACATTTTCTTTTTTTCATTAAAAAACTTAATGAAAAAAACTTTGTCATTGTCATGGTGAATATTTAATGTAAATGTGTACATTTGATTAGATGTTTTAGGCACTGTGTATATATAATTATATAATATAAAATATAAATGTTAAAGTTGTCTGAATTAATGTGTTGGGTGTGATATTGCTGATGTTATTCCGATGAAGCCTCTGCTCCTGGCTCTAGGAGATAATACTTGTGTCTTTTCTCATTGCAAGCAAGTGTCATGAGTTGTATCTCAGTAAAAGTGAGCTACTGCCCTCTATCAGGTAAAAAACATTTCCACTTTGTTTTTCTCCCTCCAGATGTGTGTTTTGGACTGAGCTGAGTGTGTGGTGCTTCTATCACTAATACCAACATTCACTTTACACAGCTCTGATTCAACAACCTGCAGAAAAGCTTTAAAATGTGGCTATTTATTTAAATCGGTTTACATAAGCGGTGCTGAAAAAATGATCAACACCAGAGAATATTTGCTATACTGTAGCACCACCTTTAGGGCTTGTAAAAAATGCACTTTTATTACATCTGTGGAAAGATTTTGTACAACTGTGGGTTTTTGCACAGTAAAACACAGCACAGTAATACTCTGCTGCATAGTAATACACTGGGCATTTAAACCAATCAGCTCTATGTACACCATGTTCTTGGAGATTTCTCTGGTGATTTCCAAACGTCCCTCAATGTGTGTGGCATAAACAGTTTTACTGGCATCATACCAGATAACACCAATCCATTCCAGTTATTTTTCAACTTCTTCTCTGATCCAGTGCATGCCGGAGCCACCAAAGTTAAAAACAGACAATTTACAGGAAAGACTCAGAGTTTCTCCATGTTTTTTCACTGCTGAATCAAGAGGAATAGATTTGAGACTCTGACACTAAATACCTGCTACTCGAAAGGAGAACTTTGTCATTGTCATGGTTAAAAAAAAACCAATGTAAAATATATTTAAAATTTAGCATGAGAACTCACCAATGAAGCTGATTAGTAGCAGAAATAAGGAGAGTGAGATCTTCATTGTGAGGGTTGAGACTCTACTGCTCCAGTCAACTCAGCCGCATATTAATAATGCATGGACACACAGGATTTACATCATGATGTGATGATGGAATAAATGTGTAAGTCATGATGATGTAGCAGATAGGAACAGCAGCTACACCTGTTTAAATTGTTTAAACACAATCACATTTCACTTGACTTTTTATCTAAGTGAAGGCAATGGATGGAGAATGATTTTGTTGGTGATAACCAACAAAAAATGTTGGTTATTTGTTTGATTATTCTAGAACAATAATCAAACAAATAACCAACATTTTTGTTGTTAATTGTGAGATTTGAATATGTGTTGTGTCTTGTGGACTTTCTGTCATATTGTACACTGGATGAGGTGTTTTTGTACAGGGATGTTGTTGATGTGTATCACTGTGTGGGTAACGAGCGCAGTAATACACAGCTGTGTCTTCAGTCTGCATGTTCTGTCCTGTTAATGTTACTGTGCTGCTGGACGTGTCTCTGGTAACCTGAAACCTGCTTTTCAGTTTCTCACTGTGGGCAGTGCTACCATCACCACATGTAACTCCGATCCACTCCAGAATTTTTCCTGTAGGATGTCATATCCAGTTTGTACAGTAGCTGCTATCAGTTACTGAATATCCAGACACTTTACAGGTCAGAGTCAGTGACTGACCAGGGGTTAATACTGTGGATCTGGTCTGGATCAACTCAATACAGTGAACACCTGTTAAAGAAAAGCTCTGTTCATGTTTTGCTGTATATAACCAAAACTGTATTATATGTTAAATGTAGAAACACTTACAGTGTACGGCTGCCAGCAGCAGCAGCAGTAGTGATGTAGAGATCATGGTGTGTGTTGAAGCAGAATCAGTAAAAGCTCTTGCTCTGTGTTGCTTAAATATGTAAAGGGGAACAACATTTGCATAAAGACACTCCTTATCTTAGAAGACATTTGATGCAATCCTGCATATTAGTATCAGTATCCATATTAACGTGATGATTATTCCCATTCCATGCACAGATTTGTTTCTGTGCTCTGTAAAGAGACATTTACCAATAATGGAAGTAGTATCCCTTTATAATCAGTTTTCTGACACAGAAAATTCTTTATTTTTAAATTAATTTTAAAACTGACAAACCAGGGGCTCGAGAGGCAGCATCTGTTTATAGCTTTGATGACAGAAGTGATAACAGGAACTTATTCTGCAGATGTTCCACAATATTCAACTGTTACTGAATTAAATATATAAAGTGCTCATAAAAATCAAATATCATCAAATTGCTGTGAAATAAAGCATTGTGGGATGTGATGCTACTGGAAAACAGGAGGGTGAATTTAGGGTGTTAAAAAAATCATTTTTGATGGTTCATTTTAAATTAATCGAAATATTAGTTGAAAATCATTCATGTGTCTCTCAATATCTTTTATGAGGAAGTAAGTAAGGGGATATTGTAGATTAGGGATAATTAATATAAAACAGAAGATGGGCTTTAAAATATTTTCAGCATATGAAATGAATCAGCTGCACCACTGATATTTTTGTACAGTGTTTCCTCATATTCTGCTACTGTGGTTCGTGAGCAGTAATACACAGCTGTGTCCTCTGCTGTCACACCAGAGAGTTTCAGATACACCATGCTGCTGGAATTATCTCTGGTGATTTTTTTCCTTCAAATGATTTACTATAACCAGTGCCACTGCCATCAGTAGAGACACGTCCCATACACACCAGTGGTTTGTTCTTCTGCTGTTTGATCCAGTGCATTTTATAGCTTTCAAAAGTAAACCCAGATCCTCTGCAGGAGAGACTCAGAGTTTTGAGTTTTGAGTTGAGAACTCACTGATGAAGCTGATCAGTAGCAGGAATAAGGAGAGTGAGATCTTCATGGTGAGTGATGATGAGATTCGACTGCTCCACTTAGCTCAGCTGTACAGAAATACTGCATGGACACACATTTGCATCATGATGTCATACTGTAAACAAGCAATTTTGACAGAAATAAAGTCATTATGAGGTAAAGCACATGTACAAGAGTTTACAGAAATGTCTTCTTCACTTTATTTTGTTCTTTTATTAAGGAATATGATAACAGAGAGGAGTAATGCTGTACTTGCTGATTGTGTTTTATATGACTTCAAAACTGAAAAGCAATTTTATGGTATGAAGCAAAAAGGTACAATAGCACCCCCTATCGTTTCATAATGTGTTCACATGTGGACTAAACTGTTTGATTTTCAAATTAAGTGTTCAAATTAAATGAATCTAAGTTTTTAGAATAATTCAAATGTATAAATGAACAAGTTACACAATAAACTCTTTATTCTGTCAAACACCTGATTGATTTTCAGGTGAAGAAGAAATCAGATATGGACAGTTTAAATGCTTAAATGTCTATAATGCTCCAGAACTGCAAAATTAATATTGCATTTAAATTAAGGAGCATGTTGGGAGTTCACACTTGTGCAGGACTGGTACTGTATGTGCTTGGATAAAGTTCACACAATTTATCTAGATCTTTCTGTAAAATAAAACAACGAAACAGAGATTTAAAACATGATGAGCACTGTTCATGTAGGACTTTGACCAATGTTCATGAAGAAACATGACATCACACACCAAACTGATAAAATGTTGCATTTCTACTTTTGCTGATGAACAGTTTTCTGTACAGGATGTTTTTGTACAGGGATGTTGGTGATGTGTCTCACTGTGAGTCTCGAGCGCAGTAATACACAGCTGTGTCTCCAGTTTGCATGTTCTGTCCTTGAATTGTTATTGTGTTAGTAGACGTGTCTCTGGAGAAACTAAACTTATTTTTCAGTTTGTCACTGTAAGCTGTGCTCCCATCAGTATAGATGATTCCAATCCACTCCAGAGTTTTTCCTGCAGGTTGTCGGATCCAAGCTGTATAATAGCTTGTAACTGAATATGAAACCTTGCAGTTGATGGAGAGACTCTGGCCTGGCTGGACTGTCATGGAAGCAGGCTGAGTCAGTTCTACACCATACACATCTGTGGAGGAAAACACATAGTGAAATCTCACACAATATACACTGCACATTAATTGTTCTTGTAGTAAATGAATAAATTGGATAAAACACTCACAGGAAGCAGCTGCCAGCAGGAGCAGTAGAGATGTAGAGAACATGGTGTGTGATGTTTGTACTGGGGTCTTCTCTGTTCTCCAAAGTTTAACAGAGTTTAAGCATCACATAAATAGATTGATGTCCCGCCCTGACTCTTGGATTTGTATATTTGCTGATGATGGGAGGAGAAAATATTTAAAACATATTTGAATCATGAGGAGGAATTCGATTTATGGAGAAATAAATGTTGTCAATGACAGAAACTTCTTTGACAACTTTTCTGGATAAACAACAGAGGAAGCATTAGATACTACATTACTCAAATTATTTATCAGGTTTCATCTGCAGACATAATTTAGTTTTTCAGATGCATTAGAAGTAAAGACATACTGCATTTCCTGCCAACTTACAAACATGTACAACAAATAATATTCACTTAATTCTTTAAACAGCAGTGTTGGGGATAATGCCTTACAATTAACGTGCGTTATGTAATAATATTACTTTTCTGGAGTAACGAGTAGAGTAGTGCGTTACTTAATAAATTCACACATTAGTATCTGAGTTACTTTTCAGTTAAATTATTTTGCATGAAAAAATAAATACTGAATTAAAATGAACGTAGTCACGTAGAATCGCCCACTCATACGTGTGAGCCGCGGGAATAGAAGCTGGTCAGAAGCGGAGATGGCAAACCAGAGCATTACATTACTGTGATGAAAGTATTCTTATTTTGAAATAGTCGAGGAAAAGTAGAAAGGAATAATGGTTAAGTGTAGATTATGTGTTGGTGAAAAGCTCTTGTCAACTGCAAAAAAAATACCATTAAAAAAAAAAAAAAAAAAACATCTGCATGCAAAGCACAGCACTACAGATTCATTTATACACCAGTAACTGTTGTTTTCTCAGTTCTGATTGGGCAGAAAGTGTTGATTAATTTTTTTATAAGAGTAGTATATCTACATGACTCTTCACATAAACAGATTAAAAATGTGTTTATTGGTATGGTGAGGTCCACCAGTAATGCTGTACTTGCTGATGGTGTTTTTATATGAATTTAAAACTGAAGAGCAGAAATAATATAATAGTATGAGTAACGCCGTACAACAGCGCCTCTCATCATCGAATTGTGTGTTCACATGTGAACTAAACTGTTTTATTTACAGTTCAGTGTTTAGATTCATTTTATTTGAGGTTACACAATAATCCAAGTAAAAAAATTAGCAATCAACACATAACCATGACCTCTTCATTCTGTCATACAAATGAGTGTGATGCAAGTTAAGAAATATTCCTGCGTATAAGTAATCAGATATTTTACTGCACTGCAGAATTATTATTGAATTTAAATTAAGGAGCATGTTGGGAGTTTGCACTTGTGCAGGACTGGTACTGTATGTGCTTGGATAAAGTTCACACAATTTATCTAGATTTTTCTGTAAAATAAAACAACTAAACAGAGATTTAAAACATGATGAGCACTGTTCATGTAGGACTTTGACCAATGTTCATGAAGAAACTTGACATCACACACCAAACTGATAAAATGTTGCATTTCTACTTTTGCTGATAAACAGTTTTCTGTACAGGATTTTTTTGTACAAGGATGTTGGTGATGTGTCTCACTGTGAGTCTCGAGCGCAGTAATACACAGCTGTGTCTCCAGTTTGCATGTTCTGTCCTTGAATTGTTATTGTGTTAGTAGACGTGTCTCTGGAGATGCTGAACTTATTTTTCAGTTTGTTACTGTAATCTGTGCTCCCATCAGTATAGATGATTCCAATCCACTCCAGAGTTTTTCCTGCAGGTTGTCGGATCCAAGCTGTACGATAGCTTGTAACTGAATATGAAACCTTGCAGTTGATGGAGAGACTCTGTCCTGGCTGGACTGTCATGGAAGCAGGCTGAGTCAGTTCCTCACCATGCACATCTGTGGAGGAAAACACATGGTGATATCTCACACAATATACACTACACATTTATTGTTCTTGTAGTAAATGAATGAATTGGATAAAACACTCACAGGAAGCAGCTGCCAGCAGGAGCAGTAGAGATGTAGAGAACATGGTGGGTGATGTTTGTACTGGGGTCTTCTCTGTTCTCCAAAGTTTAAGAGAGTTTAACCATCACATCACATAAATAGAGTGATGTCCCGCCCTGACTCTTGGATTTGTATATTTGCTGATGATGGGAGGAGAAAATATTTAAAACATATTTGAATCATTAGGAGGAAATTCGATTTATGGAGAAATAAATGTTGTCAATGACAGAAACTTCTTTGACAACTTTTCTGGATAAATAACAGAGGAAGCATTAGATACTACATTACTCAAATTATTTATCAGGTTTCATTTGCAGACATAATTTAGTTTTTCATAAAGATAAATTAGAAGTAAAGACATACTGCATTTACTGCCAACTTACAAACATGTACAGCTAATAACATTCACTTAATTCTTTAAACAGCAGTGTTGGGGATAACGCCTTACAAGTAACGTGCGTTACGTAATAATATTACTTTTCTGGCGTATCGAGTAGAGTAGCGCGTTACTTAATAAATTCACACATTAGTATCTGAGATACTTTTTTAAAAAAAAGTAATGCGAGTTACTTTTTAGTTAAATTATTTTGCATGAAAAAAATAAATACTGAATTAAAATGAACGTAGTCACGTAGAATCGCGCACTCATACGTGTGAGCCGCGGGAATAGAAGCTGGTCAGAAGCGGAGATGGCAAACCAGATAATTACATTACTGTGATGAAAGTATTCTTATTTTGAAATAGTCGAGGAAAAGTAGAAAGGAATAATAGTTAAGTGTAGATTATGTGTTGGTGAAAAGCTCGTCAACTGCAAAAAAATACCACTTAAAAAAAAAATAAAAAAAAAAAAAGTGCATGCAAAGCACAGCACTACAGATTCATTTATACACCAATAACTGTTGTTTTCTCAGTTCTGATTGGGCAGAAAGTGTTGATTAATTTTTTATAAGAGCAGTATATCTACATGACTCTTCACATAAACAGATTAAAAATGTGTTTATTGGTATGGTGAGGTCCACCAGTGTGAGGACTTGGTATTAGTCAGAGTTAAAGTAGTAAGTAAATTTACAGAAAGTCTTCAGAATGGAAGTCATTCTGGATTCATAGTAACATAAAAAGCTGCAACCTCATGAGCGATAAAAAGGAAAGAGGCTGGTGCTATAACACAAGTGATAGAAGGAACAAATGCTTTGTGATTGAGATAGAAAATGTCTTTAAAATGATTTTATAGAGAAATATTTTTTACAGGACTGTTCACTGTAGATTCAGCTGCAGAGTAAAAATCAGGGTTTGTTTATTAATTACTGCACAAGCGGAGTTTATATAAAGATAAAATGAAGGTTTCTGGAAGGATTTAAATGTTTGTTCGGCACTTTTCAAATTTGTCTCATATCTTTGTTTAAGTTTCTTTTTTATTTTGTCTTTCACTTTTTTCTTTTCCATTCATTTTCTCACTTTATATCATTCATATCGTCCTTCTCTTTCACTTTTCCTCTAACTTCAGGCAGAACCCTGAGGTGCAAAAGAAGAGCAGAGTCAAAAAACAGGTCTTAAGTATCCTAAACGGCAGGTGCAGCCAATCCAGGATAATGAGCCTAAAGGATTCTGGGTAATAGATTTTTCCAGCATGGCCACTCTCACTGTGTGCTGCTGTCGCCCTCTGCTGGCTGCTGGAGGTTCTAAAGTGACAATAACAGAAAAAGAAATATGCTTCCATGTTATAAAGGGGTTTATGTACAGCTGTGCAACCTCATGTGTCATTGTTTGTCTCTAGCGCAGTAATACACTGCAGTGTCTTCTGTCCTCACACTGTTCATTTGCAGATACACCTCTATATTTTTATACAGATTTAGATAAATAATAGTCGTGTCTCATGATCATTCTGTTATAATGTACACTGTAGGAGGTGTTTTTGTACAGGATTTTGTTGATTTGTATCACTGTGTGGTTCACGAGCGCAGTAATACACAGCTGTGTCTTCAGTCTGCATGTTCTGTCCTGTTAATGTTACTGTGCTGCTGGACGTGTCTCTGGTAACCTGAAACCTGCTTTTTAGTTTCTCACTGTGGGCAGTGCTACCATCACCACATGTCTGTCCGATCCACTCCAGAGTTTTTCCTGCAGGTTGTCGTATCCAGTGTGTACAGTAGCTGTTATCAGTTAATGAATATCCAGACACTTTACAGGTCAGAGTCAGTGACTGACAAGGGGTTAATACAGTGGATCTGGTCTGGATCAGCTCAACACAGAGACCACCTGTTAAAGAAAAGTTATTTTCATGGTGTAAAAGCAAAAAGTTGTAAATAACCAAAACTGTATTATATGTTAAATGTAGAAACACTTACAGTCTACGGCTGCCAGCAGCAGCAGCAGTAGTGATGAAGAGATCATGGTGTGTGTTGAAGCAGAATCAGTAAAAGCTCTTGGTCTGTGTTGCTTAAATATATAACAGGAAAGGACATTTGCATAGAGACACTCCTTATCTTAGGGGATATTTGATGGGAATGTTTTCTCATATAGACAAATCCATCTCTCTAATGTCTAATCTGCCATTGTACATATGCAGTAATCAGACAGTTTATATTCATATGTATGGTTTTCAGTTTTTCCATCATTCCTCTTTGATGTTATTTTTCAGCAAATCAGAAGCTTGACACTGGTGTGAATGGGGACGTTATGGACCTTTAGCTGTTTTCAGGTGAGTAAGGACGCATACTAGATTATAACCACAAAAAATAAGAATTAAAACACAAGAGGGGGCGCTGTTCCAGGAATATTAGCAGTGAAATGGTGGTGGGATGAGGCAGAGTTCCAATTTAAAATCTCTCCATCCTGAAGATTCAGAGTTACAGCTTCATTCAATAGTTCATTTTCATTTCAAGTCTTGGTCTATGTAGTGTATGTATTCAAAAATCACGTTCTCTGTTGAAATGTGACTGTAAGAGTCGGTTCTATTGGTATATTAGTGTCAGTGTTTTTAGAGGCTTTAACTACTTTCTTTACTGGATACACAGAGTCTAGAGAATTTAAATGAATGTAATCATTGGCTTGAAAAAAAACATTATTTAAATATAGTGGTTTTGTTTGGATATCTAGAAATGTCTTTATTATTGTTTACTATTTATTAAATGCATGATTTTATAATAAAAAATACATCAAACCTCTTTACCAACATTTCTCATTTACACATCAATAACAGATGGAATGGTACATATAGATTAACTCACAATAATGATTTGATATGAAATATTCTCCAAGATTTTACATTAATTTTGATTTGCAGGACAGAGTTTAGATTTTCATAAAGATGCAGCAGAAGTAAAGAAATACTGCATTTCCTACCAACATAAAAATATGTCCACATTCACTAAATATCAGATCTACTACTATTTACTTGCTAATTCATCAAACAGTGTTGATTATTTAGCCTGGTTTCATGACACACTGATATAAGAGATCTGTAACATCTTAGTTTAAACAATGTATTTGCTTTCACTTAAATTTGCTTTCAGGTTTGTCTTCAGCTTTAAGCACCAGCCAGAGATAATAAAAAGAAAAAAACTGAGTATTTTACAGAGGAATTTTGAGCATTTTGACTGTTAATGGAGGAAGAGAAAAGAAAAAAAAACTCTTTTGTGTTTAAACAATGTATTTGCTTTCACTTAAATTTGCTTTCAGGTTTGTCTTCAGCTTTAAGCACCAGCCAGAGATAATAAAAAGAAAAAAACTGAGTATTTTACAGAGGAATTTTGAGCATTTTGACTGTTAATGGAGGAAGAGAAAATAAAAAAAAACTCTTTTGTTTATAATAAATGTCTGTGGTGTTCAGTTTCCTGCTGAGGAAATATTTACAGCTCATGAGGACGTGTTTGTGTAAGTTGTTGTACAGCTCTGCAGTCTGTTGTATCAGTGTGAGTGTCGTGCACAGTAATAAACAGCCGTGTCTTCAGCTTTCAGACTCTTCACTTCTAGATACACCATGTTTTTATTGGTGTCTTTAGTGATGGCGAACTGGCCCTGTAGAGACTGAGCAAATGTTGTGCCAGTGCCAGTATCAATGTATCCAATCCACTCCAGTCCTCGTCCTGGTTTCTGACGGATCCAACTCATATACCAGCTGCCCATTGAGAAACCAGAGACAGTACAGGACACAGTGACTGACTCTCCAGGTCTCTTCACCACAGAAGCAGAGGAGGTCAGGGACTGTCCATAACAATCTGAAAGAGAAGAGTAGAACATTATTATGTTGTTATAATGTTTTTAAACAAAGAATGGCTCATACAATTTTATCCTAGTAATCATCACATAAAAACATCTGAAACTTACATGAAATGAGTCCAAATAAAATCCAATGTCCTAAAATCATCCTTCTCTGAGTTGTGCTTCACCAAGATTTAAAGTGAATGGGAGTGATATCTATCACAGAGCTCACTGGAAACTAGAAGAGACAAGAACATGCTGTTTATAGTCGACTCTTTTTGAATAGGGAGTGTCCATGACCACTATGGAAGTAATAAATCCACAACCACAAGCTGCTCAGTGTAGAAATAAGTGTTCCAGCTAAAACCATAAGAGATATTCAGATATTTTTTTATGATATAAAATTCACAAAAAAATGTTTTATTACAAAACGTTTCAAGTTAATTACAAACATTTCAAGATAATAACAGTTTTGGTTAAGCAGGATGTCAGAGAATATAGAATAAATTACATTTTTTGTATAAAATCAAACAATAAATCACCTCACTTATGTCCTGTGTATCTGAGATGGATGCAGTTCTAAATAAATTTATTTTCAGAGAAAAACAGATTGTGATGGGTTGAAAACGGTGCACAATGAGAAAAACAAATATTGACATTTCACCAAACAGATTAAAACTAAAGTAACGAGCCTGTTTTGAAATAAAAAAGAAAAAAAGAAATGTAGAAAGCATAGATATTTGTGTAACAAATTTAATGAGTAAAAGAAAAAAGTTGTCAGAAAAATTCCAACCTCTGGTACAGACTGCCCTCTAGAGGTCCAACAATGTTAAAATGTTTTTGCCCTCAGTAAAAACTTCACTATCAGAACTAATCAGATATGGACTGTCTAAATATTCATGATGCTCCTACACTGCAGATTTATTATTGCATAAAAATTAAGGAGCATGTTGAGAGCTGGCACTTGTGCAGGACTGGTACTGTAAGTGTTTGGCTATACTACACACATTTTATCTAGATTTTCTGTAAAATAAAATAACCAGATAGAGTTTTAAAACATGATGAGCACTGTTCACTCAGGATATTGTCTATTCTTCATGAAGGAACACGATACAACACACACCATACTGGTTCATTTTTATATTTCTGCTTTTTCTGATGAACAGTTTCCTGTACAGGATGTTTTTGTACAGGGATGTTGTTTTAGAAACACATCACATAAATAGAGTGATGTCCAGCCCTGATGCTTGGATTTGCTTATCCGCTGATGATGGGTGGATAAATGTATTTAAAACATATTTAAATTATGAGGAGGAGATTCGTCTCATTGAGGATCAAATCTTTTCTATGATAGACACCTCTTTAACATTTAATATTTTAATTTATACACCAATAACTGTTGTTTTCTCAGTTCCTATTGGGCAGAAAGTGTTGATACATTTTTTATAAGAGCAGCTCTGGCAGTAGCAGTATATCTGCATGACTCTTCACATAAACAGATTAAAAATGTATTTGTTGGTATGGTGAGGTCCACCAGTGTGAGGACTTGGTATTAGTCAGAGTTTAAGTAGTTAGTAATTTTACAGAAAGTCTTCAGAATGGAAGTCATTTTGGATTCATAGTAACATAAAAAGCTGCAACCTCATCAGCGATAAAAAGGAAAGAGCCTGGTGATGTATCAGCTGTTGATACTGCTATAATACAAGTGATAAAAGGAACTAATGCTTTGTGAAAGAGATAAAATGTCTTGAAAAAGATTTGATAGAGAAACTTTTTTTACGGCATGGCTCACTGTAGATTCAGCTGCAGAGTAAAAAGATCAGAGTTTGTTTATTAATAACTGTACAAGCAGAGTTTATATAAAGATTAATGTTTCTGTAAGAATTTAAATGTATGTTGGGCCCTTTTCAAATTTGTATTATCTTTGTTTCTTTTTTCCACTTTTTTTGTTTTCAGTTCCTTTTCTCACTTTTTAATCATTCATATCTTCCTTTTCTTTTACTTTTCTCTAACCCCAGGCAGAATCCTGAGGCGCAAAAGAAGAGTAGACTCCAAAACAGGTCTTAAGTAGCCTAAACGGCAGGTGCAGCCAATCCAGGATAATGAGCCTAAAGGATTCTGGCACGCTCACTCTGTGCTGCTGTCGCCCTCTGCTGGCTGCTGGAGCTACTAAAGTGACTATAACAGAAATAAAAGATATGCTTCCATGTTGTAAATGGGTTTATGTACAGCTGTGCAACCTTATGTGTCTCTAGCGCAGTAATACACTGCAGTGTCTTCTGTATCGACGCTGTTTATGTGCAGATACACCTGCATCTTACTGTTGTCTCTGGCGATGGTGCACTGGAGTAATATATGTTACTACTGCACCCTGAAATAGATGCAATCCATTCCAACCCTTTTCCATGTGCCTGTCTGATCAAAGCCATGTAACAGCTTTTAAAGTTAAATCCAGAAGCTCTGCAGGTCAGTTTATGAGACTGATCAGGTTTGATAATCACTGAATCAGACCCGATCAGTGTCTGATTGCAGAAATCTGAAATGCAACAATACACAAAGAAAAGTGTGAGATAAAGTAGAAAAAAAAAACATGAAATATTCCTCAATATGAAGTAATACTAACTTTGAATGAACATTGCTAGAGTAAAATAACTCAAAGATTCAAGTTGTTGCACAGTTCCGAATCAATAACCTGTAGAAAATATTTGGAATATGGCTTTTTTTTTTTTTTATTGAACATAAGCTTTTATTTAAAAATTTACAACAAAATATTACTGTCCATAAAATATTGTAAGAAATATGAAGTATGGATCATGATAATGGAAAAAAACAACCACTATTAAAAGTCATAACAAAATTCTATTAACTATATATGTCAAATGTAGAAACCCTGAAAGTGCAGCAGATCATCTCCTTATCTTAGCGGACAATTGATGTAATTCTACATACAGTGCATTTTGAAAGTATTTTTTTTATTTTGTTATGTTGCAGCCTTAAACTGCAGTCATTCAGACTGACTTTTTTACCCTATAATGACAAATTGAAAATGAGAATTCTAGAAATGTTTGTAATTTTCTTTCACATCTATATAAGTATTTAGACTCTTTGCACTGGCACTTAAAATAGGTACAGGTGCCTCCCATTTTTTCTTGGTTGCTGTTGAGATGTTACTACACCTTGATTGGAGTCCATCTGTGGAAAAGTTTTTAATTACAGTGCCCTGGGGACAACTCTGTGAATGTCCTAGAAAGGCCCAGCCAGGACTCTGACTTGAACCCTATTGAACATCTCTGGAGAGACTTGCAATATTCAAGTTTACTTCTATAGCGCTTTTCACAATGGACATTGTCTCAAAGCAGCTTTACAGAATTTAAGGATTAAAGGAAATTATGTGTGTTTATCCCTGATAAGCAGCCTGAGGCGACTGTGGCACGGAAAAACTCTCTTAAATGTTATGAGGAAGAAACCTTGAGAGGAACCAGACTGAGAATGGAAACCTATCCTTATTTGGGTGATATCAAGATTTGATTATAAATCATAAAACAGTAAAAAAAAAATGTAAAATAATGTACAGTAAAATAAGAGTGAGAACCACTATGAGCACTGGAGTGTGAGAATATGAGTAATGTCCTTTCCACAGTCTTATACAGTCAGTTGACGTTATGGAAAGAGGAGCTACTTAGCATCTCATAAAATAGTTCAACATTTGAGATCATCATAGATCCAACACCAACTCCTTCAATGTCCAAACTCTATGGATAGTGTCTTTGAACTAAAAGTCCACATCCATCCTGACCCAGTTTGAGAACAAGAAAAGCAATGTTTACCCCTGATTGTGTATGTATTAAAATATCAATTATTAAAGGCCACCAATGATTCTTCAAATGTGACTCTTTGTTTTCCTCTATGGGACAGTAAGGATAAGACTTAGTATCAGTGATCAATGTTTCATATAAAGACTTAATATAAACTGATTAGTAAACGTGTCTGTGGATGAAACACGGTGCACATATTACAGCTTTAAAGACCTCTTAAACACTACAGTATATTTGCTATGCTGTAGCACCACCTGCAGGTCTTGTGCACTCATCACATCTGTGGGAAGATTTTGTACAGCTGGGTAACATGTTTGCACCACTGTGGTTTCTTGCACAGTAATACACAGCAGAGTCCTGTGCACTCAAACCAGTCAGCTTCATATACAACATGTTCTTGGAGTTGTCTCTGGTGATTTCCAAACGTCCCTCAATGTGTTTGGCATATACAGTTTTACTAGCATCATTCCAGATAGCCCCAATCCATTCCAGTGCTTTTCCAGCTTCTTGTCTGATCCAGTGCATGCCATGGCTACCAAAGGTGAACCCAGACCCTTTACAGGAAAGACTCAGAGTTTCTCCAGGTTTTTGCACTGCTGAACCAGCAGGAATAGACTCAAGACTCTGACTCTGAATACCTGCCACATTAAAGAAAAAAATTATTGCTGATTAATATTTATAAAATAATGTCAAATATATTTATTTCTTAATGAAAACTCACCGATGAGGCTGATCATTAACAGGAATACGGAGAATGAGATCTTCATAGTGAGTATTAATGAGTTGATGAGACTTGACTTCTCCTCTCAGCTCAGCTACATATAAATACTGCATGGACACGCTGCATTCAGGATTTGCATGATGACGTGATGATAGAATAAACGTATGAGTCAGGATGATGTAACAGTGGGGAACAGCAGCTAAAACTGTTTAAACAATTAGGTTCTGCTGAAAATAGGTAGAACATATTAACATCATGGAGTTGATTCGTCTAATAGAGGCTTTTTAATAAAAACTCCATTTGAAGTCACACAATTCACAGTTTGACCTTTTTTATGAAGGCAAATACATTTTTGGCCTCCAGCAACACACCCCTCACACACACTCTTCACGCTCCTACCATTAGGAAAGCGGTTCCAAAGCACTGGGAGAAATGACAGTTAAGGCTTAGATCATGCTGGATTCTGGTGGGACTTTAAGATCTGTCAGAGGGAAAGAAAAGACACGAGAGTTTCTTATGTCCCACCTTGGATCACTGAACTCAGAGATGTATGTGCTTTACTAGTGAGCCAGGATAGTTATGTGTTTCTGAGGTAAAGTGACTGAACTATGACCCACTTTGTTGAGCAATATGAAAGAGACATCTGCCCAATAGGTCTGAGGCCCTGGTCAGTTGATGAAAATGTATTTTCTGTTGTTCCTTTTTATGATGCAAGGCTTAAAGATGCTGCTTTTTATCCAGTCTTATTTTCTCTTGTTGATTTAGTGTGTAAAGTATGTGCTATTATCAGCTGGTGAATCATAATTTAAGTTTTGGCTCATGCTTTGTAAATGTTGGTTTATCAATAATTTTTTGTAGGTGGATGGTTTTAAGATGCCCTCAAAATATGTCAGCTTTTCAACCTTGGTGATTGGTGTTAAGGCTAGAGGTCTTAGTAGAAGCAGCTGTGGTTCACCCTAAGTTATAACTCTTTTCTTATTTTAGGCATAAAGAGAAAGCAAAACCTGCCCAAATCTGCTCAGATGACTAAATGGATCAAAGATATGTCTCTCTCTCTCTCTTGCATAAAAGAATGGTTCAAGATCCACTCTGGATCCTCTGTCTGTCTTTTCATACCCAAAGACATTCCTGTGGAATCATTCTATATGATGCAAAGATGAGATCCTAAGGATCTGGCCGAGCTTTGTGTGTAGATTGAGAGGCTTCAGGTTTTAATCCAAGTCAGTTATAAATTAAATGCATCCTTTGACCATAATTTATTATTTCAACAATTTACACATTTGTTTATATATACTTATGTCATTTATATCTTCAGTAAATAAGAACTACAAAAAAATGATTTATAGTGACCCCTTGTGGACTAACCGATGCATGCCTCTCTCTAGATCTCAGTAATACCGAGATCTGTTCTCCAGACCTGCCTGATCTATCTTGATAGCCTTCTTATGGTTGAATAATAATAATAATAATAATAATAATAATAATAATAATAAAAATAATAATAATAATAAATGACGAGCAGCTAAAGGTGTCTCCACTTACACCTGGAGTCGATTTGGGAACTTTCACACCAGCAATAAAACCTGTGGCGCTGGTTACTTAGAAAGGGATTTGCATTGACAAATCAGAGAGTGTAATAAGGCGGGCACAGTTCCCGCTATCCAATGGGATGCAGGGTGGGCGTGGCTTTGGGTCCGTGGCATCTTCAGCTCCTGTCCAGTGAACTACATGTGTCTGGTCCTGTCCTTGTCTTGCAACCTCCTGTCATAGGGACTTTATGCTCCTGCTCCTGTCTAAAGGTGTACAAGCTCTTGCTTCTGTACAGAAGATTTCAAGCTCCTGTCCAGGACACTTCCACCATCTCCTGCACCTTTCCAGATGTACAACAAGCACATGCTGCTGTCCAGAGACTACCATGTAGTAACAAATGGACAGACAAATAAACTATATTGACAAAAGTTCGCGGACACCTGGTCAAAAATACGGTATGTGATTTTTGAGCATCGCATAGTTGCATGGGCGTAAATCCCGGGGGGGCGGAGGGGACATGTTCCCCCATCTGAGGATTGTCCCCCCCAAAAAAATTATTGAAAAAATATCGCACTTTCTATTGTGAAATATATATGTATGTATACCTTAATAATTGTGTAAGTAAAAAAAAAAACCCCGCAAAAACTGCATTTAGAAACAGTTGAGTTCCCCCCTTCTTCCTCACAGTGGTTTGACCCACTGCCTACCTACTCTACACACCTGAGTCAGGTGTGTGTCTGTGGCGCAATTAATGTTCAACTCCATTACCTAGGGTATTTTATTCACTTTAAATAAAGCGATTCTCTTTAATGTAGTTGATGCAGACTCATTCATAAATTATTTGCAGCAAAAATGCTGATTAGCGATGTAATTTTCCATGAATCTGCTCTATTAGCGATTAAATATGTTTTATCTAGTGAACATTAGCTTGTTTACATTAGCTTGTAGCATAGTGCACTGTCACTAACACACCAAAGCCACACAATTAGCATATTGTTTAGCTGTGCATTTACTAAATGAGCAGTGTGCTACATCTGAACTAACCCCACTGTATTTTTGTATAATCAATTTCTATTCTGTTCTTAAGTGTCTTCATTCATTTTAAATAAAGTTTTTAACCTTTTTTTAATTCCTTGTTTTGCTTTGTCATTGAACCTGAGAGAAACTTTGAAAATAACCATAATGTCTTCATGCTACAATAATAATAATAAAAGCAAAGTTTTTTACTGTGGGGACACTGTGTCTTTATAAGTACAATTTGACTGTATTATTTGTGTCCCCCTCAAAAATTGCTCATGAGAAATTTTATATTTGTGTGTGTGTGTGTGTGTGTGTGTGTGTGTTCAGAAAAAAAATAAATAAATAAATAAAAATATTAATATTGCAAAGTTGAATGAAACTGTAACAAGTCTATTATTTCTTTAAAAAGTACATACTACTCTACACATTTATATTAATATTTCCTCATGTTAAACTGAACATTAATGGTGACCGGGTGTAGTGAAGTGTTTGTGTGTGTGTGTGTGTGTGTATATATAATATGTATAATACGTGTTCATTGTTCTTAGATGCTAGAAAATCCATTTCAATATGTGTAGTAGATAAAACTGTGTCTGTTCATTTTATAACTCAGAACTTATAACTATAACTTGTCTGTAAATATTAAACCACAAAAGATCATTATTGGAGAGGTCTGTGTGTTCTGCACGTCTTTGTGTGAATGAATCCATGACAGTAATAACAACATAAATGTCAGACTTGTTGCATCTTTAATGCAAACTACCAACAAACAGAAATCATAAGAAAACGAATTAAACATATTAAAAAAGTCTGAATACTCCTGTTAATACACCTTTGCCTTTATTATTGCATCAAGCCTTTGTGAATAAGTCTCTATTAACTTCACACATCTAGACTTTGGAATTGTATTCCACTCTTTTTTTCCCCAAACAAGTTTAAGGGATTGAGGAGCGGAAGAAGGTTTCTTAGGAGAAACATGTATCTGTTATCCCACTAGGGGGCACAATAGTGACTTCAGAGACCAGTGAAGTAAATAAAAGAATTGTCTGTAGCAGGTCTCAAACTCTCAAACCACTTAACCTTTTAATCCACTGAACCATTAAGCCTGCCAGTTCTATGATGTTTATTAAGAAGGAGTTAATTTTTATTTTTACTCTTTTATTTTACCAGATTTTACCATTATTTTACCATTAGATCAACCTAAACCAGGGCTTAAAGTAACATGTAATTCCAAAACCTTATGGTGTGGGAATATCACTATTAATGATAAAAAGAATTAAACTGCTGTGGTAGGGTGCTGAAGAACTCACACCTCTGAGCTCAGTGGATTTTTCTTAAATTTGTCCAGATTTCAGAGAAATTGAACACCTATTGGAGATTTGAGACAGGAATGAATTGCAGTTCAAACCTGAAACAAGTACAGACACTTAATCCACTGAGCTATCAGAGCTGATGTGCTTTACTCTTTAATTTTTTTAAGATATTTGTCCCAATTTATTTTCAAATGTAGACTCTTACATCACCTGATTCAGCCCTCAGACCTTTTTGTGAGTTGTCTCTTACAGAGTTTAGGACTGTGAGATGGCTTCCTCAATATTTACCCTAATGAGAACATTTTTGTAATTAATTCTGCTGAGAGTGAAAAGACCACCTGATTAAAACAGTTAGTGCAGAACTGAGGTTCAAACCAGAAACAGCAACAGCAATTTAATCCACTGAGCCATCAGCATTTACACACTTTGTCCTGTTTTTAAGGGGTTTATCTTGTCTTTCATTCCAGTTGACTGATCTTATTGACTGTTCGAGTCACAGTTAAACTCTGTCTGTCTTTGTCCCTCAGTGTCCCTCAGTGTGCTTCGGATTGTAGCTGGTGGCGCAGTTCATTAAGCAAGCTTTCGGACGCTGCTCTCTTATAGATTTAACTATGGTTCGAAGCCTGCCACAGGTAAAGCCAGAGCTTCTCTAGTTAATTTTGTTCATCACAAAGTTTTGCTAATAGTAGTGTTGAACAAAATATAAACCCCAATAAAATACTCCATAGCGTGTTGTCACTGGTGGCTCAGTGGGTTAAGACTGGTGCTTTCTGAAATCTCTAAATTAGATTCAGTTCCTGCTTCAGGTACTTCCAGAGTGTCACAAAATGTTTTGTTCTTGATCACCAAGTTCTCTCTGCGCTAGTAGTAGTGTAGAACAAAATATAAACCTTAATAAAAACTTTATAGTGTGTTGTCACTGGTGGCTCAGTAGGTTAAGACTGGCGCTTACTGATATTTGGAACAGAGGTTCAAACCTCACTTCAGGTAATGTTAAAGCTTCTTCAACTGTTTTGTTCTTTATAACAAAGTTCTCTCTGTGCTAGTAGTGGTGTAGAACAGAAGATAAACCCCCTAAAAAAAGGAGAGAGACTTGTCAGCTCCGATAGCTCGGTGGGTTAAGTGTCGATACCCATTGTGGGTACTGAACCTCGGTTCAAGGCCGCCACTGAGCAGTAGGTGCTGTGCTTGGGTGGGACTGTAAAATTCCGGCAGAAAGAGAGAAAGAGAGAGAAAGTCCGGTCTGTCCCACCTGGGCCTCCTGGAGAGGTGAAACAGGGGGTTATGCTGCTCTGGGCTCTCTCTCCTTTTATATATATATATATATATATATATATATATATATATATTTATTTATTTTATACTATTTTTTTCCCCTTTCATATATTATTTCACTATTATCATTCATCCTACTTTCCTACATTATACATTTATATATTACTATATATCTCTATACATCCTTATCATCATATTACATTTTGTATAATATGTCAATTGCATTTTTATCCTTCTCTTAACTTAAATACTATAAAATACTAACATTTACATAAACCATCCCCAGGTTTCATTGAGACCAAAATGCTTCAGCTTGGATTTGAACCATGAAACAGAGAAGCACAATTGCAATAACTAATTCAAGCCTAAACCAACTGAGCCACAAACAAAGACAAGAAATTTGCTTGTTTTTAATATTTGTTGGTTCATCATGCAGGAAAAGAAGCCAAAGAACACACACACCATTCATGAGGGGTTTGAACCAAGAACCTCAACAACACTCTGACAGTGTTAACCATTCAAGCTACCGGGTAAGACACGTGACGTCTGCTTTTTTTAAACCTCTAATTGTTTTCATCCTCTTGTGGAAACCAAGAAGAGAAAACACACGTAACATATAAACGTGGTTCGAAACCAGAAAATCGCAAACAATTCAAACGCAGCAGTACCCAACTGAGCCACCGGAGGGAGACAAAGAGTTTTCTTTTTTCTTTTTTCCTGAGTGAAACGATAACAAAGAACACATGCACAATCAGAACGGGGTTCGATCCCAGAAACTCAGCAAAAACCACCATCGCAGCACTAACCAACCGAGCCACCGGGTGGAGATAAAGGGTTTTTTTTTTTAGTATTATATTTTCCTGTGGGAAACGAGCACAAACTGCACATGCACCATTAAAACGGGGTCAAAACCCAGATACACAACACAATCGCAGCACTAACCAACTGAGCCACCAGGGGGAGACAAAGGGCTTGTTTTTTTTTTATTATTATTAATATTTTTTTCTGGGAAACGAGAATAAAGAAAACAATTAAAGCAATATTCATCTTACTTCTTTTGTTATTATATAGTATCACTACACTCCATTCATGTCACTATATACCTCATTACTATTATTGTCATTCTATTCTTCTTTACTTAAATGCTAGTGTCTGCATAACCCCCTAAGCTCATTGGGGCCAAAATTTTTCTTTGTGGATTCAAACCAAGAACTACTGCATCAAACGTACATGTATTAATACATGCACAAACAAACTGAGCTACTAGTGCAGACACTACTGGGGGGAATTTACATTGATCTTTTTTAACCTATTGCAAGAAAAGCAAACAAACAAACATCAGTCAAGCCAGCCTCGAATCCAAGACCTCTATACAGTAAGGTGCACAAACCCAACGATAACCAACCGAGCTACCAGGAAAGACGGAAGAGTCACCCATGATTTTCATTTTTAAATATCTTTTTCAACCTATTGTAGAAAAAGCAAACAGTCACTCATCAATAAAGCTGGGTTCAAACTCATGATGTCCACACAGCAACACGTACAAACCCAACGCAAACTAATTAAGCCACTGGAGAAGACAATAAACCGAAATCCTTTTTTTTTTTTTAACATTTATCTTTTTCAAGCTATTGAAAAAAAAAGAAGTGAAAAGAAAAGATGCACATCAGTCAAGGTTTGAGACTGTGAGGTATGGCTCTATCACTTTTCATCATAAACTAGGTGAGACAGTCCAGAGTTTTTCTTTCTTTCTTATATTTTAAAAAAAATAATGTAAATGAAGTGTGTTTCAGTGCTACAGTTCAGTGGTCTTAGGTGGGACAGACCAAACCTTCTCTTTATTGTTTTTTATCCCAGATCATACCAAACAGAAAAACACTTAAACATATATAATTTCACACACTGAAGAACCAGATTGCTAGTATTCTTTTGGATCTTCCGCTTCAGATGAGATGTTTTGCTATACATTTCTGCTCATGTGTCCACTAAACTAGGATGCTGTAAAGAAAAGTTTATTATTGAGACACATGAACTATGAAGAACATCTCAAGTATGTTCCTGAGAAGTAACTGTTAGTGATTATTTTTATGCTGGACATACAAGGCATTTAGACAGTATTCAGACCCCCTTCTTTTTAATTTTGTATTGGTGAAGCCAAAATTTGCAATCATCTAAAAAAAATAAATTCTACACCAGTACCCCATAATGACAAATTGAATAAAAAATCCTAGAAATGTCTAATTTTTTTTTTAAAATAAATACATTTTAAAAAGACCCGATATATCATTTGTTGAGCTTGGTTATATTTCTCTCCATGTAGTATCTCTATATAATAACTGTTAGAATCTCCTTCTTCTTCTTCCGGCTTCTCCCACTAGGTGTCGCCACAGCGGATCATCCGTCTCCACACCGCCCCTGTCCTCTACATCTGCCTCTTTTACAACAACTACCTGCATGTCTTCCCTCACCACATCCTTAAATCTCCTCCTTGGCTTTCCTCTTTTCCTCCTTCCTGGTGGCTTCATCCTCAGCATTCTTCTACCAATATACACCATGTCCCTCTTCTGCACATGTCCAAACCATCTCAATCACGCCCACCTCGTCTCCAAAACGTCCTGCATGTGCTTGTTGCTTTTTCTACTATCACTGCTTCTGATGCACCAGATCATAGCAAAGCACTTGAAACGAGAGCATGATAAAATATTAGGGTTTTTTTTGTTATGCTGCAACTCACTAAAATGATCCGATCTTCCCATCACAAGTCTTGGTCTTCTACAGAAAGAGGTGATAATACACTTAAATATTACAGACTGAACCTGGTCTCAGGAAAAATCAGGCAAGGAGATTAGAAATTCAATCCTTATCTTCCTTATTCCCCCTTATATAGTTTGTCTGAATATCGAATCATTTCACTTTCAATTTCCAAAACCTTTAATTTATTAGGTGGTATTCTCAAAATATTTGATACAAATATCTTTGTCTTCAACAGAGTTTTATGCTGATGTTATCCCAAGTGTTATCTTCATGGATGGAGACCATTCATAACGTCATGCCTGGTCAGTGTATATCTAAGCATACGTTTACCCGAGACTTGAGAATCCATGTCTTGTGCGTTTTCCTGCAGATAAAAACGGTTCACACTGAATAATACGCAAGCTGTTAGTTCAAAACTACACGCTATACTGTTTGTAGACTATCATATAAGATAGACCAGATGCTCACATGGACATTTTCTTTAAAATCGTCAAGAAAAAAATCGTCAAATTAAGTCAACACTAATAAATAAATAAATCACATACCTTGAAGCTGTTCATGTACCAACTGTGGCATCATGATCTGGTGGTCAAGGTCCAGGAGCCTTCTGGGTTTTTTTTTTGTTGTTGGAGTTTTCTTGAAGTCATGAAGACACGGAGCGTGTATGATTTTATGTATTGCATTTTGACCATATGACTGATTAAACAGACACTGCATAAACGGGTTATAACACCAACTGGCTCCCTATTGTAGGACTGGATGTTCAAATATTCTCCCATTTCTTGTTGAAATTCACATGCAATCTTTTGTGCAATCGTTTTATTGATATATTGGTTAATTACATACACAGAATCACAACATTTTAACATGTTAGTATCTGCACATATTTGAAACTATAAAGCATTCTGGATTACATTTGTAAAAGAAATATGCAGTTAACCATTTGTAAGTAACATTTCTAAAACACATTTACAGTAATCGCTATTCTAATCCAATCTAAGGTCTGTTTTTCTATTGTTTTTTTACAAGAGAGTTGAATGTGGGGCAGGGGAGTTTTTTTCCCACTTTGGTATATCCAATATACAATATTGCACTTCATAAAAAAAATTTTTTTAAATGGAAAAGAAAAAACATATTAGATCAGTGGTGCAATTCCATTTAGGGACCGTTAGCCGAGATATCGGGAAAGAAAATGTCACATTAACAAAAAGTGAAAATGATTGTCAGAGGCATAAAAAAAAAAGTAGTACAGTGTAAAGATCGATTTTTTTTTTGCGCTACAAAATTAATAAAATTGCTAACAAGTAAAAGAATCCTACAGTATACAGTCCACAACAATGTAGCATTTCATTTGTTGGACAAATGTTTTCATCATGGGGAGAGAAGCAGTAGATTTAATCATAAAGAGAATTAAAACATTCTTTGGGCTGAATTACAAAAGCTGTAAAAGAAACATGATTACACGGTAAAAGAGCGTCTCCTGTGTTCCAACCGTCCTCCTCCGCGTAAAGAAATTCTGAAGCCGTGGGTCATGGTGACGGAAATCAAATCAGACTTTGAATGATATTCCAGCTGCCTTGGTCACTACTAGGCACTTTTAAATGACCGACATGAACCTGAAGCAGAACCGGAGTCTACTTGTTCCCCTGCGTCGCGGTCTCCAGGTAATAAACGTTAACCAGATGGCGATTGAGATGCCGCCTGTAGTCCATCTCCAGTGGGAACGTGCGGTCACAGAACACGCACGTGTGGCTGAGCAGCTGCGTATGCGACGGAAGTTCTTCGGTCGGTGTTTCCGGGAGCTTCCCGTTGAGCCCGGAGTCGTAACTAACCTCGGAGGCGCAGTCGCTGATGTCACTGCCTCCGTCGTGGCTGTGGATGCCCTCGTCGTCCTCGCCGTCGTGAGATTTGCTACACGGCGGTTTGGACAGGTCCAGTGTGGGACTATCCGTCCCGCTATCGATATCGGAAGATGTGTGTGCTTCCACGGTGCCCTTTCCTTCCGTGGTGGCCTTCACCCGCGTGACTGTGTCTTCTAAAGACTGCTTCTCGGTTAGATTTTGAGTAACGCGCAGCTTCTTAGAACTACGAGGCACCTTTTTCGTAGAGATTGGAGCTTTTTCTGCTAAGGTCTGCACATGTTCAGGCTGTGATGAAAGTTCCAGTGTTTTTGCAGCCTCATTGGTCACAACAGATGTTTGTGGGACCTCAACACTAACAGTTGCCTTGTTTGTCTTTCTTGGCCTGCCCCTCTTCACCCCTCCGGGCGTGCTCGTGCTATCGGCCGCCTTTAGCTTACTGCGTTTGGCCTTCTCTGCCTGAGGAGAGGGGGCTTTGCGCTTTATCGTTTTCAGCTCGGGTTCCTCAAGATTCGGAATCTTCTCCACATTTTCACAATTCGCTGCTGCCGCCTGTTTTTTCGTTGCTTTTGTGCCTGGTGCCTTTTTAATGCCTTTGGCATTTGCCGCCTCTCTTTTGGGTACGACATTTTTCTGGAGTTTGCTTTCCTTCTTCAGTCGCTCCCTTACTCTCTGTTCCTCTTCCTCCTTCTGCTTCAACTCCTTCTCCCTCAGTTCTCTCGCCAATCTCTCCCTTTCTCTTCTTTCCTCCTCGGCCTTCTGCTTCAACTCTTTCGCTCTCATTTCTCGCTCCAGCCTTTCGCTTTCTCTCTGTTCTGCCTCCTCCTTCTCCCTCATTTCTTTCTCTAGCCTCTCTCTTTCTTCTTGCTCAAGTCTGTCTTTTTCCTGTCGCTCTCTTTCTCTCCTTTCCTCCTCCTGCCTCTGCTTCAGTTCTTTCTCTTTCTTCGCTCTCTCTAGCCTTTCTTCCTCCTGCCTCCTTCTTTCTTGTTGTTCCTCTTCCTCCTCTCTCTGCTTCGGCTCTTTCGCTCTCAGTTCTTTCTCCGTTCTTTGATTCTGCTCAATCTTCTCGAGATCTGCTCTTTTAGCCTCTTCAGAACCGTCCTGATTTTTTGCGAGGGCCTCTTTCTTTTCCTTTGCTGCCTTTTCTTCCTTTTTCGCACGATTTTTAGTGACTTTGTCTGCAGATTTGGCAACCTTCTCCGCTTTCTTCACCTCCTTGTCTTTCTTTCCATCTTGTTTCTCGACACAGGTGGCTGTTTCCTTGAGTCTTGCTTTCTTGTGGCTCGTTTCTTTACCCTCGTTTCTTGGCGCAACTCTTTTCTCCGCCCTCCTCTCGCATGTTTTTTCTTTCGAGGGTTCAGGCGTGGGCTTTTTGGGACCCTCACCGTCCGAAGTAGTCTTTCCGTTCTTTTTGATAGAGAGGTTGATAGGGCCTACGTTCGAATCGGGGTCTTCGGACGCCTCTGCTTTTCGTCGATCCCTCGTCCTCGGTTCTGGTGTCGGCTTCAGGTCTTCCCCGTCTGCTTTCTTCACCCTCAGCCTGACCTTGGACACATCCATGGAGATATCCGAACACCCTGGGTGCCTCGACTTGATGTGGTACTGCAGGTTGCATTTCTTAGACGCAGCATACTTGCAAACGGGGCAGAGAAACTGCCGTGGATTGAGGTGCAGCTCGACGTGCTTCTTGAAGTTGCTCCGGTCGGCCGTTTTGTACTCGCAGTAGGGGCAGCTGAGGGGCTTGGGTCCGTTATGCACCTGCCTGGCATGACGGGTCACCTCGTGCTGATTGGCGGCCAGATAGCTGCAGGTGTCGCATTTGAACGGTCGCTCACCTGTTGTGGAGGATATGCTTGTGAATATTTTGGCTTTATTTCGGGAAGCGAATCAATACAAACACTGCTGTCATGCGGGAAGGAAAAGCATGCACAAAATTTGAATGTAATCCGATTACGGTCACTCCTTAAAGTGTGTCGTACAAACCTTTTACCACGTTATCCCAAATCGTCTGGATGCGTGGGGTACAACAAAGAGAAATGGTGGTAAAAAGTCAGACAGCTCTGCTAAACCAAACACCAAACCTTGTACTAAACATGTACTATTTATAAAATAAGGGATAAATTCATATTTGATTGGGGAGCTTCACTTAGAGCGACTAGTGGTTTCCTGCAAAAAACTTCTCTCTTTCAGCCTTTTTTTGTGCTGAAACTGTAGCAAATTCTACAATCTATTCAGAGGCAGAAACTTTGTGTACACTATCTGGCTGAATGTTTGCAGACACCTGACTATCACCCCCCCTAATGTGGGCCTTCCCCAGACTGTTACCACAAACGAGGAGGCACACAATTTCTAATTTCCTTCCACTGGATCTAAAATAACCCAAACCTGTTCTAAAATGGTCCTGAACTCAAGCCCACTGCATACCTTTGGCAGGAAGGTCTCTACTTCGAGGCTCGAGACTCTACGCGATACACTGACTTCCCCCGTCCTTTAGAAACGTTGAACATTCTAGATCATGGTACAATGCGTGAACGCGGTGTCCTGATAAACACAGTTTTCAGGCTTTTGCGTGACTCACCAGAGTGTGTTCTCATGTGCCGTGTGAGATGGGTCTTCTGAGAGCTCGAGTAGTCGCAATAAACACACTGGAAAGGACGCTCTCCTGGAAAACAGACAGGACATAGAAAAGGCTTAATACAATGTATGAGTATAAGCATAAAGCAGATGCTCTATAAAGCCAGACAGAGGCTACATACCAGTGTGTGTACGAATGTGTTGGATGTAATTGTTCTTCCTGTCAGAAAAGTAGCTGCACTGGTCGCATGTGAAGAGCTTGCTGGGAAAATGGTTCCTCAGGTGCTTCTTCCAGTGATACTGGCTGACGGTGGAGTACGGGCAAATGGTGCACCTGAAAACTTGCTGCTCGTCCCCTTCGTTCTTGTGGTGCCTCAGGTGTGCGACGAAGTGATCGTAGCGGTTGGTGTTGTAGCCGCAGCGCTCACAGCGGATCACGCCCTTGACGCAGTTTTCGGACGTTTTCTGCGGTCCCGGATTCGACTCGTCGTCCGAGTTTCCCGCCTTTTCCGCGATCAGTTTTTTTGCGCTGTGGACGCGGATGTGCTGGACGAACTCCTCTTCGCACTCGGCTTGAAAGTGGCACGGCTTGCAGTAGAACGGTTTCTTCTTCTTCTTGGCGTGGACGCTCGCCGAGTTTGCCGCGGCGTCGGAACCTTCAAGCGTTTGAGAAGCTTCGGTTTCGTGACATTTCTTCGAAAGGTCAGTCGGGACCGTTTCGGTGGCTACGATCACCTTTTCTACATGGTTTTCTCCGATCTCTGGCTCTTCCTCCATGTTTTCCGACGTCTCATCGTAGCTGTAGTGGCCCACGATCTCGTCCTCGCTGTCAGAGTAGCCGCAACAGCCGACGTTTTGCAGTTCCGCCATCTGCTTCTCTTCCTCTGGCGGTGACTCCGTGTTTAGGGCCACGTTGGCCAGCATCACAAGCTGAGGCGCTGGAAGTTCGGTACCAGGAATTGCGCTTACTTCTGATTCTTCGGACAGTGAAGCACCTCCAGAGGTCCTGAAGATGTCCGTGCAGAGATTAAATGCTGTCTGAGAGGCCATGCTCAAGCTGAGAGAGAGACACGAGAGGTTCATATTATATTTATGTACATATATGTATATTTACATAAATAATTTGGATGTACGTCTCCATAACTGAGAACGATGTGATCGCATCTCGATGTGATTCACCACTAATATGATGCAGTGCGATTATATATAAATAAACGCAAATATGTTAAAAACGACGCATTTCCATATAAATGGCAACCACGATGCACTTTTTTTTAAATCTATGCACCACATCGTTAACTGTTTTTGCAGCTGCACCAATCTTACCATACCTTATACACACACACACACACACACATATATATATATATATATATATGTTTTAAGCATCACATTCCACATTTACTCTCAATTCGCTTTTTATAATTCCCTCCACTCTTCTAGGAAGATGTTCCACTAGGTTTTGGAGTGTGCTTATGGTGTGTTCAGCCACAAGGGTATTATGAAAGGCAGGTACTGATGTAGGTGCATTCGGCGTTCACATTGATCCCAAAGGTGTTCAGTAGGGATGAGATCAGAGCTCTGTAGCAGGCCACTCAAGATCTTCCTCTAAAAAGCATGTAAACCAGATCTTCAAGGAGCTCAATCTGTGCACGGTGGCATGCTGGAACAGGTTTTGGGTTTCCAAGTTCTAGTGAATGCAAAATTGTGTTATAGCACATCTAATGATGTTTTATACATCACATGCCTCCAGCTTTGCTGTAACAGTTTGAAAAAGAACCACTTATAGAAGGTCAGGTGACCCAATACTTTTGGGAATATAGTGTGTGTGTGTGTCTCTCTTTTTCTCTCTACATTTACATACATACAAACATACATATAATATGTACATTATATACACACACACACACACACACACACACACACACACACCACAGGTTTAAAGACTCTTTAATGCACGGAAGGTTACAAAAGCACTCTTTTTCTAAGGCAAAACTCATTTCCTGTACTAAATCACAAGATACAGACAAGGCTAACTGAAAGCCTCGGCCTGACTCCTTCATGCCAAACTACACTGAAAAACATAAACATAAAGGGCGTAATTGTGATTGCACTACTTTATACTCAAAATGGCTGAATGACTGCGCAATAGTCTTAAGAGTCAGTGAGAGTACAGCCTCTGGAAATTATCGCTCACAGTCTCATGCACGCGTGCACACACACACACACACACACACACACACACAGCTCTTGTTCAAGACTCACAGCCTTGTATGGACACACTCCTTGTGACTCAGAATGATTCAGCATGAAAAACTGTTTTTCCCCCCTAAATTAAAGCCTGAGGCTCTGAGATCAAGTGGAAAACAGAGCAGTCACATAAAAATCACATAGAAAATTTTATTTTTATATATATATTCCTACTAGATACAGTTTGTGTACCTAGATGTCCAACAGTGTCCTTCATCCTGCTTGCATCATTATAAACTGAGGTTTTGCTGCTGAAACATTTGTAAATGTTTACTGTTAATGCACAGATAAAACTGATACCTGTCCCACTCCTAAAAAAAAAAACCATTGTATTGCAGGGGTAAAAGCCGTGCTCTTGGGAACAAAATCTCAATAAGAAAAAGGTCCTAATTCTAAAGTACCTGCAACATATGCTTATCCTATTTATTATTGGTATTAGTAGTAGTAATATTGATATTAATTCTTCATTGTATTATTTTTCTAACTGACTTCCAATGATTGCTAATTGTTACTGATATGTCTCTCTGATATTGAAGCCACATTTTTTAGAACTTTTGCTTTCTAAAAATAATTGTAAATATTGCTTTTTTTGCACATTTCCACCACTTGTTTTCCCAAAATATTTTTTTTAACCATACATGAAGAAATGAATTTATTTATATACACACACACTAGTGATTTATTTATCTGTTTTGAACTAGATATATTGTTTGTTTTATTAATGAATAAATGTAGTCAGTTAATTTTTCAACAAAAGTGCACTAGTTGATTTGTTAATTTACTTTTATTTAAATGCATGCATTGTTTTCATTTATTTGAATTCTTATATATATATATATATATATGCATGACTGTTTTCAATCAATTAACTTGAAACATCTGTGCACGGTATTGTTTTTAGATACTAATTACGTATTTATATATTTAATTCAACATCATTTATTATATTAAACATTTATTATTATATGTTACGTGCATTCTTTTTAAACATATTTGCACTGCATTTCTTTTTCCTTCGTTTATTTACTACATTAATTTTTTTAACACGCATACATGCATTTTCTTTGCTTCTCGCGCACGCGACGTCTCCGCGCGCCGTTCTCCTCAACTTAATCTCGTGCACTTTATCAACCACCAACCCCCCCCCAAAATACCCCCACCCCATCACACGCGCGCGCACATTATCCTCCTCCCCCCTCGTGCATTTTTTTCTCCTGCTCAGCAGCTTCATGTCATGTTGAACTATTCGGCCATTTTCCTACAGCAGCAGCAGCAGAGCAAACCAGAACCTCCTGAACTCCCTCAGACTGACCATAAACATTCTCTCTCCAAACATTTAACACATTCATACACTAAACTTGGCGTTCACGACCAAACATTGTCCTGGAAATCAATAAAACGTGAACCACACGTGAAAAAAAAACAGTGAGTGTTTGTTGGACAGCTCCCAGAGTCAGGAAATAAACTCAGGGCGGAATCATGAGGAGGATAAAAAAAAATAAACACTCAATGTTAAATTATATTTTTATTATATAAATATAATCATCGCAAGTTGAATAACCAGTGTTCTTTTTTTTTTTCATTAAATTAAAGTGTGAACTTTTGAGAAAAAACTTTCCAGGACTTTACAATCACGTCCAATTACAAGTCGCTGTCCAGCTCGAGCGCGCACGCGCACGCACGAGCGAGCTTTCGAAGTTGTTACACACAATATTGTATTATAGAAAACAATGATTTTTCTCAACTCACTTTAGCTAGCTTACTTTTCCGGAAGATCAACTCTCACACACACTCTCTTTTTCTCTCACTCTCACTCACACACACACACACACACACACACACACAATGTTTTATTTTCACAGTTTTGTCGTCTTAAATACGTGATTCGAGAGAAAAGTGTGTCGTTACTGAGTGTGTAAAGAGTGTGTATGTGGGTAAAGAGTGTGTGAGTGTGTGTTAGCCGTGGTCCTGATCTTGTTGCTGGACAGCGCCTCTCTCTCGCTCACACACACACTCACACACTCTCACACCCTGCCTCCATTTTACAAGCCTACACACTTTATCAGAAAACAAACGAAAAGAAACGGCGTTTTTACGCCATTAAACGATTCCTGACTCCACAGACACACTCACCCTCTGTCCTTCCCGGATGTCCGTCGAAGTTTTTCGGGAAGTTTCTTCTTTTTTCCACGGTTTTTGTCCCCAAAACGAACTTTTTCGCCTCAACTTGTTTCAGGGAAGTGCGAGTCTCCTCGACGCATTCCAACACAGCGCTGCGAGGGTGCCGTCCCAAACGTCTGCTCGCTCCCTAGATAGGCGCCCTGTGTAGGGCGCAAAACAATAGCCTCGTACGCACTACGTAGGACGCCGCGTGTCCAGTGGGCAGCTGTTTGGTATTGGTCCTGCTTTCCACCTTACGTCAGCGCGCTGCACAAGGCCGCCTCTAATTCTAAAGTTTTATGGCGGTGCTGCTTGCAAAATACATATATAAAAAAATATAAATAAATTAAAATAAAATTTAAAATTTTTGATCTAAATATCATTGAAAATGGTGTCATGTTTTTTATAACCAAACCCAAGTAATGCATTTGTTTTACAAGAGAAAGAGTGAACTCGGCCTTCTTTTATTTTATTTTTTTCCATTTATTCATAGAAATATTTATATTTGGAAATGAACCTGATCCCAAAATGCTTTATTGATTATTATATTGAAATATTTTTTTTTTTGCTGTTTGAGTAATTTGTTAAACTTCCTGCGCAACGTTTTCATTTGATTTCAAAAGCCAAAGCTGGTCTACAAAACCAAAATAAACCAAACCAGCACCTCTTTACCTCACAATCCCTTGATTCACAGCATTCGCTCTTATCACACGAGCTTATAAAGAGATCTTATACATATCTCAATCCTAAAACTGAGCAGAAAAGGGTTTAGGGTCTTGCTCAAAGACCCTGGACTGGAATTTGGACTTGTTTTGAGCACAAATCCATCATCTTAACCATTGAGCTTCCACTATCTACACAAAAATATCTTTCAATAATCCAGATTACCTAAACCGGTTCTGCATAGCGAGAAATCAGGGCCCTGAGACTCCAATATTACTTGTTTACTTTCTCACATTCATTACAAAGTAATGTAAGCATTGAAATCCTGCCAAGAAATACACGCATGAACCACATGAACGGCCTGAAGATCCATGGATTAAGCATGACTGTGAATAATACAAAAAGTATGCTACAATAGCTCAGGACTGCAATTAGCACCAACATTTCTCTATTTAAGCGCATATCGTTGAACAGTTCACTGAGCAGTGCATTTCAGCAGTTATAAAACTATAATGAATGGACATTAGGTGTCACCTAGATGAGCCTGGGTTCCCCTTTGAGTCAGGATTCTCTCAGTTTCTCGCTCATGAAGTCTTTCATGAAGGAGATTTTTCCTTGCCATTATCACCACCGGCTTGGTTGAACTTATAGGCACTAATGTATAAATTGTAATTTTATAACCTACTTATCCCTGGAAAGCTGTTTGGGATCATGTTTATTGTTAAAAGCCCAAGTTCCAACCCTTGCTTACTTTTTATCCCTATTAATAAACTTTGGTTTCATTATCGTAAAAGGAAATATTACGCCCGGACTCTTTCCACTTTGTTGATATAGTGGATTAATCAAACTTTTACATTTTTACAGTGCAATTCTTTTTATATTTCTTGCTGTAAAAGTAGTGTACATGTCCATTGACATCTGGGGTGCGTGAGTTGTATTCCATATTGTGCTTTTTAAAAAAATTAAATTATAATGAAACTAAATGAATCTTAATTATTTGGTATTTTAGGTAAAAAGATCTATCTGCATGACCGGACCAATCCATTAGGTGTTTAGCCTAATGTGCAGTTAAAAAAAAAGTGTAATTACATACATCACAGTGATTTTGGAGAAAATAACGTGATCAGCACAACGATCTTGACAGAAGGTTTAGCACGACAGATTATTATAGATCACTTATTACAGATACGTTGAGTGTACAGGTTAACTAGTAAAAGAGCCTAAATTAAAGGACTAATGTGTTGCTGCTTTGCACCTTTGTAGTTAAAAAATGAGCAATTGACATCATCTGGCTGTATTTTCCCATATCAAGAGCAACATTTTATATGATTTTGATGTATTTATGTCACGTAATTTTCAGCACAGTGAGATTTTTTTTCCCCTGTATCCCAGGGTAGAAATGGTGTGCAGGGTTACTCATGATACAGCACCCCTTGGAGCAGAAAGTATAAAGGGCCTCGCTCAAGGGCCCAACAGTGGCAGCTTGGCAGTGCTGGGGTCAATAATCTCGGTTTTTACCTCAGCGAAGTCCTATAAGCACACATTGCTTTTCGCTTTCATCATCAAGTGTTTAATAAAGATCCACTTATGGGTTGGACCAAGTGCATTGGATCTGGTTTGATAGACAGGAGCGTGTGTTCCAGCGCTGACGGAGACTCCGTGCTTCCCACTGGCATTTAGGATCTGGTAACACTTCCCTGTTACATTTTGCCTCACTTGCTCCGCAGGCGTTTCACTTCACAATGTTAATGTACCCGAGTCTTGCTAAAAGGTTTTTCAAATATATAGGCAGACCTGTAGACGTTTGACAGGATGTCAGTACAGATTTTTGTCATTGTGAGATACGATGCGGCCATTTGCAATCAAGAAGATTATGAAATTCCCAGCGGTTTAGTCATGTTTCTGCCATTTCTGTGTTTTCACATTTAACTTTAGAAGGATATGGTTAATACATGCTACGACTGGTATTACTTGCCCAGCACTAGTGCTGTAATAACTTTTAATAAAAAAGCACAAATATACTAATGTTTAGACATCATTGATGTTGAATAGCCATACGTTTAAAGCTTTGGCAACATGGTTTCTATACTATACTATTATAAAATATTAATCGTATGATCTTGCCTTTAAAATATATTCAATATACATTCAAGATTCAGGGTCCTACTGTTATAAACTAAGGAAACAGGAAACGTTTATGACTGTATATGACTTTAACAGGAAGCCATATCCACAGGAAGTCTGTTATACCATACAGTGAAATCTCTACTCTGTGAGATTCTATGACAAAAACAAAACAGGGGGAAAAAAAGACAGAAATGAAATCTGCCTGATCAGTTCAGGGACAAACACACATTTGTAAAAGTGTATAAATCAGCTAATTTTTCATTTGAAAATGATAAAAAAAAAAAAAGGATTATGTTATATGGACAATCCACGTGCACAATCTTCTGTACCATACTGGTAGGGCTACAGTATCACTATGTTTACTGTTTGTGACCATAACTTATGTTTTATAGTTGTCTTTGCACTAAATTAGCGCATGCGCACTTTGTGCTGTTGGATTAGAGTGTAACAATGTGTTCCTTTTGTTAATTTACGTTGTTTGATGTAGCACGTTGGTCCTGGTGAAACGTTATTTTGTTTTACTGTGTACTGTACTGTATGGTTGAAATGACAATAAAGCCTGTTCGAGTTGAATTGATTTCGCTTGACTCGACCTTCGCTGTGCATAGAAAGATGTTGTCAATCACCAGTGCCACCACTAGAGGGAGCTCAAACTTTAGTTTTCTCTAGATATTTATATATATTTTTTTAGGTCTGTAGTTTGACTACACACTTTAAACCAGGGGTCACCAACCTTTTTTAAACTGAGAGCTACTTCTTGGGTACCGACGAATGTAAAGGCCTACCAGTTTGATACACACAGTTTTTAGTTTAATTTGAAAAAACAAATTGCACAATTTACATTTTATTATATGTTATTATTAATAATTAATGATATTCATCTATGTGAAGACTTTGAATATATTTATGATTTATCATAATAATTATCAACAATGATTTTACAAAGTAGGAAACAGCTATTTTTAGAAAAGGCCCACGGGCACCATGTCGGTGACCCCTGCTTTAAACATTACACCAAATATTAGACTGCATGAAAATAATCTGGTTTGCTTATATTTAAAAATAAGAAGTAACCTTAGAAGGCATTTTGAAGAAACTAAAACACATTTTAATGTCACATGAGAGACACACAGACAGACAGACAGACAGACAGACAGATAGACAGACAGACAGACAGACAGATAGATAGATAGATAGATAGATAGATAGATAGATAGATAGATAGATAGATAGATAGATAGATAGATAGATAGATAGATGTAACTGTTGTGCAGGTTTTACAGTGTGGAAGTGTGGCACATGTAGACAGACAGACAGACAGACAGACATATTAGATGGACAGACAGACAGACGTAATTAGATAGATAGTTATATAGACAGACAGACAGACAGACAGACAGACAGACAGGCAGAAATAGATAGATAGATAGATAGATAGATAGATAGATAGATGGATAGATAGATAGATTGATAGATAGATAGATAGATAGATAGAGAGATAGATAGATAGATAGATAGATAGATAGATAGATAGATCGATCAAGTTAAGTCAAGAGTCAAGAAGCTTTTATTGATGCAGTATACAGTGAAAGGAAACAACATTTCTCCTGAACCCAGGTGCTACATAAAACAACATAAAACAACAGTCACAGAACAGAAGAACACAGGGCCACAAACTAAGATCCTCGCCACATAAAGTACATGTGTGCAACTGGTGCAAACAGTGCAAAAGACAACACAGGACAGTGCAAGACAACACAGGACAGTGCAAGACAACACACAATACACAAAATATAAAAATAAAAACACAAATAGCTAGCTCCGCCAGTAAAACCTGTCGTGACAGGATAAGGTGCACAGTAGCAGAAATGTAAACAAATCAGAACAGAAGAACACAGGGCCACGAACTAAGATCCTCGCCACATAAAGTGCATGTGTGCAACTGGTGCAAACAGTGCAAAAGACAACACAGGACAGTGCAAGACAACACAGGACAGTGCAAGACAGTACACAATACACAAAATATAAAAATAAAAACACAAATAGCTCCGCCAGTAAAACCTGTCGTGACAGGATAAGGTGCAGAAAAATACAGAAAAATACAAACAGAGGAATGTAAACAAAATTGTGCAATTCTATAATAGCAGCAATCAAAATAAAGTGAATAGTGACCAAAGGATTTGGACAGAATATTGTGCAAAGAGCAAGTCCCCGAAGATCAGCAACAAACGGCATGTTAACATTTTGCACGGTGCAGTTCCTAAACCAGGCAGTGATCCAGCTGCTCACGATGCTCTCGATGGTCCCTCTATAAAACATGGTCAGGGTGGGGGGACGGAGATGAGCTTTCCTCAGCCTTCTCAGGAAGTAGAGACGCTGCTGGGCTTTCTTGGTGATGGAGCTGGTGTTAAGTGACCAGGTGAGGTTGTCTGCCAGATGAACACCAAGGAATTTGGTGCTCTTGATGATCTCCACTGAAGATCCATCGATGATTAGTGGAGAATGGTCACTCTGTGTTCTCCTGAAGTCAACAACCATCTCTTTGGTTTTGTCCATGTTCAGAGACAGGTTGTTGGCTCCACACCAGGCTGTTAACCGTTGCAGCTCCTCTCTGTATGCTGACTCGTCGTTCTTGCTGATTAGACCCACCACGGTCGTGTCATCAGCAAACTTAATGATAGGATCAGAGTGAACAGCAGTGGACTGAGCACACAGCCCTGAGGGGATCCAGTGCTCAGTGTGGTGGTGCTGGAGATGCTGTTCCCGATCTGTACTGAATGAGGTCTCTCAGTCAGGAAGTCCAGGATCCAGTTGCAGAGAGAGGTGTTCAGGCCCAGTAGGCTCAGCTTCTCGATCAGGTGCTGAGGAATAATTGTGTTGAATGCTGAAGTGAAGTCTATGAACAGCATCCTTACATTAGATGCAACTGGTGTGCAGGTTTTACAGTGTGGAAGTGTGGCACATGTAGACAGACAGACAGACAGACAGATATATTGGATGGACAGACAGACAGACAGACAGATAGATAGATGTAACTGGTGTGCATTTTTACAGGGTGGAAGCGCGCGCACCTCCAGCCGCCTCGAGTCAGAGAACCGATGACGTATTTTTTTCTGCGCACGCGAGCTTGTCGGAGCGCGAGGCGTTTCTCTTTCATCCTCAGTGTAACGGGAAGCAGCGCCTAGAGCGTGTCGCAACGCCTCTCTCTATTTATCTTTATATTACTTTATAACTGTCCATGGATTAAACGTTTTTTTATCACCCTCTCTGCCATTACATGTGGACACCTCTGAGGAGAAACAGAAAGGCTGTGGAGGAGCTTAACTAGAGGAAGCGGAACACTAGCTGAAGGAGAAGCGCACTGAAGTTCGCTGAAAGTCACGAGTACCTTTTAGCGAAGCTAGCTAGTTAGCCGAGGGAGCATGCTAACGCTAATGACATGTTATTCTATTTATTTTAACAGAACGCGTCATGGGCACAGGCTGTAGATGGTTTTCAGAAAGATTTGAGATATTTGTAGATATATTTTGGTAGTTATTTTAATAATACAGACCGACCGGCTGTGTAGAAAACTTTTAAATGTTTGTTTAACAGGAAGTGAGGAGGGTTTTTTTTTTCTAAAGTCAAATATTTAAGTATAATATTACTTCCTTTTTTCTTTCTTTAAGTAAGCACTGGATTAAAATTTTTTGGTTATAAAATGCTAGGTGTGTGTAGTTGTACATTAGGGTATACTGTACATTTTATTGGAGCTGCTCTTGTTAGATAAGAGTCCAGTCTGTTTCTGAACTCTTCAACCAGTAGCCACTTATTAGTGTAATAGGTGTAACTTTTCCATTTTTTTCCCCTTTTCTTTTTTCACTTTTTGCAACAACAACAACAAAAAAATGCGCGATCCGAATGTGACTTTTAATGCCCTTCATAAGACCTGCAGTCTTGTTGTCCTCCTTTGCTGCATGCACATTTTGGTCACTGTGGTCTACTATGTCAAATCGTTGGACAACAAACAATCGTTCGTCCAAAACTCTCAGCACAACCGTCAGACCTTCAGGAAACTGGAACAGCATCCGGGAACCACCGAAGTATCCAAATCGGACAACACTTTAGTGTCCAACGACACCGTTGAAGAGAGCGAGCTGGAAAAATGCCCTGATACGTCTCCTTTGCTTGGTAGGAACGCTTTCTTTATTATTATTATTATTATTATTATTATTATGTTTGCTCAAATATGGTTGATTTCATCAGCATTGCTGACCAGATCAGGATTTCTTTTTCCACTGATTCCCAGCGCATCGAATTTCACAGCCCATTTTGGGTGAAACCACCTGTGGCCGGTTGGATGCTGCTGCATATTTATTGCTTCACACTTTAAATCTGACTCATATCAACTAACTGATCTCTGATATGGGACATGCAGAGTAGCTGGTGGAGCAGGTTATTTATTTATTCTCAAGCATCGCCTTATCCTAGTCATTGTTTTACTGTTCACTTGGTATGAGTCAGGAATGCGCTCCAAATCGTTCACAAGTGCTTTTAATACCTAGAGGCAAAATCAATTATTGTTATTATACTATTGTTTTTTTGCACAACGTCTTGACAGTAACCTCAGGATCAAGTTTAAGCCTTCTTTAATATGTGTGCTGAAGTTTGGGCATCCACAGCTATAAAAAAAGTACAAAACTAGGTGTAGCGAACCAGATTTCTGCACCTTTTATCTCAACTCACACGGCAAGAGATTTTTTCTTATAGCCTCAAACTCACTTTGATCAGCTTTGACTCTTGTACGCAATCAAACCGCCACCTCCCTCTTGTCCCACCTTGTTTTTTTGCCAGTCATGTTCCACCACTATTAAGTCATGTTGATTTAATCATGGGCTGCTTACACAGAGAGATATTCTCACCTAGAGCGATTATCTGATTACGAGCAATAACAGAAGTTAGTGTGTGTACTCACACCAAAGCATTATCTAATATAAATAATGTCTTGTCAAACATTCTTATCTAAAAACAAAAATCCTTTCTTATTCATCACGGTCAACACAACCAGGAATGTTTAGAGGTGTTGTTCAGGTCGGCGTGGAGAAATCAATTGATCAGTAGTGATGTGGGACCATGAAAGTTGAACACGTTGTACAAATGAATAAACTTAATAACAAATAGAAATTCCAGAAAAGCTTTCAGAGACTATAATGGGCGATTTGTTGTAGATATAACACACCGCCCGATTACATTTCATTTTTGAGGTCTTTGCACCAAGAAGGATAATTAGAGGAACTGATCTTAAATATAAAATCGGTGGATGAACTATTTATGGGCCCAACAGTGTCATCTGGGAGGCTCTGGGGCTCAAACCCCTGACTTTCTGAGTAGTAAGCCGGGGCCTTAACCATTGAGCCATGACTGTCTACAAGTCTACTACTCCAGGAATAAGGGAAAAATACAGTTAAGCCAAGTGGCACCATAAACACTATAATAATCAAAAGCTTGTGGATACACTGCAGTCAGTCAGACACCAAGCTATTCCAGAACATCTCTTTACAAAACCTTGGCTATTAATATGGCCTCAGTTCTTTTTTTTTGTGTGTTTGTTTCTATAATGTCTCCTTTTTAGGGAAAGCTTTTTTACTTCTGTTCTTACACGTCACCATTGAGAAACCATGACTTTTTGGTGCTCAGGAGCAGTGTCTCGCTGGAAAAATGTTTGGGTCCCTCCTACTTAGGTGCTGGCGTCATTATTTCACCAACCGAAAAATGCTTTCCAGTTCAGTCTCTTCAAACACTCAGTTCTTTAGCTGGTTCAGGCTCCTGACAGTTTCCACAGACTTTACTTTTGGCTTACATCAGTGGGCAACTGGTTTAGAAAATATCTGCATCGGAGAGGTCTACCACACTGCACTTGCAGAGTGTAATGGCGAAAAAAAAGGGAAAAATATGAGCAGTTTGACTGCGGAAAATATAGTTTAAGAGCCAAAAGTGGTTTGCATTTCAAAGGTAATTTCCATAAAGAAGAGAATTTATTTTATCCTTGCTCAGCATCTGACACCAACAGGCATGTAAGACCAAACTGATACTTTAACCTGAAGAGCTGGTATTAAAGGGCACGGTGAAGTCGAGAAACCAGTCATTGCAGGAAGCAACACATAAAACTTGTATTATTCGTTTCCAGGCAGTGTTGGTTAATAGCGGAAATACTTATTTTATTGTGGAGAATTTTTTTTTTTAATGATAACTTGAATTAGTGTACTGCTCTGGAAATGTTAGCACGTCTAGTTATTGGATAATGTGGCATTCAGTAATAGTGTTCTGCGAAGTTAGATGCCAAAAAACATTATATTAATAAAGTACAGTCTTGCTGAGAAACGTTAGCCTAGTGGGGCCAAAGCCAGAGGATTTGTGATTTTCTTTGTTGGTTAAAATAGTTGAAATCATAATCTTTCAGCTGTTCCTATCAGAGGTTGCCACAACAGATAATTAGCAAATATATATGATTCACCACTCGTTTTACACTAAACACCAATGCCTGATAAAACCCTACCATTTTATGCAAGCTTGGAGCCAGCACAGAGAGTGCACCAGCCCGTGCAACCACAAGGCCAGGACTCAAACCCAGTATGGGAGGGTGAACTTCTTAGACCACTAGACCACCAGAGCTGCAAGTATTGTATCATTGCCTGGCAGCCTGACTTCAATAGATCTTGATAGATCATACTATATGGAAGTTATCTAGTCCTCCTCTGTTTAACGTGGAGTGCTTCACAATTCCGGATGCCGTTAAAGCTTTGATTTTATGATTTACGAGTCTTGATTATAGGCAGAACAATACGCAAGGTCCCCAAAATGGACAAGTTGATCTTCAGATTACTCGGTGCATCCGTGTGATACGTCAACCAGTGTTTACCCGGTCTCCCGAGTTTGGATGGCGTTGTATGCCAAGTAAACCTATTTCTGCCGTCATTGTATTCATCTGCGTGTTTGTTCAGCTGCACGGCCAGAAATTTGACTTTAGGGCCTCCGAGAAAGTTCAGTGTTTCAGGTCCACGTGTCACGTTGAAGTGTTTGCGTGTCACACAGACTTCCTGCAGAAATGTATTATTTCATGTGCGTATCTAACTATTTTTTAGACACAATTTTGTATGAGAATTCATGAAAATTAAATCTATTGCCATTATATTTCATTTTCTCTTGTTCTGTTTCAAAATGTTTGGGATCATCTTTCTTGCTTCAGTTGAGTCAAGACAGTGAACGAGGAATGATGGACTGCTCTTTATAACAGACTTAAAAACATACATTTAAAGTGGCGACTCAGTGCAACTTTTACTGCACTTTCACTGAACAGTACTGGAGACCAGAGTCTGGTGGGAGAGAACAACAAAGTGAAGCCTGCAGCACAGAAAAAGATGATTCAGTTCTTGGAAATCAGCAGTGCATGATTCCTAAAGCCTGTAACTCTTTGCCCGCCTGACATCTTGGTGCCGTTAGAAGGGGGTTTTCTCCACATCTCATTCGACGTAAATCGATGAAGGTATTTAGCTCCTGACACACATCCTGCAGGTATATTGATCTCAAAAGAGAAGAAATCGGACAAAAAGTGAAACAATCAACCTTCTCTTTCATTATGAGTGAATAAAAACAAATATAGGAAGGGTTAAGGGCCCGAAATATAGTATATCTTTAGATTTTATTGAAAATCTTCCTGCTTGCAAGACCTTGAAGACTAACTTGGGAATGGAGTTTATGCTGACTGCTGAAATGAATAATGCAGAAATGAACAGTCATCCTGACTCAAGATTGTTTAAAAAATTTTTCCTGCACATTTGGTTTCAATGCAAGAGTAAAGATTAGGCCAGTGGCATAGTTCTGGTCACTGTGCATCACTTCTAAATGATATATTCCTCCTAACAGTTTATCAATGTTAAAATGCTGTGGCTGCCTGCTGGTTATTAAACTTTGTAGCATTTACAGCACAGTATGTGGGACTTGAATGGAAGGCAAGCCGCAAATTCTGTGAGGAGTTGCTTTATTACATTTCTGGAACGGGTTTTCAGTGCGAATGCTTTGTAATAATTAGAGCTAAAGCCGTAACTAAGTATTCAGGCATGAGAAGGTCTCAAGTGCTTCGCCGTCCATGGTTTCTTGGAAACATGGCAAGCTGTGGTTTTGCGGTAATGCAAGCAAAGGTAAACGTCATCTTAAAAGGACAGACAGTTAACATGTGTTTTTCATGTCCAGCTTAAGGCCAAATGTTAAAGTTGCTGTGGTATGAATGTTTTTGGGGCAGCTTTAGTAAAAGCTTCAGTCGTTTTCATCGCAGCACCTCACCAATTTTCCAATAACAACACGTCCCCGAGTGTTTTACTTATTAAACATCATCATCTGAGTACTCATTCTCATTATTATTGAGTAACTCGGGGAAATATAGTAGTAGCTTCTGCTGAAACGCTTTAAGTCTGTGGTCTGAGAATACCGTATTAATAACAATCTTTTTTAACTACTGCTTGCACGTTAGGCATCGCATGAATGGGTGATGTTGCTGTGAAACTAATCAAACACTGTCCTGTGCTTTTGCAGTGGGTCCGCTCCTAATCGAGTTTTCCAATCCAGTGAGCCTCGATCAGGTGAGGAAAGAGAACCCAGTGCTGCAGAATGGAGGACGCTACAAACCCAAAAACTGCAAAGCTTTGCAGAAAGTGGCGATCATCATCCCCTTCCGTAATCGAGACGAACACCTAAAGTACTGGCTTTATTACCTGCACCCAATTCTGCAGCGGCAGCAGCTCGACTATGGCATCTACATCATCAACCAGGTAAGTTCAGGTTAGATATGAAGCGCGCAGGACCTTTCGAATGACTCATGACGTTTACCGCATGCCCCTTTGATTGAGATTTGCTCATTCTTTTTTTAATCTTTTAATAAAAGCTTCATGTTTATCTTCGCATATACGTGGGCATTCCGTTCCAAGGGCAATGGTGTTAATATGGAGTTGGTTGTCTTTTTGGTGTGGCGGTAGCTTCTCTTTCCATTCGGGGCATGACTGTGGTGATTTGCGCTCTTTCAGCCACGGAGAGTTCAGGCATTGATTTTACGTGAGGTGTGTTTCACCTTTTCGACATTTCAGAGTTGGGCCATGGCTCCGTGAAGGACATTCTGGTTCTTCCAGTCTATCTGTGGCAAACCATGTAGACTTGTCATTTGAACTAACGTTTCCAGCACAAAGCAGTGTGAAGAAGGCTCATATTTGTGGGTTCATGGTTCAGATAGTGGACCACAGAGATGTATATTTTTAGCAATGCTGTGGTAGTGTAGTAAACTAGCACGTAGTAGCAGGGTTCCCGAATGGGAGGTCATTGTTTCAAGCCATAGCTCTCCCAAACTACCACTGCTGGGCACTTGAGCAAATCCAACTAAGACAATTTATTCTTTCGGCCTTTCTAAAAATTCCAGACACACACACACACACACACACACACACACACACACACACACACACACACATACAGAGTTCAATCACATGAACAGGAACCCTCCTCTCCCCCACTTTTTAGTCACTAGAAGTACATTGTGTACTCTGCTACGATTGCTGTCTCTGTGGTTCACTTTTTATATTTTTCTCCTCCCTGTGTTTTTTTTATTTTATTTTTGCTTAGAATTTTGGTGGTGTTTTTTACTTTATCAACATTTTTTACCATCTTCAATATCACGGAAAAATGCGCATGAAATTTGAATCACCAGTCATAAAAACCAAACTCCGTCTTCCTTCTTTAATAAACAGATAAGTATGGTACATTTTTAGGATTATTCATCTTACCTTTGTCATTCTGTTTTCTTTTGTGCTTAGGAACGCAGACAGTTCAAAAAAATGGTACGTATGCGAGCAAGCAAATCAAGGGGTAAAAAATTAACCTGCCACTATTGGGAAAGAAAAGTCCATATAAAGAATATTTCTAAGTTCAATCACCACAAATTCTTGAAATGTTTTGGCTGACAAATGAAATTTCATATTTGCAGCGTTTTATTTTTATCGCTTCATTTTTAATTTTTTTTTTTTTTCGTTTAGAGCTGAACGTGCTGACTGGGCATGTTCCGGTTGCATCGACACTGAACATTGCTTCACCCATATTTTTCACAGTGGATCAAATTGCTTGTAACCTGTCGAAAAAAAAGATGTTCTACAAACTTTGGGATTCGGATAAAAAGAATGCATTCGAACTCATTAGTCTTTTCATGTGTAAAAAAATGTGGCTCTTATTAAGATGCTTAGTTGTCGTAGAAACTTTGGAGTAATCCAGGTTGTCAGTGTAATATCAGTATCTTGCTATAGAAAGACCCATTCGCCAGTTTAATTATTTATTATAATTAAACTTATTATTATTGCGATATTGTAACGTAATTATTGAGCACGTTACGGGAGGGGAAGTCCAGCTTGAAATTCACGTATTTTTTATTTGGAATGAAATAACAAGTCTGGCTATTTATTTATTTATTTTTTTCGTCTTTCTTTGTGTTTGCAGCCAAAGCAGTCAAGCGAATTTATTTCCAGTGACGAAATCGTTTGTACAAACCCGAACCCCTCACTTAACGTCTGCTAACTGATTGATTGTTGAACCTTTATACCATGCAAAAACATTTCTCACCTTACGGGTGCGGTCTCTTCGATCATCACCGCGGGTCCAGCCAGGAATTGTTTTGATGAGGATAAAAAAAAAAAATGGCGTGAATCATACAGCATATACCATTACATTCTCACTCACTACCAAAATCTTTTTTTTTTTTTTTTTTTTTGGACATTTTGGAGCATCGTGCTAAAGTCAATCCACCACCAACACGATCAGCAGAATTGTTTATGATGGCACTCGTTGCTGTAAGACTTCCATGCTGGTGAATGGTGGCCTTACTGGTGCAGTATACAAATGTGAAAGCATTTAATCTCGTCTAAAAATGAGACAATAAATAAAAGTTTGAATGTATCATTTGCATGGCAATTCTCAAGACAGAGTGAAGGTAAATACAAAACAAATTCCGGTGTTGTTGTTTAGGCAAAAACCAAGTGTTCACCTTTGCACTGCTGAAGACAGCAGATTTCGCCAGATGGTTTAGGTTGAAACAGCTGAGGGATCCAACCCCAACCCCCCC
>MU541276.1:3041714-3081106 GCA_024362625.1 Silurus asotus | reverse complement strand
GAATTATAGTTTTTTCTCTGGACATTCAACAGTGTCAAAGTTTGAAATGTACCTTGGACCTTCAACAAAACCTTGGATACGGTTTTGTTGTGTTTTGTTTTTGCGCCTTGCAAAATGTCTGACATTTCTGCTTGCTTGTACAGTGATTCTGAAGCTTAAATAAACAGCAGTTCTTTTGCAAATAGGGAATGAGGGAAAGATCTAATGCTTCACACGTATTAATCTCTTTGGGCTGTTTGCCAAACACTTACTCTGCCTTGATTTTCACGCTTGAGGCATTAGTTTACATTTCCGTCTTCTATGTTGGTGTTACGGTGTGTTTAAACAAAGAGGGGGTTCGATGTTCTGAAAAACAATCTTTCTTCTCTGAATGTTGTCTTTACTTGCTGCTCTGCTCACTTTTCTCTCTAATTTTGTCTCTCGCTTTCTCTGCCACCCCTCCTTTCCTCTCCACTTCTTTCTTATCCCCCCCACTCCTTTCCTCTCCCCTTCTTTCTTATCCCCCCCCCCACCACCCCCCACCCCGGTTCAACCCTCCCTGGCTACCTGCCATCTGCCATCTTCTTCCTGACCAAATTGCCGGTCTTTTGCATGATGGCTTTCAGCACCTGGCGCTAACAGCAGTGTGACGAAAAAGGTGAGAAAAAAGGTCTACTTGCTCTTTCTATAAGCCAGTCATGGGTTGCTACCAAGGCTGGGTTAAACTGCTGGTTATGTTTCTCTCGCTTTTTCTTTTTTCGTTTTTCCCCCCCTCGTCTTTATTTTTTCTCAACAGAACTACAAGGTTATAATTTTTTTGTTGAAAGCACAGAGAATCGTGCGCAGATGTGCCATCTAATCGCTTCCTGTTTTGAATGAAGCCTCTCTTCATATGGTTTTAATATTTTTTTTCCCTCACAAAATTGTTAGGTATACGTATTTATTTTCTGTTCAGGTGCCTACATAGGAGTATTGTACCGTAGTTTATTTGTACAGTTATCCGATCGGGGCTTTTTAACAGAATAATAAAGTTTAAACAGACAACAAGGCCACAGGTGTTGGCTACAGGTGTTGAGAACGGGAAAGCATTTCATGAACACGTCAGAATGTTGGGGCAGATAATAACCGTCAGATTCCATTCCAAAAACCCACGAATACTTTAGAGACTGGTAGCTTCTGACACCCAACCAGCAAACTCATCACGATACAAGTCACAGAGACTAGAGTGGTGAAATTTGCTGGTAAATCCTGAGGAGGGAAAGAAAAGGAAACGCTTGAGTATTTCCTCCCCTCACTCCCTCCCGCCATGAAAAACAAGCACAGCCCAGTGTCCTTGGGCAACAGATGTCAGCTGTCTCAGAAGAGAATGCCTTTTTTCCTCTCTTTACTTCCTTTGTTTACTGCTTACCATAGAGCGCATTTACCAGAAAGCTCTTATAGGATTCATCTTCGGTTATCGAAAGACTCGATCTTTGGCCGCTGGTACGCTCCGGCTCATCCAGTCCTCCAGAGACCCAACGACGGGGAGAAGCCGAAAAAAGCACCTGAATGGTTTCGAATGAGAACTTGAGACGACTTGAGCTCTTGTCCTAGGGCAGGGAATTCTCACATTCGTTACACTGATACTGAGTGGTTTTATTTATAAGGAGGTCCTAAAACTATTAGGACGAACCTTCAGAAGAATACACTGATATCGGCTATTGTTAAGATTGTTACCCATAGTTGTACTTAAATAGATACTGTACTGAATCTCAGATGATTGATGGTTGGTGATGTATGTTTGCTGTGCACTGATATGCGAACAAACCGACACAAAATGACAGCGAACTGGAAGTATTTATTAAGAATGTGTTGCAGACAAAGCAGAGCAGACGGCAAACTGTGTTTTGTAAAACTCGAGAGGTTGAACTACTATAGGACGACCCTGAGTATGCTTTTAAAACCGAGCTGTAGAGCAGTTTCAACAACCCTGGTCGTTAATACGAGCGCAAGCCGCTATGTATTGTGCACACGTGAAAAGCAGCCATCATCCATCAGAAGTGTTTCTTGTAGTTCCTAAGTATCCAGACGATGCATTTTTAAAGCGTATGTAAAGATTGTATACACATCAACAGAGTAATAGGAATAAAATAAAGGTTATTATCCTGTGCTGACCCCATGACAAAAGAAAACCTTTGTAAATTGACGCTGAGCACCAACGGCGTTTCTGGTGCTTTCAGTGGAAGAAATTAGATCTGAGAACGTAACGTCCAACTTGGTTTAGTGTAACACCTCTTTCATTTATTTTTTATTTTTTTTGTCAGACGACTGAATGGCGGGGAAGGCTCATCTGTAAGGGCAGTTGTAAAAAAAACCAACAAAAAAAAACAAAAAACAATGCAAGAAAATATTCAAATAACGTACAAGACTCAGGTGTCAGGGTTTGTTTGTTTATAGCCTGGTTCTAACAATGAAACTATAGCAACCGGCAGGAAAATAAGGGTAAGAATGTGCCGTATCAAGCAGCAGCACTTTTGTTCGGGGAAAAGAAAGAGCTTGGTGCCGACACTAATTTAAAACGTTTAATAAAGATTTATATATTTTTTTACAGGTAGATCCATAACGTTCATTAGTGGTGTTTTCTAATATCATAGGAACGAATATGAAAACGCGAGTCACGTCACTAATTTTCAATCCAAACTCCAGGAGTCCACTCACACGCAGTCCGATTCATTCCTGTACTATTATTTTTCAATGACATTTTATATTGTGTTCTGACTAGATTTGTCAGAAATATATGTACAATGTTATAGGTATTGTCTTAAAAAGAAACAATATACCCAACAATATATAAAAAGGATCTCATGTAGACAATTGCACGAGCGTGTTCGTTGCATGTTACTCGCGTGTATCGTGTAACGCCGCTCTTCTCCGCTCTGTTCACACAGGATGGAGAGGAGACTTTTAACCGGGCCAAACTGCTCAACGTGGGCTACGCCGAGGCTCTGAAGGAGTACGACTACGAATGCTTCGTATTCAGCGACGTCGACCTCATCCCCATGGACGACCGGAACACATACAAATGCTTCGAGCAGCCAAGACACTTGTCTGTCTCCATGGACAAATTTGGCTTCAGGTAACTAAATTTGTAAATTCATGTCTTATACTGTTTGAATAATGTATGAAACTCAACACATCTGTGTTAAATTGTATTAAATGATATAAAAAGGTACCTTAAATCCATGGGGAAAAGGTGCTGTGCAATAAATTACAAGAGATTAATTGATAAAGAAAATAGTCCACTAGATGACTTTTATTTACTCTCTTGTGTCGTGGTTCTCTCCGCGATTCGCAGTGCCTCTCCCCCCCCACCCCCCGAGGTTAATTTGCATCGATCTCCGGCAACACCTGTGTTTTTTTTCCTTCCTATTTTCCAAGTAGTCCTCTAGAGCCTCGTTTGCATTCAAATGTAGATGGCTTTTCCTTCTCACAACACACACATACTAAAAAGTAGGTCAAACCTGGCTTAAGAGATCCTGCAGATCCCTAGAAACACTCGCAAACCTGCATGTATATTAAATTGTTCAGTAAGCAAATCACCAGCGATTCCAGATAATGGAACACTTATCTTATCGCGCCACTCACGACAAAAGGGATCCTGCCGGCACGGTTTTTCCGGATTGGCCGAGTTTGAATTTTAGGCAGTGCTAATCACCAGGGTTTTTTTTTACTTGTAACCATCTGACGAGTCTCCCTAGACAGAAACACTTTGTTGGTGAAAGAGATCGGCGAATTTTCAGCCTGGTTTGAGTAGCCAGGAAGGATCTAGCCATTTGTTTCTCTTATGACCACAGTGAGGCAGATGCTTGTTGAAAATGTGTCCATATTTTTCTGCACAATCTTTAACCTTTGGTGTATATAATGGATAGACAGCTGTCTGAACGTATTAAATGTAAAGACCGAATGAAGATTGGACGATCGCGGCAGAAACTACACGCTGCTACAAATAGACTTTCTCTTCTTTTTTTTCTAACACACATTTGCATGCATTAGGATCTGTGCCAGGTGTGTGTGTTTAATAACATCTTAAGAGCATTTCCTCCTCCCTCTTTCAGTGAGAAACTATTACTCCTACCAGGGCTTCAAGGCATCTGGTTGTAATTTCACAACATTTGCCCACAGCACAAAGTAAAGGGAAAGCCATCAACCTTCGTATTCATTAACTGTAAACAGAGGCAGGACATGATCTTAGGGGAATACCAGACCAGATCTGACGAGGAAATCGTCATCATGAAGGGACAAGAGAATTGTTGAAGATTGTGCATATAACACAAAATTATCCACTTTAGTGCGTTTGCATTTTCCCCAAATAATTACACATACTGTAAGCTTGTACATGTATCCCCAAATAAATTTGACAAATAATATTTACAAAAAATGGACCAGTTTTCTTGTTCCTTTTTTTTTTTATTTTATTTTTTTTAAAGAGCGTCTGTAATGGACTTATTAGGCTGAAGCTCTACTTTGTCTGGGTGACCCTCAAAAGACATTTACACACATATTAGATGTGTAAGAGCACCATTTCCTGATCATGACCAGCCTTTATTCTAGCTCATGCACTTCTGCAGAAGAGCTGTGGTTGTCTTTTTTTCTCTACTTCCTTAATTCTGAGATTATGCCACAATAGGATGTCGGTATGCGCGGTGGTGCTTTGAGATAGCAAACAACAAATGTGTCTTCTGCACATCACTTTTTTTTTCACACAGACATACCCCACCCAATTCCCAAACTCGTATTTATTTCATCTTCACACAGACTACCATATAACCAGTACTTCGGCGGTGTGTCCTCCCTGAGCAAGGAGCAGTACTTGAAGATTAACGGCTTTCCAAATAACTACTGGGGCTGGGGAGGCGAGGATGACGATATCTACAACAGGTATGAGAAAATCAGTGGATTTAAGTTAAGAACACATTAGCAGATCTCTCTCTCATTCTCATTCTCATACTCACTCTCTCTCTCTCTCTCTCTCTCTCTCTCTCTCTCAAGTTCTCTTTTTCTTTCCTGTTTTTGGTATTAGTAATGCAAAACACATACCGAGCAGATCCTCGCCTTGGAAAAGTGTGTGTGGTGTTTCAAATCTACTTCCTATAAATGTAATTATGATGATTTTAATTCACATTAATGAGCGGGTCTGGAATTCATCCGAAAAACCTTATCGCATAGTTTTACAAATATGAGACAAAATGAAGAAAAACAGATGATGGGGCAGAGCTGGAGCCGTGTTCCTCGTTGCAGGCACTTTCCGTTCTTGGTGGCGTCCTGGGAGAAGATAACTAATGAGTGCAGAGTTGAGAAACAGAACCAAAACATTGCTTGTTAAATAAAAAAGTACTTGTAAGATAAAGTTTTGGTTTATCCGGGTTACAGTTTGTTTTTAAAGCTTTGTTCAGACAGGAGCGGATTTGAAATATCGTACGTAGCACGGCTTTTTAAACGTGGAGGAATGTGGATAAATACAGTGTCCGTAACCTTAACTTACCATAGGTAACTTTAAACTATGCATTCATGAATTAATGGCATTTGAGAGAGTAAATGGCATGAGGCAGGCTGATCTAATACCTCCATGACTGGTTAGAGAGTTATCCAGGCTTCTTTGCTCGTGCAATTAAGTGTAATTTTGTTCAAAGTAAATCACATTCTTGTCAGAATAGCAGGCCTGGTTAATAACTTCAGCAGGTTGTCATATTTCTATGTTCTTAAGTCTTTTGCACTCGATTATTTCCCCACAGCTGTTGCTTCACGTTACTAATCAAGTATGTTGTGTTTCTCGCAGGGTGACCGCCAAAGGGATGTCCATATCCAGACCCAACAGTGCAGTCGGAAAATGCAGGATGATCCGTCACGAACGGGACCGAAAGAACGACCCGAACCCCCAAAGGTGATTAATACGAGTGTTCCGACCCCCATTAATAGGCTTCCACTCCCCTTACACAGAGTCTGTCTTTCTGTAATTACTCATAAGTAAACATCTGAGCACAAAGGTCTCTTCTGATATAATTTCCATTGTTTACACAGTGTTGAGGTGTAACAGAGTTAAGGATTACTAAGTACCTTTGAACAATAGAAAATTGAATCATTAGGCTCATAGTAAACAGGCTAAGTTTACTCAGCATAAACACTAGTTGGGTTTTTGGCTAGTTGTTACAATGGGCAACATCCATACTGTGTGATGATAAACTTTGTTCAACACTTTTCTTTATGGAGGAACAAGTAACAGCAAAACCTGTGGAAAAGTATGAGAACTCTAACTTTTATTATTTTCAGAGGAGTAACATTTTAATTGTAAAATCATTCATCTGGGATTGTGAGAAACAGTAGCCCAACGACCTCGTTTGAATCATGCTTTTGTTTAGTTGTTTTTCCTCTATCACTCAGTCGTTATATTTTCAATCTTTCCTGTCTTTCAGCCAACCAGACAGTAAAATATACATTTGAATATACTTTGCATGTCAACTCATTTTCATCCACTTCAGTGCGTCTCATAAAAGGTTGATTCAGTGATTTCAGTCATTAAGAATCCACCAGATTTAGTCCACCTTTACTGTTATAATAACTTCTATTCTCCTGGGAAGGCTTTCCTTTCCACTAGATTTAAAATCTGACATCAGGAGAAAACTGGTGTACGCAGACCATGTTGGCAGTTGCATCCCAAAGCACGAAACATGCAACACCTTTGTTACACCATGTAACAACATATGTTTTGACATCCTACTTTATAGCAGCTGTCACATATTTAACTCACTAATGGAGCCTTAATAAATACAAAAGCGCAGTCATGCGATGTTTTTCAACCGCGTTGAGAGCGAGCCCTAAAGGAAAAGTACTGCTAATAAGCACTCCACTATTAAGCTGCTCAACTTGTTTACAGAAAGCCTGCAATTAACTGCTCTAACGATGTGTTTTCCTGCCCCAGGTTTGACCGAATAGCACACACCAGAGAGACTATGCACAAAGATGGCATCAACGCCTTGTCTTATGAAGTGGTTCGAGTGGAGAAGGACCAGCTGTTTACCAAAATCACAGTGGATATCGGCAAACCATAAAACTGACCCCCTATTTTTTTTTTTTTTTTTACGTGAACAAACTCAAAAGATTTAAAGCTGTCTGTTAGGAAGACGGGATGCAGTAACCAAACGTGCCTTGACATTATAAAGCTGAATATCCGATTCAAAGCAATCTTTATCTTTTTAAAGTGAATTCTATATTTTTAAAGACATTAGTACTTGGAAATCTATTTGCCATCTTTGCACAAGCGATGGTGAACCGAAAGAAAGTGGACGTGTGAATCGAGGTCATAATTTTGGTGGTGTGGGGGTGTCTTTTTTTTTTGTGTGTGTGTTTTTTTCTTCGCTCACTGAGCTACTAAGAGCATCTTTTGAGCCACAGGTGATAAAACTTGCCTAAAGAGGCATTGCGTCAAGAATGTAAGCTGCATTGTGTGTCTGTGGTGTGCGTGTGTTTTTCCAGCTTTAAGGTCACCCCTCAGACTCTGAAGATCGCTCGAGGACGTTTGCGCCGGTGTTGCAATCATTCCATGTCAGCGCAAAGAGTTTCTGCCCTCTTAAAATCCTCATTCCACTCGTGTGGCCAGAAAACCAAAAAACTTGTGGGATTTCATTTTCTGAATGTATATTTTGGTGCTTTACCCTTTGACTGTAAAGAAATCGGACTCTTTGAGGTAGATGTGGGTCATTTCGGCGCCAACGTCCTGCGTTTTTTTTTAATCCTACATACTAAAAAGGTCAACAGAAAACCAATAAACTGTTCGATGGATTTGCATTTCAGTGTTTACAAAAAGAAGCCATGAGAAATGACATATAACAAGTAAGGAATGAGATGAAACACATGATAGGAGTCCACCAATGCAATACAAGCAATATCAGAGGTGCCAACATTTACAGTTTTGTCGAACATTTTCCGACACCTTAACAAAACGGGGCATTTTGGCAGCAAATTCTGAACCCAGTTCCTCCACTGGTTGGAAATCTTGAAATCTCAGTTCTATCCCAGATTAAAGCATGCACCATATTGTAGCTTTTTTTGTCGGTCAAAATAAGTTTCCTTTTCCTTTTCAGCAATGCTGGCACCTCTTTATCCCCCCAGATTTACTGTAGAAAACAAACCTATCCAAAGAAAGAACATGTATATTGCAAAAAACTAATTGTCCACCTGCTTATCCTCAGTCCTGGTTTTCTCAGAAGATACAAATCCATGCTATAATTTATTACACATCTGATTTGGGGGGGAAAACCCCACTGTAGTATAGGCGGCCATGTGTCTGCATTCTCTGCCTCTCTTTTTTTGTTTGTTTGTTTGTTTGTTTTTTTTTTGTTTTTTTTTTTTAACCACGTGTGAGAAATAATTAATATATACTGTTATTAAGCTTTTTGTAATTATTGGTGATGACTGCAATATTATTGGGTTCGTGGAAACAGCTATTTCTGGGTTTTGCATTTGTCAGCCTTTTTTCTTTTTTCAGGGCTTAAAAATTGTAAAAGTTTTATTAGAAAGGTAAAAAGTTCAGCACCTGATTTTCTATCAGCTTCTGTACTTTATTTCCATTTTTATTTTATTTTCTTAAATCGGGGTTCTTTTAACCAGTGTGCTATAATAAAAGCGTTCATGCGTTTAATTCCCCTTAGATGTCAGAGGAAAACAAAGCCATTAAAATTATTGTGAGTAGTTTCAGTTTCTGACTGTTAAGCGCTGGGTTTATACTAATAAGCCATCGAAACCAGTTTCACTAATATATTGGTTTTTTTAAAAATATATATCTCAACAAGACTGGTATTGACCTGGGAATTATTCTGTAAAGACTGCAAGTATTTTATATCTTCTGTTTGTTTTGGTTTTTCTAATCAATGCTTTTTCTATCTTTTTTTTTTCCAGTTGAGTTCACAAAATACAATACATTTAAATCCTTAAACTGAGCATGCACCAGTGCTCCCCAAACCTTAGTGGCTTCAGCATTTTCTGCAAAAATGTTCTCTCTCCCTGCCCAGGCATCACCCTTTAATTAAAACCAGTGCCTTGTTTTTTGTTTTTTTTTTGCTTATTTCTACATTAAATTTGAAGTTGTGTATGTCATGCTTTATTTTCACACACGACGACACGACAATCTTCCTTGATTTTCTTACCTTCGGGTTTTGGCATATCGTATCGCTGAAGATAAATGCAATTATGATCTTTAAAGCATTAAATGAAATTGTGATTGAATGTATTCGTGACTTTGTCCCTTTTCGCTTCACCTTCGAGTTTACAAACTGCTTTCAAAACCTGTTGCTGATGTACTTGTGTGATGTTACTATTTAAATCAGGTGGGTCATGTTTGATGTTGGAAGCTGGAAAAAAAAAAAAAAAACAGACAGTTTCTGATCGTTAAATGGAGGACAAGTAAACTGAAAATTCTTTCACACAGGTTGGAGTGAGAGATCTGGAGTGGCCTGTCCTACAACTGAGACCAAAACCCTATTGAACAATGAATTGAAATGCTGATTGCACCTCAGGCTTCATCTCACTTACAGGAATACCTGGCTTTACTAACGCCCTTCTGTCTGAATAAGCAAACGCACACTGCACACATCCCTTATCTGAGCACGATTAAGCGTGGGATGAGATGTACAGAAAGCTTGTAGAAATTTTATGCTGAGGTGTCCACAAACTTTTGTTTATATACTATATACTATACATACTTTATACTATACACTTGTGCAAGCAGATCTGCATGAGTTGACAGTTGAATTTTTGATCATTCACTACAAGAAAACCATAACCTTATAACATAGCTTTTTTTTTATTTAAATAGAGGTCAGTGGTTGTTTTGTACCATTCAGGCAAAAGGAAAAAAACTGTCAGTTGGAAAATCATAGCACATTAAGTCAAGCCAAAGGTGTGTGGCAAGGTGTGGTGCCTTAATCATTAACATTCTTCCCCTTTAATAACCCTCAATCTGCTCAAAATTTGCATTCAAACAATTGTTAAAATGTTATTGTTACTCACTGGGCTCGACACGGGTACAATTGATATATAAATATATACATATATATATAAAATTGCTTATAATAACACCTGGCAAAAATAAACTAATTAATTATATTTGCTCTTTCTTTTGTGGCAAGCAGATTGCTATCAATCTGTCAACAACATTAACAAAAAGTACGATTTTATTACTCGTAATAACGTTACAAATGAAATTTGTACCAGAAATGTAATTGTATATAATGAATGGGTGGAAATGTTGATTATACAGGTGGCAGTGTGCATCGTCTACGCTTTTTTTTTCTGTGTAGATTTTACAGAGATCCTAAACAAACTGTCAAAAGGATTTTTGTCAGACTGCGTAGCACGATGATGTTACAGAATGTACAGTAGTTGGTCTAAGATTCTGAAGATCAGGCAGCATTTTGCAGAAGGAATGTCACTGAGAAAGATAAAGAGGTAGTGTGAACTTTGACTGCTTTTTTTTTATTTAATAAAAAGTTTAATTTGATTTGAGTATTTCTTACTTGAGCATCAACTTCAAACCAACATTAAATCTGTGCAGTCGTGGACATTAAAGAAGTAATTAGGGCCTGAGCACCAAGGAGCAGGCCAGAATGGCCTTCACCAGAGGTGCGAAGCCCTATTGTTTTCCTTAGAAGGTCAAAGGCTGGAACATAGGCTTTGCAATAGGACTCTGTGGCGCCCCCTGTAATGCAAAAACAAATATTGGTGCACAGATCGGGCAAACATGTACGCACATGTACGAGAGTTGGTATGCATATAGATCTCATAGACCCGAACAACTTTCACAATCAAACCTATTATCTCCACCCAACAGGAAGTCGGCCATGTTGGGTTGTTTTATAAGTGCATGCGGTGAACTTTTAAATATTCCTTCTAGGGAATTCATGCGATTGACATCAAACGTGGGGAACATGATGCCGAGACATTGCACTTGCTAAATTGCGAAGGGATTTTTGCTATTTTGAACCGTGCTGCCATGGCGAGGCAACAAATGTATGGCGTATTCAGGAAAACAGGTAGTGTCTAATCTCTAAAGCGGAAAATGTCTTATTTGGATGACACGCAGTGTGTATGTTCGGCCTATGATTCCGATCGCATCGATATGCTTATTGTGAATCTCGGACATAGCGCCACCAACAGGCGCCAGGAAGTGTGTCAGTCACAAACGGTGGATTTTTTGACACTTGCATGTGGTGACCTTTTAAATACTCCTCCTAGGATATTCATGCGATTGACACCAAAAGTGGTCAACATGATGCCGAGACATTGTTGATGATAAATTGAGGAGGGATTTTTGATATATCAAACGCTGTTCCCATAGCAATGCGTCAAACTTTACTTTCATTTTCAGGCGTAATTAAGCACTTGTCATGCACTTTGGGTGCCTTAACATGCTCGAAAACACCAGAGATTTGGCACAGACGTGGCAATAGGGCTCTGTAGCGCCCCCTGTAATGCAAAAAAAAATATTGGTGCACAGATCGGGCAAACATGTACGCACATGTACGAGAGTTGGTATGCATATAGATCTCATCGACACGAACAACTTTCACAATCAAACCTATTAGCTCCGCCCAACAGGAAGTCGGCCATTCTGGATGGTTTCAAAAGTGCATGCGGTGAACTTTTAAATACCCCTCCTAGGGAATTCATGCGATTGACATCAAACGTGGGGAACATGATGCCGAGACATTGCACTTGCTGAATTGCCAAAGGATTTTTAAAATCTCAAACGGTGCTGCCGTGGCGAGGCGACAAATTTATGGCGAATTCAGGGAAACAGGAAGTGTCTAATAAAAAAAATGTCTTATCCAGATAACATGCAGTGTGTATGTTCAGCCAAGGATTCCGATCGCATCGATGTGCCTATTGTGAATCTCGGACATAGCGCCACCAACAGGCGCCAGGAAGTGTGTCAGTCACAAACGGTGGATTTTTTGACACTTGCATGTGGTGAACTTTTAAATACTCCTCCTAGGATATTCATGCGATTGACACCAAAAGTGGTCAACATGATGCCGAGACATTGTTGATGATAAATTGAGGAGGGATTTTTGATATATCAAACGCTGTTCCCATAGCAATGCGTCAAACTTTACTTTCATTTTCAGGCGTAATTAAGCACTTGTCATGCACTTTGGGTGCCTTAACATGCTCGAAAACACCAGAGATTTGGCACAGACGTGGCAGTAAGGCTCTGTAGCGCCCCCTGTAATGCAAAAACAAATATTGGTGCACAGATCGGGCAAACATGTACGCACATGTACGAGAGTTGGTATGCATATAGATCTCATAGACCCGAACAACTTTCACAATCAAACCTATTATCTCCACCCAACAGGAAGTCGGCCATGTTGGGTTGTTTTATAAGTGCATGCGGTGAACTTTTAAATATTCCTTCTAGGGAATTCATGCGATTGACATCAAACGTGGGGAACATGATGCCGAGACATTGCACTTGCTAAATTGCGAAGGGATTTTTGCTATTTTGAACCGTGCTGCCATGGCGAGGCAACAAATGTATGGCGTATTCAGGAAAACAGGTAGTGTCTAATCTCTAAAGCGGAAAATGTCTTATTTGGATGACACGCAGTGTGTATGTTCGGCCTATGATTCCGATCGCATCGATATGCTTATTGTGAATCTCGGACATAGCGCCACCAACAGGCACCAGGAAGTGTGTCAGTCACAAACGGTAAATTTTTTGACACTTGCATGTGGTGACCTTTTAAATACTCCTCCTAGGATATTCATGCGATTGCCACCAAACGTAAACACCATGATGCCGAGACATTGTTGATGATAAATTGCAAAGGGATTTTTGATATCTCGAACGCCGTTTCCATGGCAAAGCGTCAAACTTTACTTTTATTTCAGGCATATTTAAGGCTTTTGGCGTGCTTAATTATCTTGAAAATTTAACACATACATCACATTTGTCGGCTGTTAAGTGTGGACAAAAAGGTCGGACAAGGGTGTGTCTTTTAAGTGGCTCACTAGCGTCCCCGTTTGTATAAAATGTTGGGTTTCTTTTACCTACAGTCCCCAAATGGGTCAGTACCAACATAAAATAGTCCACTGATATTTAACCACTTGATGCACTTGTTTTTCCCACCGTGCATTGTTTTCTGGGGGGCATCGTATAACGATACACAAATGTGCGAGGGCCCGCCATCGCTGCTTGCAGCAATATTTCGTTATTGCAGTTAAGTAGCTTTTTGATGTGTACTTTATTATTTCCATACGGGGAGACTTTTAACTTACTACATTTCAAAGTCAAATCTCATACTTTTTACTAAATGTTTTACTCAACTACATATTTGCTCAAATCTGTCGTTCCTTTTTATTACGAGTGGATAAAAACTTGGTCAAACACAGCGAGCGATCAATCACGGTTGAGCGCGAGCTCTGTTTTGAAAGTGTTTTGATATTTAAGTAGTTGAAAAGGTTTTGGCTTTATGAATATTTTGACAGACAGACAGACGGACATCTACCAGAAGTGCAAAAAGTAGCAATCAGTGTTTGACCCATTAATATCATCCTATTAATAGGTCAGTGTGCAGTTTTAAAAATGTTAATAGGAACATTATAGCCATAATAACTCATAGTACTTAGAATACTAAAGAACATTTGGAGGCAATTTTAAATAGAGCACTTTAACTGGAGTCATATTTTACCTTGTGTATTTTTACTTTAACTACATGGTTTGTGTACTTCGTCCACCACTGCATCTATGACTCCAGCTAGCTGAAACGGATTGGAATACAGGGTTGAATTTGTGTAGCACTTTTTATATTGAACATTGTCTCAAAGCAGCTATACACAGATAACGCGGTAATAAGTTTATATAAAAGAATGTGGGTGGCACCGAATGACCATTTATTGTAATTATATAGTTGAGGTGTTGTGTGTAAAATGCAGATCTTCCCATTCAATATATATATATATACATAGAGCATGATTTGAATTAATAAATCATCGACAGCAGGATGTTGTGAGGTGGCCCCGAGCTACTAGAACAAGAATTTAAAATAACATTTGTGTAAAAGGCCTGAAATTGTGGTTAAGCCTGCTGTATTGTGCAGCTGTCATGTGAGGAACATTGAGATATCGTGTCCAACGTGCTGAAAGAAATATAGGACACAAAAGCCATGCCCACAAAAAACAAATTCCCCATGAGATGACAAGGGAAGGCTGCTGATGTCGCTGCATGAAACCACTGAACTCAATACAAGCCTATGTGCCTTTCCCTTGTGATGAACTAATGACATTTTTCCAAAGATTTGCAAAGGAAGGCTTTGCTAGAGTACATACGTACTTCAGAAAATTTCTATGTCTCGGATTTACCCACACAACAGCTCTTTTTTTTGTATTACCATCACCTTGTACTTTTCGTCTGTTAGCTCCAGTGAATGTTATGAAATACAGTGCAATGTCATGTCTGATTTTGCGGCCTTCGGCTCCTTCGCTCACCGGTTGGTGGAGCCACGCTGAACCGTTTGGCAGCGGTGCGTCCTGAGAGCGAGCCAGACTCATAAACACTAACGGGAAGCCCATTTGCTTCAGCACATCTGTTTGTGTTTTTGCAGGAGCTCGGAGAATGTTCGAGGTCTTGTCTTTTCTTTCTTTTTTTGTTTTTTAAAAAGGACAAAAACATATTCTGTCGACCGATTTTTATACTATACTTGGCTGGTTTTGTCGTTTTTCTCCTGCCAATCAGTTTATGTAATAAACTATAGTTAAACATTAAGATAAAGCTGTAAATCATTAGGCATGTGAAGGGAAAGAGTAATGGGCTGAATTGGCAAGCAGATAGGAATGAGAACTGTGTAAGAGCTGGAGAAGGGGATGAAGTGCCTCAGACGGAGTAAAGGGAATGTAGAATCGGCTTGCCAGAACTAAAAATAGTGACGCTATACACTTTACTGATGCATTCATGTAGAATAATTGGTCTAGTAAATGATTCTTGTCAGGGTTGTGATGGGGATTGGGGATCCTGGGAGCATTAGGTGTGAGGAATGGAAGTGTATTCCAGACACACTCTCATTCACACCTAGGGGCAAATTGGCATTGCTAAATTACCTACCAGCATGCTTTTGAGGAATAGAAGGAAAACATGCAGACACAAAGAGCTTTGAACTACTTCGCAGTTTGTAGTGCTTGCAATCTGGATTAGACTTAAAAAGATTTATGTCAGTAGTCCACACCCAAATAACCCAGAAATCTGAAATTGTAAAAACCTGCATAAATTGCATAAGTATTTTACCCACATCCTAAAATCACTGTCAGAGGTTTGGAAACGCTTCATCTTTCTTGGTTTTTAGACACATGGATGTTCCTTTTATTGATACAATACAAACTAGGAACAAGGCAAAAAACACAAGAACTGGACATTGAAGAAAGTTCTGAAAGAATGTTTTGTAAACAGTTGGGTCTAAATGAGACATGTTTTTACTCCAACATGAGAACTTGTGTAAGACAAAGACCAGAGAGATGATGTTAGCAGTTTACCTCACACCTACAGTCAAACACAGAGGTGGAAGCCTAATGGTTTCGGGTTGCTTTGATGCAGGGAAGCTTGGAGACTTATCCTGTGTGACCAACATGGCTACGATTCCATACTTCAACACCATGCAATTCCATCTGGACTTTGAACCGACTTTACTATATAACAAAAGACAATGAGCCAAACAGCAAACATTTGACTGGAGTGTTCTCTCTCTTGGAATGATCTGCCCAGTTCATTGCACCTAAATATTACTGAACTGGATCAAAAAGAAATCTCCAACAAACTTAGAACATCATCTGCAAATTTGACAAGAGGCATAGGAAAGTATTTCAGTTGAATCTTTGTTGTAACTGTCCTGTAAGGTGTTAAAGTGTTTATAACATAATCCAATATAAATGCTTTTATTGCTAGAAAGTCTCAAAGTTGTGTTTTAGGGAAACAAACAGTATCCCAAAAACTAAGGAGCTGAACATTCTGGAGAATTGACAATCAGGGTTCTGGATTATGAACAAATCCAGCCCCAACTTTAAACATCCTGTGCAGCAGCAGTGCCAAAATGAGGCCATCTACTGAAAGTCGGAGGGGCAGATATAGAAAGAATTAGTATGAAACGCAACCAAAAAGTAAACTGTAACTCTTAAGAAGTTGGAGGAATCCACAGCTCTGGAGAAGCTGTTTAAGAGACAACCACATGCTGCACACTACACAAAACTGAGATTTATAAAACAGTGGCTAGCCATATGAGATTCTATTTGAGTTTGCCAAAGGCCAGGTTGGAGACTCAGCACAAATAAGGAAAGCGTATTTGGTTTAATGTGAGCAACGTTTTACACACAGCTCTGCAAAGCTATAAAGTAAATCAAATGGCAAACATCCTTAAATGTCATGTGCCAATGTCCATAAAGGAGCTGAAAACTAATTCAAGGCTCTGTATAGTCTATGTAGCTACTTGATTCTTAGACGGCCAAGAAAACTTCAGTAATCATTGTGTATGACTATTAATCACAAAAGTAAAAAGTATTCACAAAAGACCATCTCAAGTCTCTCAGAGTGCTGGGAAAGACACTGGTTTAAATATCACCTCTAATCAAGGGCAAGACCTTTCCAAAGATCCTTTAACAAGGAATATATAATATTTTGGAACTAGAATATTTTGGTCACAATCAGCGTATTTGGCTTATAGGTACTGATAGTCATAATATGTATGTTGGGAATTTTTCTAAAGATATTACTGGGACATCTAGCAGACTTTCGTAAATGTTATTTTGTTCATAATGCAATAGTACTACTCTCAAGCTCTACCTCAGACCCTTACGCTGATAAGCAAGCCCTTTTTCAGACTTTGTTTACATTAACTCAGAGAACTTTGTTCCCAGGCTTTGAGGATTGCATTCCAGTGACTATCTCGAACTGGCATCACAGACACATTGCATGCCATCTCAGTCTGTGACACGTCTGGCTACAAACAGGCTGCTTTAGTGTTAGTTTTCATTACATGCCACATTGTCCACTTTTTGAGTGTTGCTCTCAGAGACATCACCCCGTGATCAGACATGCCGTCTCAGAGCAATTCTTATGTGTTCCCATGTTGTGTAGAAAATCGAAAGCCCAGTTCAAATCCAGTTCAAACCACATTCAACTGCGCATTGTCTCTGAATCTGGACCTTGGGCAATCAGGCTATCAATTAATACATTTTTTCATGCTCCAAACACTTCTCAGGGACTTCTCAGCAAATTGCCTTCCAGGTTCAACACTCATTCATTTGCTGCAGGAGACCCCGATCTTATATAAAGCTCACAATGGCGGTCAAATAAGTACAACCTAATGAGACTCAAAGCACTAAATGCCCCAAATGTAATTTTTGACTAATTTTTTTGCCCATTTGTTATAGGCCCATTTGTTAGGTCACTTACTTTTCAAAGTTCCAAGTAATTGTGAACCTGTGAATTGTACGAGAGGTCAATTGTTCTTGGTATAACAATGGTGAAATCCACACATTTAAAGATGAGGAGGTCTACAGGCTGCTTAAACTCTACTCTAATAGTACCTTAGATCTGATGCCTACTGATAATCAAGGTTTCTTTGAGGTTGCAAAGACAATCACGACATACCACTCGAGAGGAGGGTAGAGATTTCATTTCATGTAGGATTTACAACGTCTGGACATATAGGTGAGTATCTGACCTCTAGCCAAACCTTTTTGGTCAGATTTCCAAGGATTCTCTTTCTTAAATATGTTCAAATTCTCACTGCATCCTTTGAAGGTGAGAAATCGCTTAATGATACCGCACAAGCATTCGGTCTTATATCTAACACGCTACCAGATGATGGTTTTGGAGACTTCCAGGTACAACAATGGTGTACACTGTAGTGGTTGGCCCTTCCCTTCCCTAATTATTAAATATCTACATAACTAATCACCTGGCCAGTGATTTAGGATGTAGATATGTGCCTGTTTTTTCTATGCCACATTCGTTTTTTTGTCATTTGTTTTCTCTTATGATAGCCTTGATGAGTAGTTAAATAGTCCCACATCAATATAACTGTCTGTTTCCAAACTGTGTTTAGACTATAAAGTGCTCAGGATGTCTCAGTGCACACAATAAACCATCTCGTTGATAAAACTGTGGCTCATGTCCCCCTGATTGTTCAGTCATCTTCCTTCTGGTGAAACTGCTTCATTTCTGTAGTTATCCAGATAAATATTTACAACAAGGAATGAGAAGAATGGAAAAGAATTTGCTTTACACTTGACTGTGCAAGTTTTTTTTGACCCCCACACCTTTAGCAAGTATTAATGATGCAGGTCTTAGGTTTTATGGCCAGTATTTTTTCAAAACTTAGTGACCTTGATGATAAACCATGGGGTGTGGTTATATCTGGAGGAAAATAGAAGGGATTTTAAGCGAAGGGATGTCATGGGTATATGTCACGACAATTAACATTTAAGAAGTATATTGTTAAATTTAGCTTGAGATTATCATTAAATAATGTAGAATTCTCACTTTTATTGCATTTCACATCTGTATCAAAATTGCTGATAGATATTCAAATATGATATAAACACCATATTCTGTGTTGAATCAAAGTTCTTATAATTTTTTTTTACTGGTTCTGTAGTAAACACCCATTCACAGTGTGTTTACATGGACTGTCTGCCATACATACTGTATCCTTATAGATGTTGCACATGGTAACAAATAAGCACATTTATGAACAATCACAATTAAGAATTCAACAGCACTGTGGTGTAAACATGAAAACTAACCAGTTATGCAGTTTAAATCCAAAGGTTGTGCAGTTGGAATCTGTAGATTAGATTACATTTTCCTTTAAGTTTATGTACAGCCACGTTTTATTCCCTGCTTGTTAAAGTGGTCCCAGACAACACATGACTCAGAGCTCAGTGGCCCACATCCCAGCAAGGAATGATGGCATAATCCCCAAAACACAGCATTGACTCATGCTTGATGGCCTGAATCTTGTACAAGACATACCCTAGAATGTTTTTTTTTTTTCAGTTTGAATATTGCAGCATACTGAACCGTTTCAAGAATTCAAGTTTCAATCATACTGATATTGTAAGCTATGATAATCCATTTTACATCTCAGGCTCCGGCGCTAATAAGAAGTCGTCGTCTTACAGCTTTTTTTCCGTTCCTAAAATTTGCTCAGTTGTCAAAAGCTACAATCAGAGTCATGGTCCTTTAATTTAAATGGACTATTTTTGAATGATTGAAATCACTTATACAGACTTGATCTGCAATCGAGTCTGGATAATCGATCTATCATAAAATGGCCATGAGTTTGTGGATGCCTGGTGGATGCCTGGTTCAAATTTAAATCCTCTTTAGTGGTAAAAAAGTACTCCTGGAAAGTCAGGCCATATTTGTATTCCCAGATGATTTCCAGTCAGAAATGTGAGGAATAGTAAGAATACCACCAGGAATAACTCAACATATTCTTTGGTGGTGTCTTCCCAGCCCATTCCACAACGTTAATCATCCTTCCAACTGAAACCACTTACTATTTATGACACGTGACCCACTGGGACATGAGTTGGGGTGTCTGTTAAGTCCATGTCAGCTCTTTGTATGTTATTAGAGCTTCTTTGGGGCTTTCCTTTTTGTCTGCTACAGTACTCAGTTAATGTTTGGTGTGTTTATTTTAGCAGCCAGTAGTGGCTTGTGGTTCAGAGCTTTTTTGTCTTTTGAGGAACATAGTCCCACATTCAGGGAATAAGCAGTCCAAGCTGAGGGGGTGCCTGGCCAGAAAATATTCAGATCTCTTTATCTGTCAGTTTTCCAGAGTTATTTTGCGGTTAACCCTGGATGAAAATGCAACAATGAAAAAACGTAAGTCCAGAATTATGTTCTGATGTAGACAGGGAAAGGATGTTCACCTGCTCAAGTCACCGCTCTGATGGTGCCATTCAAATTACACAAAAATGACCTGCATGTCGTTTACATATGAAAGGTTGCCAGGTTTTTTTTAATAACCACCATCTCTGAGCACAGGGATAGAGACTACATAGACAGTTTTCAACTGACAATAAGATTCATATTACTTTTTAAACAACCCCATCCACATTAATCCAAGGGAATATTCAATGCTACAATATCCAGACATCCTATATAATTGTGTGTCTCCAACTTTCTGGTAACAGTTTGAATAAGAAGCACATATGGCTGAAAAAATCAGTGGTCCCAATACTTGTGTATATAGTGTATTTCAGTGCCCAAAGTTATAGATCGAGGATCGAAAATACAGGCTGAATTATCTTAATTGTAATAAAATCTCGGTTCAAATTTTATTGCAAATTAATTACTGCAAATGACTAAAAAACACCTGATTCAGCGTATTCCATTTTATATGTTTAGGTAGATTTTTGCACCCCCATATTTTCCAAGATGCCAATTTATTCAATGCATGTATTTATCTGCTGTGCTTTGCTATCCTCTATACAGTCTAAAAGCTACATTTCCGTATGACCCATTGCAATTACACAAAACTGTCCAACAGTGAGGATATAATACCGCACAAAAACAGAATTTGTACAGAATTTGTTCTAAAACTGGGCTTCAGCCCACAATGGCTCACTCACTGTGCTTATTTTTACCTGCGCTCATTCCAAAAAGCCAAAAGTGTGCATTACAAAACATGTGCAAACAACTAATTGGTTTACCCTAGAGCAAAATGTACGCTTTGACTATGTAAATCTGTACAACATTCAGTGAGTCAAGCTGCAGCTTTCACCTGCCTTCAGGTTTGTTGTGCATGTTACCCAGTGGATGTTACCATGCTCATGCTCATGCAATCCTGTCATGACTGGTACGGGCAAGACAAGTCCCTGTTGAGCAATTATTCCCACGGTTTCTTTCTTCCTGAAACCTTCACTGCAAGATCTGTGTTTATGCTTGGTATCACTCTGGTAAAGACTGATATGAAACTAGCGAGCGTTCGTGACACTTATCTCGCTCATTCGTTTTATCTTTCATGACCTTGTAGCATTTACTGTTTGTTTCCTACGAGTAACTACGTACAGCTTTTAAACAGGACTAGCCGAATTGATATAAACAGTGTGAGACCGCTTTTAATTTACATCTTAAGCTACTTTGCTTCTAGCTTTTCTCTCAGATTAGCAAAGAGACTGCAAACCAAAGTGTGTGTTACATGATGTTATTAATCTTTTGCTCAGCCAGTTAAAGTGTTTTCCAAATTAAAAAAAAACACATAGTAAATGATTTAAAAGCTTTTGCTGATTGTATGAGTGACACTGAAGTCTTGAGATATAACCAAGACTCATTAAATTATTGCGACACCAGAAACGCACACAATGGACCATGAGGAAACAATGCGGCGACTCAGGGGTGTGATGTCGCCATCTAGTGGTTGAAAAAAAACCGTGCATATTTGTTTTGAGTCCGTGGGGAAAAAAACTTATTTTGCTAAATTATTTACATTTTCGACAAATTTGTTGGTCAAATCAAATCACTAGCCTCGTTTAATATAGAGAACGATCGACCAAATTAGTTACTAAATTTTTTTATATATATACATTTTTTTTTTACCACACAGACATTGTCTACCAATTCTCTGCGATTTCTCTAGTGCTTGATTACACATCTACTTTCTCAATATGTACAATTTAAATTCATCATGCTCTTCACTGCATGATTTTGCACCACTTGCAACTTCTACCCTACAGCAAAACATTTCTATCTTGAAGGGTGGGATGAAGGATATCCTGAATCAGTAATAGTAGTCATTTTTCAAATGCTAGTTCATCGTCCATGCAAAAATTCTCTCAATGAACGAAATAACTCAATTCTACAAGTTCAAACACCAATATGTCATTCTCTGCATGTAATATCATATCATCAATTTTTTTCGGTGAATGCTTTCTTTAAAAACAAGGCCTAACAAATCCAAGGAATCAAAATATCAATGGCTAAATCTAAGGAGATGCAAAGGTTCAGGCCACATAATAATGATAATGGAGGTAATCAGAAAATGAGATCTGATTACGATCACTAAACTCAGACCAGCAAATAAATAAAGATTAAACGTTAAACCATTTTTTGAGATGTGTGAACAGAGCCGAGCAAATGCTTTGCAACGTGTCTGTGTATCTTATCTAGTGGTGGTAGTAATAGGGTTCAGGTGTATGCAATCAGTAATTGGGTGAATTTGAGCATGTGAACTGGGAGTTGGTGTCTATGGTTGCCATGTTTGTAGTTCAAAGCTGCATTCTGGGTAATGGAGTCAGAGGCCAAATCTGGCATTAAAACTAGAATAACACTCAAATAATACTAATAATAATAATAATAATAATAATAATAATAATAATAATAAAAACATATTTAAAAGAAAAAACACCTGTTCCTTAACAGCAACTGTTGCTTATTCTTTAACAGAACTTGAAAACACAGCTTATGCCTAATAATGATCAGACCATTGCAACAGTTCTGGCCTACAGGGATGTATTGAAACTAGTATGAAACAGACTTAGAGTTAAAGAAATACATGTCAGAAGTGCAAAGCTTTTAACCTAAAAAAATAAATAAAATAAAATAGATCCAGAACTCATCATTCTGGTGTTAAATTTTTCCAGTAACGGATCGTGTTAAGTTTAAATAACTAAAATAAACATTTACAAAGATAAACGAAAAAAAATCTAAAACAGTAGAACCCCTAATTCACCTAATACCCCTAATTTTTGTTTTTTAGTACTGGTGGGTTCCTATTGGTAATTTAGTGCCCTCTACTGGACACCAATAAGAACAATACCTTGGTTTAATAAACCACTAGTCGGTGCACTCTTAGTGCCGGTCCCAAGGTGGCGTTAGGAAGGGCATAGGAGGCGGAGCTAAAGCTGGCAGAGTTAAAGATGCTGTGATTTTATTGGCAATATTAATTTATTAGAGGGACAGCTCATGTAGGATGTGGAGACAAGATGAGACAGTCTAGACTGAGATGGTTAGGACATGTGCAGAGGAGGGACATGGGGTATATCAGTAGGAGAATGCTAAGGATGGAGCCACCAGGCAGGAGGAAGAAAGAAAGACCAAACATTTATATATGTGGTGAGGGAAGACATGCAGGTGGTTTATTTGAAAGAGTCAGATGTAGAGGACAGGTGGGTTATGGAGACGGATGATCCGCTGTGCCACAGGTGTGATCCACTTTTAACAGGAGCAGCCGAAAGAAGAAGAGGAAAAAGTTGTTTCTTTGGTTTAATTATACACATATAACAATGTATACTAATACACTATGTATTGGATACTAGCAGTTTTAAACACTGACAGGTGCTGCTGTGTAAATTGTATATGCAGTGGAAACCTTCAGATTTTATATAATGGACTTTTTGCTAGCATGGTTAACCATGAAGATAGGGGATGAATGTGCAGCTGTTGTCTAGGGTTAGACAGTCTGGCTATTTTCTGAGCACTGGAAGTTATTTGTAATACCATGTAGTGGAGTTGGGGGGGGGGGAGAGAAAGCGAAGGCATCAGTTAGAAGAATTGCAGAAATGATTTGCAGTAAAATTTTCCGCTTAGACAAATCTAAAATCATTTAAAAAGAAAATGTGTATACATTTCAAGCTTTTTCAATTGTCTTATTCCTCGGGCAGACATTTTGCATTATTTATTGAAATGTAAGTATGTGTTAATGACTGTCAGTAGTGTGAAAACACTTAAAACACACTCATGTTCTGTTCAATGTGACAAACTAACAAGAATTGATGATTACAAAGAAATTGACATTTCCTGCTGTAACCAAAGAACAAAAGCTAAATAACAGAAGAAATGATGTTAGCAGACTTCCTTAAACTCACAGTCAAACATGGAGGTGGAAGCTTAATAGTTTGTGTTGTTTTGAAGCAAGAAAGTTTTGAGATTTTTCCATGAATAATGAACCAACATTGCTACCATTGTCAGGTTTTAGGCCCCATCATAGCACAGAAACTGCCCTAGTTAAAATAACTAATGACCTGTTTTTAGCTTCAGACCAAGGCTTCATCTCGCAGTTAGTTTTACTAGATCTTAGTGCTGCATTCGACACTATAGATCATGATCTCCTCCTAGATCACTTACAGAATTACATCGGCATTCAGGGACAGGCATTAAGCTGGTTTAAATCCTACCTGTCCGATCGTTACCATTTCGTAGATTTAAATGGAAAGCTATCCAGGCTAATGCTATTGAATTATGGCGTGCTACAAGGTTCAGTTCTAGGACCCCTGCTTTTCACAATTTACATGCTTCCATAGGAATTATTATTAGAACGCATGGAATTAGCTTCCATTGTTATGCTGATGATACTCAGCTATATATTTCATCTAAACCAGACGATACTCAATTAACTCGGATAACTGAGTGTGGTAAGAAAATAAGAGATTGGATGACCCATAACTTTCTACTTTTAAATTCTGATAAGACGGAGATTTTGGTCATTGGCCCAAAAACCAGTATACAGAAGCTCCAGCATCTCAACCTGCATTTAGACAGATGTTCTGTAACCACTAGTTCAACAGTAAAAGACCTGGGAGTTATTTTAGACAGCAACTTATCTTTTAAAAATCATATCAACCAAGTTACAAAAACAGCCTTCTTTCACCTTAGGAATATTTCTAAGTTAAGGAATATGTTCTATACCCGATGCAGAGAAGCTCGTCCATGCGTTCATGACCTCCAAAATAGACTACTGTAATGCATTACTAGGTGGATGTCCTGCATCATTAATAAACAAGCTACAGTTAGTTCAGAATGCGGCAGCAAGAGTTCTCACAAGGGCAAGAAAATATGATCATATTAGCCCAATCTTATCGTACCTGCACTGGCTTCCTGTTAAGTTTCGAAATAGACTACAAACTACTTCTTACTTATAAAACACTAAATGGTTTGGCTCCCATGTATCTATCCAGTCTTTAAACAATCCGTCATGCTCCCTGAGATCTCAAAACTCTGGGCTTCTAGTAGTTTCTAGAATAGCAAAGTCCACTTAAGGCAGTAGATCATTCTCACATTTAGCTTCCAAACTCTGGAATAGTCTTCCTGACAGTGTTCGTGGCTCAGACACACTCACCCAGTTTAAGTGCAGATTAAAAACATATCTTTTTAGCAAAGCCTACACATAACACACATCCCATATCATAACCTTGTGCTCCAGAACATCTGATCACATGCACATTATCAACTTGTGCTGTTAATATCATGAACAGCAGCTACGCTAATTCCTCTCCACTGCTTCTCTTTCTCTCCCAAGGCATCCTGAGGTTTGGCCAGCTCCAGTCACGTCACCACCTCATGAAGATTATGGACTTTGAAGAAGTAGATGCCGAACTCGCAAACATCCTGAACCATCTAGAGACGTACCAGTGCCAATTGGATCCCGCTACATGTGTGGAGTTTTGACATTGGACCTCCTGGAGTGTTTAAGAGCTCTGGCATGGAGAAGCTGATGCTGGATCTGTAATGATCACAAATGTTGAGCTCAGTAGCTCCTAGTTTTATACCAAAGACTTTAGAGAGAACATTACTTATAATCTTATACTCCAGTGCTCATGTAAGTTCGCACTCTCCAGTGTTCTGTATTGTTGGAAAATTTATGATCAAACTCTTGATGTCACCCAAATGAGGATGGGTTCCCCTTTTGAGTCTGGTTCCTCTCAAGGTTTCTTCCTCATAACATCTAAGGGAGTTTTTCCTTGCCACAGTCGCTACGGCTGCTCATCAGGGATAAATACTCACTGTTCACCTTGACTGTTGATTTCTGTAAGGCTGCTTTGAGACAATGTCTGTTGAGAAAAGCGCTATACAAATAAACTTGACTTGACTTGACCATTCCATACTTCAACACCATGCAATTCCATCCGGACTTCCGCTTATTGATAATAAGCAGAAGCATACTTTTAAGATCTGGAAGTGTTATTCAGAGAGCAAACAGTTGGCTATTATAAAACATGAAATGTTCTGCCCAGTCACCGCACCTAAATCCTTAAATTATATAGTTTGCTACAAATAAACAAAAGGAATAAAACCCTTGCCTGCATCCCTATTTCTTATAATATGACAATGTGTAATTGTGTAAAAATTGGGCGTGGATACTAAAGTGAGATTATTTCTTTAACAACATTCACAGACACAGACCTGCTCTTCTTTCCAACATTATTCTTTACTTTTTCAATCCTCCGTGCTCCTCTGCACACCCCAAGAGCACCTGCTTGCTCGCATCCTCCCTTCAAAATCCACATCCATCCAGAAATACACTATTTTCAGTGTCAAAATACGAGGTACATTATTTCCTAAATTCAAAGCAATCTTTAAATTCAATCCACAAACATTTTCACTCTTACATGAGGTACTCAAGCCTAAGAAACGTAAAACCGATAAAGCTGATTAAGCACGGTATAACTTCAATTTTAAAACGATACAGTGAGGATACAAAGTAGAGGCGAAAGCAATGATAAGCACTGAAACAACATAAAATAGGCTGCCATTATTTCTGTGCTTAGCTAACGCAAAAGAGGAAGTGATCGGTGACCAAATTAAGTAAAGCCAGAAAGCGTCAAAATGCTGACTTGTTGGTGTATCTCGATCTTGGCTGTGAAAAACGAAAAGAAAGAAGCTGTGGTAATATGTGCAAGACATGAAAGTACACCAACAACATTTTTGAAGCGGTTGGAAACTTAAAAAAAATGTATTGTGTTTTTTTTTTTTTATTTTCACATTTTGTTTTTAAAAAAACATGTATTCGTGCATTCAAGTCAAGTTGAATAGGCTTTTATTGTTATTCTGGCCATGAATAGTACTGTACATATTGAAATATACATACCTCCAATCTCATTATACTACATACAACATCGATGAAAAAAAGATAAAAAAAAACTTACTAGGACACTACATGCAAAATGTGTTAGTGCAAATAAATTGTACACATAATAATAAATACTCTGTATTTAATACGTTTCAATAAACTTGTTCATTGTGTATTTTAGACAAGGAGTTGAGGAGTTGGTCATCTTTGGGGTGACCACGTGATTCTTTTCTAGACAATAAAACCCCACACAATAGAAGCCGTCACAGAAAATCTAATGTTTTTTACTACAAATACCCCAACAAACCATCAGCTGTTACATAACATAGTCTTTGTGTGCATTATATAATCATCATGAGCAAACCAAAGAGATGAATCCGGATGCCAAATGACACCGTAAAGCTCCATACTGGTGTCCAGTAGAGATCAACATGCTACCAATAGAAGACAAGAGATTCCTAGTACAGGCCTATTACATTTTCAATTAAATCTAATTCACTTCCTTTTTGTAACTTATTAAAACTCTTACAATTTTGGGAAGTGCGAAAAACTGGAGAATCAGAAGGAAACCCATGTAGATGCAACTCCACATCTTCACAAGTTCAGGATGAGTTCAGGGCTTTTTCTCCTTTATTGCATACGTGAACAATAAGCCAACGGTTTATACAAAGTCAGAGTTAATAATTCAATCCAGAGACAGGAAGTAGTCAAAGGGCTTACACGCGAATTATCCAGCCAGATCTCTGTCTCTATCGCTCTCTCTCTCTCTTTCTCACACTCTCATGCTCTTTGTCTTTAAAACATTTCTTGTTCTTTCTCATTCAAAAGTTCTTGTACAAACTAAAATACCTGAATGTATGTTCAAATAGATTCTCATACTTCTGAGAACTAAAGTTTTAAACACACATAGCAGCCCATGGGTATATACTTGGCATCTGACTCAACCATTACTGTATATTGCTTCTCAGGCTTTGCATGATCTCACTTTGCATTTATTCCAGCACTTGAATGAGTGTGTGTTTAATAATAAAGAGACACAGGATGGGGTTTATACACTGGAAAAGCTAAAATTGTAGACGACTTGCGTGACTTGTGAGCTATGATGTCACACCTGAATGGTAGTCAAATCATTTTTTTCTGTCACAAGCAAACATGTAGTAAATACAAAACATTACACCACATCACGGTAGAGTATTTAAATGTTTGTGACTGCGCATACACAAATTATATTAGGTTCCTGTAACCACTCATTCATAGGACACTTGCTGTCACCTTCATTAGGCATTTAAACAGTGGATGGTTGTCTGGGCTAACAAGAACTTCTCTGCTTCTATTCAATCAGATTTCAACATATCACATATTGCTCTTTCACCATCAACTTGTTGCTCGTATCTGTTTCACACTGCTATTTTGCCACTCTGTGGTCCTCTCACAGGCGTGGACCACAGCATATCAGCATTTTCATATCCTTTGACTGGATGGTCAGTGCGATCAAAAAGCATCTTTTGCAAACTGTTTAAATGCCTTTCGTGTGAATGCAATAGCTGTATTTCTTTTCACAATGGCAGGCAGATTCATGTACAAGGTCATTTTTCAAGACAAAACACTTCAAAACGGTCGTTAAGCTTTTTCATAAACCGTTTAAACTTTTGCATTTTATTTCCCATAGAATTTGCACAAATTTGCATGAAAAAGAATGCACAAAAATGCAGGGAAAAATTTGTATGAGCTAAATATTAATGCTTCTGCTAGGTATTTATGCAGGCAGTGCATTATTATTATTATTATTATTATTATTATTATTATTATTATTATTATTATTATTATTATTATACTGCATTTCTGTATAATACTGAAGTTTCTATAGCTGTGGAATCATTATGAAGGTACTAAGAGGTGGACTGAATCAGGTAGGACAGACCAGAAAGCAAAACCCACCACTGCATTTAAAATTGAGCTGAGATTGTTCTGTACATACACATACATGAGCATACATGAACAATTATTCAACAGTTTGTTCAGAGCCAAAGACAATCATTTTTTTCCAGAGGCAGGAAGTAGTGAACTTCCTGGCAAAAGGATTATCCTGCCATTTTGCTTAATCTTCTTTTCTCTTTCACAAACATACACATATGAATGACTCGTCCTTGACCTGGTCCTTCTTCAGTCCTTTCTAGATAAGAAAAAAGGAAGAAGAAAGTCATTATATTTTTCGATTGCCTCTGCATAAATTTATTTGGTGACGAAAATAAAATGTGTGGCAAAATATGCTGGAACTGAAACTGCATAAAAAACCCCTTTGAAAAACACCGCAAAAAAAATCCTACTAAAGTGCAGCAAACAGCTCATATCCTGGTCAACTGCTTCTGTTTCTCGATCTCACCTTTTTTCTCTGTAATGAACTAAAAAATGTATAGAACAATGTGTGTGCACCAGTTTATGTACTGGTGGTGTATAATCAATCTCTGTCCATTTCTGGTTTCTGATTGACCGCCATCTTTGTGCTTGTTGGTTTTAAAGGCAGCTCTTTTATCAATAGTGGTACTGTGGTTATGTATAATTTTTAATCTAGCTCTTATGCTGGGTTCAAAACCTTCCTGTAGACCAAAACTGGTCTAATAGACTCTTTTCTTATTTTGATGTTTCAAGCTAAAGGTATAGTTAAATTTATGCCTGTACTTTCGAGAGTCACCAACAACTGGAACTAAATTCCTTGTGAACTAAATTCCTATTCATTCCTTATGAATAGTCAGCATTAAGCATGGCCAAGCTACCAGTAAAATGCATCAGTATCCCTTCATCATGGCATCTGTTAGTGGGTGGGATGTATTAGGCAGCAAGCGTAAGGATTTAAACAAGTTTGACGGGGGCCACATTGTGATGTCTTGGTCGGAGCTTCTCCAAAACTGCAGCTCTTGTGGGTGATTCCTGGTCTGCAGTGATCAGTATCTAGTCCAGGAATGATCACCAATGTGAACTGTTAAAGGCAAACCTATCTTGAGCGCTTCCTGTGGAGCATGGAGCATGTGGAATACTAGTGGTAGGAAGTCTGGTAGATCTCTCATGGCAACGAGTAGATCCGAGTGAGTGAGGTGGAATCAGGATTTTATAAAGGGGAAAGGTAATGGGGAACAGGTGTAGGTGATTCGAGCAGGTAAAGGCTGAGTGGTTCCCTGACAAAATCACGCTTGCATTGGTGTGATTAAAAAAATGACAATATTAAAATATAGATGACTAGATATAGATGAATATAATTATTTATTAATAATAACATATAATTGAAGGTAAATTGAGCAAATGTGTTACTTTAGAAGTGTGTATCACACTGGTAGTCCTTCACATTAATCGGTACCCAAGGATAGCTCTTAGTTTCAAAAAGATTGGTGACCCTTGACATAGATTATGATTTTTAGATAAATCGAAGGACTTGCTTTGTGTTCTTAGAATTATCTTCACTCCAGAATGCATATGTCTTGTGTTTTTCTTTGGCTTTCTGAAACACTTCTGTTGTTAAAACTTATTTTCCGACGCAGGACTATTGCTCATCATCGGTAATATATCCTTAGGTCTTCGTCAGACACCCTCACCCAGGTGACTCAGAAGTTTTTAATCAGCCCTTGCAACACCACAATCTCTTTAGATTGCGCTTTAGATTGGGACTGCCCTGAAAAACATCTGCAAACCACTTCCAGTAGCATGCATTTTCCAGTGGTTGTGAAAGCCCTTGTAATTCTCCTTTTTTCTTCTCAGAAGCCTCTTAATTTAGATTCTCCTATAGCACAGTAATTCAATCCTCACATTAATTTATTTTCAAAAAACTCTGTTAAAGGGTCTGTTTTACCACATACTCTATATGCGCTGCTCAACATGCCACTCCCTCAACCTGTTGTAGAAAATGATTCACCCGTTGTTCATCATCCGTACTCTTTAAATGATCACCCGTCTCATCATCCTTGTTAAAAAAAAGAATGCTATGGGTGCATACAAGACTTATGTCACATTTGTTAAGAGTTAGCAAGCGGTGCTTAAACACTAGTGTCAACTCATCCTTCCAGACTTTCAACATCCTATCACTCTGACTTCCTGTTTCAAAAGAGAACATTAAAATGCAACTAATATACAGAGAATCACTATCGAGTGATAGAATGAATTTAGGAGTGTAAACAAAACAGGAATTAAATTGTGTGGTGGTCTATTGATGTGTCAAGGTTAAAGTATTACAGACCTGGTGACGGTATATTACCCAAAGCCTATTTGATTATATGCAAACTACATTATATTCGTCCATGCATGCACAGCAAAACAGGAAGAAGATTAAACACGAAACGCGCATTAACATGAACGTCATGCTCTCTCTAGCATGCAAATGTATCTTTTATCATTAAGAACAAGTTTACGGTCCTTAGTTTAGTCTGCTCAAATTTTTTTAATTCTCTGTTGTCTTGACAAATCCATTTAAAACACTGTAGAGGATTTCCATTCGTTTCTTACTCAACCAGTGTGCATTATTGTGAAAACATTCTCATTACCTCTCATTACCATACGGCTAAAGTAACAGAAAATGGATAGAAGAGAGAAACAAATCATATTAGCTTTAAAAAAAAATACTTTAAAAGAATGTTTAAAGAAAAAAAGAGGGTCTAAAGTGGTCTTACTGTAATAAACACAACTCCTATGTATTATGTACATGTCACCTGTTGTCCCTCTGTAAATGTATATATATATTTCATGTCAAAAGCCCACACCCATATTTGTTCTCAAGTTAAAACCACAAATGTTGCATTTGTTTAAATAGTCCCTATTTGTCCTTGTGTCCAAAAAGAGCTCAGGAAGTCTTGCAATGCATTGCAACATGCTTATTTCTGCTTATAATGTACCAACACCACCAATGTGCTCCGATAACTATAACAACCAATATACTGTATATAAATATATATATATACTGTATATAAATATATATATATAACAACTGTATCTGGGGTGCATTTTCCTTCACCAGAGGCCTTGATACTGTTTTTTGCTCTTTTTATTTTTATATTTTATTTTTAAAGACGTACGAGTACATGTGGTTTGTTGGTCATGTATGCCAATGCCGAGATCTAAACGTGTTTCCTTCACAGGCACATCATGTGACGATCAATTTACCACTTCTTTTGTGAGCGGCTGAAAATATAAGCGCTTCTACAAGCAATATTATTATTAATAGAGAAAGAGAGTTTGAAAAATCTGATTTTGGTTATTTGTATTATTTAATAACAGCAAGTAGGAGACTTTACGGAAGACCTTGTTTGGTAATGTTTCACAAATTAAAGTGTTATCTTTAATAATTTAACACAAGACTGTTGATATGGTGACTTTTCTGTGAGGAGTCATTTATCTAATCTCTGGTGTCAGTGACAAGAGATTACGCTGGAAGTTCAAAAGTCTATGTGACAGTTTGATACTTTCCATGCATTCCCTATTAGCTTTTAAATATATACAGTATATATTATGAAAAACTAAACCCTGGCTATATGTATATGATGTGTATGCACTTTTCAAGCTATATACCTGACCAAGATTATACTTCAGTAGAACAGCAAGTCACTCAAGCATTTTGCCACCCATGATTACCCATGACGATTTGTTGTACTGCAACTTTCTGATTGGATGCCAGATAAGTGTCTAATTTTAGCAGCACCCACCACGGAAATGCGTCGTAAGTAACAACCTACTAAAATTAATATCAGGTATTTTGATCTGTAGGTTGGGCAAATAAAGGTTGTGGCCCCTTAAGTCTTTCTCGCAGTACACTGGTGTATATATATATATAGTTATGGATACATTTAAAACGTCTGCTGCAATATAAGGAAAATTTTCATTTATTTGTTTATACTACTTACACTACTCTTGTTGATTAGTTTCCAATAATCATATCACATCAGTATTGTCGGCAAAATGGACCAAAATGAACTGAACAGCAGTACATCGTATCTACAAAGTGAAATGCTCGTAGTAATAAAAAGAAAATAATAATAATAATAATTCATTTAATACTAAAAATCCAGACATTTCGAATCAACACCACTGTTTTATAAATCATAAGATGGGAAATTATTTACTCATTATTCATTTTTAACGGTTTAAAAAATACACTCATGGCACAATATTACTCTTCTTATGTACAGACTTTGACCACAGAGTCAAGATGGCAGTTTTTTATGAAGACACTTGTGACACTGAAACAGAAATGTAGCAATTCAGACTTCCCCTTTTATGTTTCTTGCTCAAGCACGTGAAAGAAACCAATGTCTAATGTGTGTGAGAAACTGACAGCTGTGTCCTAAGTTTAAACTCAACTTCCTATTATTTTTTTCTTCGTCTGTGAAAAAGAACTGATAAAATACTACTAATAATAATACTAATAATATTAATACTGATTAAAAGGTAATACTAATAATAATAATACTAATACTGATTAGTAATAGCTTTGATAGTAATTTCTACATGTATATGTGAATGACAAATTTTAAGAATAATCCTAAATATAGGCATGTTATTCGTTTTCAGAAAAAATATAAAAGAAATGCTACAAGCTTCTGTTTCAGATTTCCATTCTTAGTATTGCCGTCAAATGGCTCAGACAGATACAGTTTTGTTAAAATTAAATTAAATTTGTCCAAACAACAAAATAATTAAATACATTATTCAAGAAAAGAAGGACTGTCCAAGCTTCATATCATGTGCAAGTTTATGCAAAGTGATTTGGATGCTGGAATCTCCACATAATTCAGGTGTAATGAACATTAATAATAAAAAAAAAAAATACATACATATTTACAAAAACAGTAAAAAGTAGTTGTTCAGTGCCACTGCTTTATAACAATCTGATTTAGTTTGCAGTACAGGGCATCGCGCTTTCATAGAAAAGTGAATGCTTTAATGCTTTAATCTGTTATACGCTGTTTTATAGACATACAACAATAAAAATAGAGTCAAAAAAGTGTCAGACATTAAGTCTGTTTTGTTCTTAGAACCCTGGTAAGAGTCACTCTGCATTCGATCGTTAAGATCCTTATCTACATTTATATTTGATAACTAACATCAAATCTCTTTGATACAATTGTTCTTTTTTTCAGTGTTTTTTTACTGAAAATGTTTTATGATTCAGATTTTTCAACCCTGCTGCTGATATCATTAAAGAAAGGCTTTTACGGTTCATATTACATTTATCTCAGTTATACAGCTGAGTAGCTATGGCAGTTTGTTGTGGCTGGGATTTGAACTCACAATCGTCAAATCCTGGGTCTGAAATCCAACGCTTTAGCCACGAATCCACCACATCACCAACACAGAGTAAAGTCTTTACATATCCCAGCTTGTTAGGAAGCTCGGGTCATAGCACATGGTTAAGATCTGACTCTTAAAACAGAGTTTCTGATAAAAAAATTTTTCAGCTGTTGATGAAGATATGCATGTGGGATATGCTCGTTATAACCAATCAAGATTGTAATTTCTGCTGTGTGTCTTTGTCTGTCTTTCGTATGTCTGCAATTTATGTCACAAATTTCCTTGTGTGGTAAATGCCAGACATTTCCTTGTATGTTTTATCTCTGCTAAACAACTGTGTTTGTGAGGTGTGAAGAAAAAGATGATTTTTACTTAATCCAACCACAACCCCATCGTTGTTCCGTCCTAAAATAATTGACTGTGCTGATTTAAAATATTCAACAATATTGAAACATTTTATGGTGGGATGACATTTTCTTTTGGCTAAGACATGAGTGATGCATGTGTATTGGGTGAAATGTCTGCATTAGCTACTTCCTTTACCAGAATGATCTTGCAAAATACATATACATATAGTTACATGTTTAAGGGCATTGTATTTAGATATCCAGGTGGCAATTTATTGCGGCATAAAATTAAAACTGTCACTAGAAATCTGTCACCGGCTGTGGTGCACCTGCGAATACACGCAGTCGTCGTCTTGAACTTTGGGCTCTTTGCTCTTGCTTTTGGCAGGAGTATTGAACACCAGCTCGCCATACTGCACCTCGTCTTCATTCTTCTTTGTTTTCCTCTTGCTGCTTTGAATAGAAACAGCTGCATACTCCACATTATCGTCCTGAACATGGGCTGGACCACAAGACAAGACCACACAGAGAAATGTTAAGCTCAAAATTTCTGTATTTCTATATCTGTAGCAGCTTGGTGTCAAATCTTATCTGAAAACAGGGTTTCTGGATAATATTGGACATGTTTGATCTAGAGTAGCGAACATGCTTGGCCTTTATTATATTCTTGACCTTTTAACTTGCTAAAGAATAGAAACCATAACTCTTTCTGAATGTTACTTACAATACATTCTAATATATCGCCAGTTCGGCAGCCAGGGATGTCCAAACTGGTTTCGGATCAGCAGAATGGTGACAGTTTTTTTTTTTTACATAACCGCAGTTTTTAACAGAATTAAACAGGCATCTAAGAAAAGGAAACTTCAAACCATGTGGTGGATGGACACCAACCAGAAGATCAGGGTTCACTCATGTCACCCAAGAACAAGAATCTGTTTGGGTGTGGCCTTTAAAATATTGGCCAGTTAATGAGGTATATGTGGTTTTCAAACACATGAACAGTTAAGAATACAACCTTGCATACTGAGGCTGAAAAATTACAAATGAAGGGTGCTAATGTGTTATTATAGTCATTATTCTTACTACTATTATTTATCTATCTATCTATCTATCTATCTATCTATCTATCTATCTATCTATCTATCTATCTATCTATCTATCTATCACTTGTCTCCTTTAAAACTCTTATTACAGGCATCATGTCCTTAAGGACCTTGGGATCATATTGGTTGGCATTAAATAACCAGATACTGTAAAACCTATGATCCTCTTCTCTGAAAATGTTCAAGCTTTCAATAAGGAGTAAACAGACATCTATACAGACTTAAGGTCAAAACTTTGCTAAAAGTTAAGGTAACATTACAAACACACATAAAAAATGAGGAAGAATAAAAATAAGAGGAACCCAGAGAGCAGAGCTGCAGAAGATAAAATGGTGGAGAACTGAGTAAAATTCAACAGCCAAGACTGAGCAACATTATAAGGAAGTAAATAATTCATTAATTATTTACCCTCAAAAGTAAATGTAAGCTTCAATCATGTTATCTGTTGTATTTTTAAGAAATGGCGTAATTAAATTCCTCCATAATCTGCATTTACATGCAACGTATTACAGGTATATAGATGTTCAAATGTAAAAACTCTATTTAAACTTGTATATACAGATATTTGATGAGATCTGATGATAAATGCAAAATGAAGCACATTATGCTTAGACTATTTACAGTTACTATGCATTTCATATATTGGAAACTTAAATGTATCAAATCCATGAAAGATATTTGGATGAATCCAGTGTGTATAATGATAAAGTGTGTTCTAGACTTACACGTCCCGGCTGCGGGTTCCCTCCTGTTCTGGCGCTTATGGTTGACCTCTGTGTACACAAGCTCCCTGTCGCCCTGAGGAGGGGCTGCGAACAAAACAGAAACACACCACACATATTCTATTAAACAGAAGTGTAAAGTATTTGGGTAATTGGACTTCGTTATTGTACTTAAGCATTTATTTTGGATACTTCGTAGTCTTACTGAGTTTTAAAGATATAAGCAAATTTTACTCTCATCTCAAATACATTTATAATTTAATATACATGTATTTCACATCGTGCTTAATAGTGTGTACGATGTGATTTGTATTTTAGGAAATAAAAACCTCACAAATCAATTGTTTTTTGGATTTTCACTTACATAATTGACCCTACGTTCAATATGAGTAAAATACTCAAGCACCATTAAAATCCGATACGAAGGTTTTTCTCAAGTCAAATTGGAATTAGAGACTTTTAACTTGTAATGGTGTGAGTTTTACAGTAGATTATCTATACTTTTACTCAAGTGTGATTTTTTAGGTTCTCTTCACACCTCTTCTATTAAAGCCCTTGCAAACTTTACAGCGCAAACGCAGAAGCACAACGATAGACTCATGCAGGTCAAGAGCTGTAGTTAATGTTCACATCAAACATTTCACTGAAGTAAAAAAATCAATACCATCACAAACATTGGAACTTTGGTCATGGCATGTTTGCTGTAGGTGTTATTTCATGCCCAAGAATCCTGGGAGTTTCGGCGAACGTTAACTGAAATTCTTGACCAGTATCTAGACATTGACTAGTATCTAGATGACATTATCCACTGCACTAATGAGTAGCCGACTGAATATTTGCCTGAATGTGCTGGCATGATCCTCTTATTATTCATGTGTATATCCTAAAGATTCATTAAAAATGAATAAACAAGCAGCAACTCTCTGACCTGCTTCACTCTTTTTGCCTTTATTCTTCTTGTACACATAGAACACCACGATGAATATGAGGATGATGAGCACGCAGAACACGCTCAGGAAAATCACTGTGTATTCTGTAAAAAGATTGAGAGATAGAAAAAAAAATCAATCATCAGAGTTACCTTTGAAGGAATGACAATAAATGTAGAGTACATAACAACAACGATGATGTTGGTAATATTGTAGATGGATATAATTTTGGAGTGGAAATATACACACACACACACACACACACACACACACACACACACAGTTGTAGTTCCTCTTTTAAAATAATCATGCTGCATTTCCATGTCCTTAACTATTTACTTACGTAAAAACTCTGGGAAAGTATATGGGGGGGTCGGGTTAATCGTTTTGTTGACTACTGAGGGAATCGTACCAAAGCTTGTGAAGTTGCTGCTTGTTGAGACACTGATGGTCGGCATTGTTGTGGGTTCTGAAAGTGCACATCAATGACGTATGACTAGAACATACTCTAATGACAAGCATGGCATTTATTTTCTTCACAAAGCATGAACATTGACACTAAACACTGTTGCATCATCGTTGTTGTTTTTGCTTAACTGATTGTTAATAAAAGACAGACTCACCTGGACATGGCCGCAGTACAGTAGAATTGTGACTTTGGCTGACGTGATTTTTCACGTAGCAGGTGATGTTTCCATGTTGCCCTTTATTCAGTGTGAGTGTGCTGGTCTCGTTCTCCAGTTGAGAGAGAGTGTTGAAATCAGAAGTCCAGATGTAGGTGAGGTCGTCTCCTTCAGCAGAACAGTGCACTTTAATGTCCTCAGAGGCCAAGCATTTGTACCACACACTGACTGAGGACACCTGAGCTGCAAGTTACAGATTGCGGAAAAAAAGGAATTGTCATTAAAAGAGCTCTGCTTCATAAATTCCTCACTCCTGCTTTCCTCCAGCATTTCTTACAAATAATAGTAACATGAATTTTCCTCTGGGATGAATATTATGATTTATCTAGTAATCTCATTTTAGTCTTTAAAGCATTACTGCATTTCAGTGCTTTGAGTTCCTGGATTACAAATGGCTCTCTAGATCGTATATTTAATTTGATCTGTTAAATAAAGATATAATTATAGTTTCTCCCTGATTTAATGTCACAGTGGAGGTAAAAAGATTATCATGACTTTCGGATGAATTTCCACACAACTGAAGGAGAATTTAAAACACATTGTTCATTAAAATATTTTTATGTTTAACAAGAATTTATAGATTTATTTATTAGGTGGGTTCACATAAAGAATGAAACACTTGGCATGTTGTTATTGAAAAAAAAAGTTCAACCATTAGGGGACAGTTTGAAACAGAGTTACTACAAGCACTACAATGTTAATTATTTTCCCACAATATTATTCTCTAAAGTGTTTTTCTATTAACTAACAGTTTGCAATCTATAACATGATTTTCCTGTTTGTTTGTTGTTGTTTTTTTTCGCATACATCAATGGAGTTGCACTATATGGAAAACAACATGGCGCCTGTTATCACTTTCTCTATAAACAGCATAAGTGCGTATTTTTTCTTGGCTATGACTGATCAACTTGATACAACTAAAAGAAAGAAAGAAAGAAAGAAAGAAAGAACGATGTTCGAGATAAACAAAAATCTAAATATCGGCAGTATATTAACGTGCTTGAAATTTCTTAATGTACATGATGTGTGTTAATAAATGAGAATGTGCATGCACGTGTTTTTGGAGGGTTTTTTACACAACAGCATTGTCGTGATTTGTTTGATGAAGTCATGCTATAAAAATTTACATACGTTTGTTAACAAAACAAAAGGCATAAGTGCACCAACTAACAGCAGAGATTCACCAGTATACAATATAAACCACCGTCCATTCTCCATACAAACCTTTATTATATTCTCCAACATTATAAACACACAGATCACTCAAAAAAACAAACAAAAAACAGAGGCTGCACAGTGGCGTCTCACATTTAGTCCACATGTGGAAAAAAAGAAAAATAAACAGTAACTAAGTTTCTGAAAACTTATGACCATCAGGCTGAAGTAATCCACACAAACACACAAAGCAAAGTGTCCGAAAAAACTTACGTCTCCGAAGGGGGCGTGGCAGGTGCTTTCTCGGCCGCTTTCTCTGAAGCTCCCGG
>MU541276.1:3025043-3041687 GCA_024362625.1 Silurus asotus | reverse complement strand
GAGAGAGAGAGAGAGAGAGAGAGAGAGAGAGAGAGAGAGAGAGAGAGAGAGTTTGTGAATGAAAAAATAGGGAAAATATCGCGACCGGCGGCACGGCGCGAAGCCGGAAAAAAACCCCGGAAGATCCAAAACCGAACCAGAAACCAAAAACGAGGGACAGAAAAATCTTAAACATGAACGGCTGAAGGAGCGTGGCAGGTGCTTCCTCGGCCGCTTTCTCTGAAGCTCCCGCCTTCAACTCCTTACCGAGCGCGCGCGCGTCGCTCAGTAAGGGAGCTGAAGCCGGAATCGCCGCGCTCGCGTTCATCGCATTACATTTAACAAAGAAATGCATAAGTGCACTTACTAACAGCAGAGATTCACCAGTATACAATACAAACACCTGTAGTATCTGTAAGGTTTGATTTTTTTCGCCACTTTCGCGAGTTCTTCTGCGGCTGCACAGCGCCGATCCACATAACTGACGATAAAATTTCTAATCCCCCCCTTTGTGCTCGAGATATTAGGGTCCCGCGACATAAAAAAGTCGTCATAACCGATAATAAATGCGTAGAAAAAGCGAGAATTTGGCGGTTCCACTTCAAAAACGACTTAATAGGGTTGTCGAGGAAACCGAGGGAGAGATAACCGGGTTCCACTGTACATGACACATGAAAGTTCCAGAAAAATGTGTTGATGTTGATTTCAGGTAAAAGTCTTATTAAAAATAAAACATGAATGTTTATGATTGTTATATTTATGAAATAATGTGTAGTGTGCTGTGGATTGTGAATAGAGTGTGTGTGTGGTTCTACCTTCAGTGTGTAGCTGGAGAGTGTAACTGCCTGTTAAATTTCCTGCAACAAAGGTGTCTAAACTGTATGTTCCAGAGTCGCTTCTCTCTGCACTGATTAGTATCATAGTATTATTCTCTTTAACAAACTGCCATCTGGGGAGATTTGGTTTTGATGAGTGAGGGTTGTTTTTTCTAAATATTATAATTATACGATCGGCAGATGTCTTGTCTCTCATGTTTAGCTTAAACCCATCTGCTGGAGGTATTTGCAGGTGAAGTGGTTCTCCCAGAGCTACATAACACTGATCATTCCTATTAAATTTATAGACAACAGGATCCTGAAACAGCAAACCTACAGAGAAAGAGAAACAAATCAATAGCATTTTGTTAATAATGAAAAACACCTCTGATCCACTTTAACTCCATTATTACAGCAGAGCAGGAGTTCATTTATATTTCATATACTTTAAACACATTCAATAAATTAATAACATGTCATTTTTGTGTTTACACTGAATAATCTGCTACAATGAAGACCAGGTTTGATTAAAGTGGATAATTTCTAAGTGCAAATAAGATAGATTGAGTTATTAATATTAAATTTAGAAAGCAAGAAGAAGAAATAATCCAGAAAAAACACGTTTACACATAATATGAAAGTGTTTATTTATAGTGTTACTTCATTGGAAAATATTTTTAGGACAAAACTCTGAATATTAAATGCTAAAATATGACATTTCTATAATAAACTACACCAATATGACACTGAGAGCTCATCATGAGAACACACTGTATTTATATTGAACTAAAAATCACCAAAATGTCCAGAAAGCTGCAGATACACAGGAGAAGGTTCACTGGCTGTGTGTTGCTCAATTATATTAATGTTCATGGGAAAAGCTAAAGAATGTTGTCCAGTCTGTCCAATTTTATTATAGTTTCTGATGGTGATGATGATGATGATGATGGTTCTGTCTAATTTCATGTTTTACTTGATAAATTAAAGTGAAGGAAAATATCTGTGTCTCTGTTACTTTTATTATATTTTTATACCAACATATGAAAAGTGATAACTTAGTAGTTAATATGTTGGAATTATAATCTGAAGGTTGTGAGGTTCCTGCACTAACTAACTAACTAACTAACTATCTATCTATCTATCTATCTATTTATCTATCTATCTATCTATCTATCTATCTATCTATCTATCTATCTATCTATTTATCTATCTATCTATCTATCTATCTATCTATCTATCTATCTATGCAGTTTTCGTTCATTATTTTTAAAACACTATTTTCTACACAATCCCATGAAGTGATAAATTGTTTTCATCTTAAAGACATCACTTTTTAAATCAGAATGATCCCAGCAGCCACAAGAGAGCTGTGAAAACTGTTCCCACAAAGTGTGTTTCTGCAAAATATTACAAACTGTAGTGCAGAACAGTAAGTTCCTCTTGAGAAAAGTTACACTTTTAGCATAATTAAATGATTTTCCTGGAGGAAACCTACCCGAGGCAGCTCCTATGAACATCATCAGGATTCCAAAGATGGACTGCATTTTTTTCCTTAGAGAAGAGAATTAGTCCAGAGAAGAGAAGTACAAACAACCAGCAGCCCACAGAAGAACTGAAGGGAAATGAACACGGTGCTGTTCTTCCTGAAACTTTTCACTAGCTGTAGATTTTTACAGTTACACACACTCACACACACACACACACACACACACACACACACATACACACACACTTATGTACAGCTTTTGCTGTACATACAGTGTGAATTTGTGGGTAAATGTTTTACATGAAAATTAATTTTCTCCTGTGAGAAGAAAAAAAGAGGAAGTAAGATCACATTTATGCAGCAGCCACTTCCTGTTTTCTTTCCCTAAGAAATGAACAGAATGGTAGAATTGGTTTCAGTAACTTTTACAAGTAATTTAGCTTCATGATTGTGTCTGTAGAACTTTTAATTCCACTGACTGACATCTGACACATTCTCAGACACATTTTTAGATTTGATGACTCTCAATGTCAGGCTGTGCATTTCACACCTAGGCTTTCAGTGATGTCCTACCTGAACCAATCCACCTCTTATTACCATCATTATGATGCTACGGCTACAGAATCCATCAATATTATAAAGAAACACAGAATAACTGAGCGCTGCATCACAGACAGGAAACTCATACAGAGAGAATGAATGTCATTATTAAAGCAAGAAACCCAGTGATCACAATTCAACACGTCTCCTTTCACTGTAGCCACAACTGCACCACCCAAACACATCATTTCTAGCAGAACCTTATAAAAATGGCCCTGGGATTTTCTGTGCATTTTTTGTTGCATTATGGGGTTTGAAATAAAGGCTGATTATGTGTTTTTGTGCAAATTCTACAGGAAAGAAAATGCAAAAGTATAGATGGTTCATGAAAAGCTTACGGACAGTTTCAAACATTTTTGGCCGACTTCATGCCATAAATCAGTACTTCAGATGGCAGAGATCTTTCTCGATCTTCTGGTTACAATATAAACATTTTATTTGATTGACTTAGTTTCATACAGATAGAAACAAGCATTGTGTATAATTATTTCATTATAATTAAAAGAAAAGGAGACTTCAGTCATAATTTTTCCTTATTAATCATATACTAGTTTTAATGGTGTTCAAGAATATTCTGAGAATTGTACTGAATCAAATCCTTAACCAGTATCGTGACAAAAAAAAAATAAATAAATAAATAAAATCCAGTAATATAAGCTGAGTGTAGAATTAAACACCTACAAACTTACTACACAATGAAATTGACAGCCATCAGAGCGGCACATCTTATAGGACTATGGGGAATGTGTGAGGATTTATTGTTTGGTAAAAATCAAATTATTTCAAAAATCCAAAAAACATAAAGCAATTAGACTCAAAAAAGACAAATGTGGAGAAAACAGTTTAAGAGCTCAGAATTTAAATTACCAGCAAAGAATTGAAAATGGTCCTCACGTGAGTCAGCATATTATAGCACCCAGACAGGAAATGAGGATGACAACAAGAGCTGAGTTCAAGAATATGGGGATCACACCCTCTGGTGGCAGGTTAGTGAATTTCTAATAAGAATGTTAACGTTGCTATTTAATAATAATCAGTCAAAGTCAGATGCAAAAATGAGACCAATCATCCTTCACCTTTAAGTTATAAGAAGTTTCACAATCAGCATTTATGTTCTTTAATATCAAAACAGGACGGACATATGTATTATTTTGCACCCTGTTAGATTTCTTTATTCTCTAGACGGACAATTACAGGTCATTAGCAGTTTTATAAAATAATCCCCCCCCCACAAAAAAAACGCCTTATGAAAAATGTGAATAACTAGTTATGTTTTATGGTTTAATTAATGCCCCTTCAGTTAAAGATGCTCTTGATGAACCAGTGACCAGTGGACACCACTCTAGAGATCTAGACCATCTAGAGATGCTTCCACCTCATCCATCCATTCAATTACTCAACAACTCAAGAACTCTAAAGATGGATTTGGACTGTAATTAATAGCAACAGTCTTCTACAATGTACAATCATGATGATGTATCTTTATAAGGGCTTTAGCTGTTATTATAACAGAATGTTTAATCCTGCACATTCACATACTTATTCTTTTTACATTAATGAAATCTGAATAAACACACCACAAAGTAACTTTAACAAGTTTTGTATAGAAAAGAAGAACTCATTAGGTTTGCTTAATGAAAAACATAATTTATAATTGTTTCAAACTTCCTATGCATAGATTTGGACAAACATTTAAAAGAAAGAAAGAAAAATATTGAAGGAAACAACTCAAAATCTCAAAAAGTCTTACAATCAGTTGTTCTCAGTTTTCAGTAGATTCTGGTGTAGATATAAAAAGCTCCTACTAACAGTGACAGCAGGATGATGAGGCACATGGACACAAGCAATATATTGGTTAATGTAGACCATAGAAAAGCACTAAGGGACTTTGGTCTAAAGGACTAAAAACATTGTGTCAAAACATGATTTTTGTTATCAAGGAAATTGAAGTTATGTTCTTCCAATTCAGGTGTAGATGATCTCATTTATTTCTCGAATCCTCCAGTGCTTTCTATCCTCTACAAGCAGAGGACATGCTCTTCCATACCTTTTTGTAATGTTTAATGCATTAAAAATCTGTTACACAAATCCACAATCATCTGATCTTTCTAATGGTTCTAGTAGCTTTATAATAGATATTTTAATTCTGCACAATTACACATATTACTTTCTTTTGTTCTGTAATGTTTTCCAGGAAATACTCATCACAAGGAAACTTAGCTTTAATTGTGAAACTGTGAATGCTGAACAGATACAAATGTATTTTAGGACAGATTTAATAAACAGTATCTACTCAGAATTGGTAAACAGGCAAAAGGTTGGACATCAACAAACAGGATATTGTAGGACAGGTTTGAATCAAATATCCAGTACAAATAAGCCTTAAATCAAGAAGTGGCACACAGGATTGTTAAACTGAAAGTATTAAAGTACTCTTAAATCATGGCTGTGAGTGAGTGTGTAATTGTAAACAGGTGATTAATAAGTATGAGGGTGATTGTGAGGGTGTGCTGGGAGTTGGAAACCTGGGCAGCCATGTTTGAAGGCCACAAAGTCTAATGGGAAATGGAGTCTGAGTACAGCAGAGACCTGACAAGTGACACCTTAAAATGCTGAATATATACATAAACTCTATACAGCTTTACACATGCAAAGACAAACACTAAGACTGTCCAAACAAGTGTGTGTGTATGAAAATCAAAATACTGAATATTATAAAACATTAAAAATAAATGAAATAAATGTTTTCTCTGTTATCAATCTTTTATTTCAGCTTATGCATTTCTGGATGAAATGCTGCCATTGAGGAGAACATCTTCTTACTAACTCTTCTTCCCAAACCAGGTTTACTGAGCTTCCTGATCTGTGGAAGGAAATGACACTTGGGTGAGCTTTAGACATTCACATTTTCTAGCTGCTTGTTATCTTTTTTACTTTATGCCCTATTTTCATCAATATGGACTCATGTTCATGTGCACAATGTCCATGTTAGTGTGTGTTAAAATCTTACTCTTAATTATTCTCCGTCTCTTGGAGATTCTGGTGTAGACATTTGCTCCCACTAACAGCGACAGCAGGATGAGGATTTCAAAACACCAGACGAGCACAAACAACTCTAAAAAAGAGAGAAAGAAAGAAAGAAAGAAAGAAAGAAAGAAAGAGAGCGAGAGAGAGATAGATAAAGAGAGTGAGAGAGTCTGTATGTGTTTTGTTATCCTGCCACAAGTTCATTGGTTTTCTGATTACAACACATTCACATGGCAGTACTTTGTATCTGTTTTATAATATTAATGTGTTATTTTTACTGTATCTAAAAGCAATCTGATCAGGAATTTAGCCTAAAAGATGAACCCTAGGTATCTGCTGTGATTTTGGACAGTAAGAAATCATTAGTCTCAGGAAGGGAAAAGCACACACAGAAATATATAAACACCAGGAAAATAGAGAAACTGAGAGACGTATCATAATTAAACTGTGTGAATTGAGTCACTGCAAAAAAATAAGAATAAATCATCATTTTAATGGATTATTTTGGAAAAAGCTGCTTAGTGGTGATTCACACATTTAATTCAGGTATTCAGGTGTATTTATTACTGTGATAGTGGCAGCTGATTGTAGCAGATAATTCATTCAAAATCTTCTGCTAATAGATGATGAAAAACATGCAGGTGGGCGTGTCCATGATCTACTTCCTGTTGGACACACCAGATCCTGCCTGTCTGAACGTCCACTTAGCAGCACTGGAGCACCACAGGGATCAGTGCTTTAACCTTCCTTATTACCCTGTACACTGCAGACTTTCAGTACAGGTTGACCCTCTGCCACCTTCACAAATGTTCTAATGACTCTGTGGTATTCGGATGCATCAGGGTGGACAGGAGGAAGGGTGCAGGGACCTGTAAATAATTTTCTGGAATGCAAATACAGTCTGCTCCTTAATGTGGCCAAGTCAAAAAAGATGGTAGTGGACTAGAGGAGGAAGAGGCAAACAACCTGCTCGATTACATCATGGGTCAGGATATTGACCTTTTTGAAACCTATAGATAACTTGGTGTCAGTCAACAACATTCTGGATGAGAATATTAGATTAGATTAGATTAGATTAGATTAGATTAGATTTTAGGAATTTCAGGTCCTTTAATGTTCAAGATTTTGGAGATTTTTGTACCAGTGTTTGGTAGCCAGTGTAGTTTTCTGCAGTATGTTCGGGAGTAAGCACCAGGGCTGGAGATGCAAAAAAGTTGAAAAATCTGATTAAGAAAAGTCGCTCTGAGCTCCTCAATGGAAATTTTTAGATTGGAAATAAATGTTATGTAAATATTTTATTATTATGTTATTTTATATTTTATATAGGGAGGTATTAGGTTAGTAGTTAATGCATTTGAATTTAGCTCCAAAGGTCGTGAGTTCAAATCACAGCCACACCAAGTTGCCAGTTCTGGGTCCCTGAGCAAGGCCCTTGACCCCATTTCTGCTTAGTTGTATGAATATGATCATTGTTATTCTTTCTGGATAAGGGTGTGTGCTAAATGCCATAAATGTGATAAATATATAAACACACACACACAGTTGTAGTTCCTCTTTTGAAAAAATCATGATACATTTCCATGTCCGTAACTGTTTACTTACGTAGAAACTCTGGGAAAGTATATTGGGTGGTCGGGTTAATCGTTTTGTTGACTACTGAGGAAATCAGTAGTTCTAAAAGTGCACATCAATGACGTATGACTAGAACATACTCAAATGACAAGCATGGAATTTTTTTTTTTCACAAAGCATGAACATTGACACTAAACACTCTTCGTTAAAAACATCGTTGTTGTTATTGCTTAACTGATTGTTAATAAAAGACAGACTCACCTGGACATGGCTGCAGTACAGTAGTATTGTGACTTTGGCTGACGTGATTTTTTACGTAGCAGGTGATGTTTCCATGTTGCCCTTTATTCAGTGTGTGTGTGCTGGTCCTGTTCTCCAGTTGAGAGAGAGTGTTGAAATCAGAAGTCCAGATGTAAGTGATGTCGTCTCCTTCAGCAGAACAGTGCACTTTAATGTCCTCAGAGGCCAAGCATTTGTACCACACACTGACTGAGGACACCTGAGCTGCAAGTTACAGATTCCAGAAATAAAAGAATTGTTAATAAAAGAGCTCTGCTTCATAAATTCCTCACTCCTGCTTTTCTCCAGCATTTCTTACACATAATAGTAACATGATTTTTCCTCTGGGATGAATAATATGATTTATCTAGTAATCTAAATTTAGTCTTTAAAGCGTTACTGCATTTCAGTGCTTTGAGTTCCTGAATTACAAATGACTCTCTAGATCGTATATTTAATTTGATCTGTTGAATAAAGATATAATTATGGTTTCTCCCTGATTTAATGTCATAGTGGAGGTAAAAAGATGATCATAACTTGACTTTTGGTTCAATTTCCACACAACTGAAGGAGAATTTGATTAAACACATTGTTCATTTAATTATTTTAATGTTAAACATGAATTTATAGATTTATTTATTAGATGGATTCACATAAAGAATTAAACACTTGGCATGTTGTTATTGAAAAAAAGTTTTGACTATTGGGGAGTTGAAACAGAGTTACTACCAGCATGACAATGTTAATTATTTTCCTACAACATTATTCTCTAAAGTGTTTTTTTTCCTATTAAACCATAACAATTTACTATTCAAAACATGTTTTTCTTTTTTTTTTAACTTTGCATCCATGAATTAGGTTGCACAATCTGCAAAACAACACGGTGCCTGTTGTCACTTTCTATATAAACAGCACAAGTGCACATTTCAGAAAGAAAGAAAGAAAGAAAGAAAGAAAGAAAGAAAGAAAGAAAGAAAGAAAGAAAGAAAGAAAATTAAGGTATACAAAACTAAATAATCAAAATCTAAAATTCAACCAAGTTACATTATAATGAACTGTTTAATTAAATAATAGAGATATTTTATATAAAACTGTAGCCTCAATGCCTAAAGTAAGTTTGTACACTGCAAAATCTAAAATAATAATAAAAAACAGAAACTGATTTCATATAAATTTTGTTTAGAGTTTGGAGCTTTTATTTAGATGACATTTATATAACATGAAGGTATATGAACATTGAAGGTTCCAGAAAAATCTGTTGATGTTGATTTCAGGTAAAAGTCTTATTAAAAATACAACATGAATGTTTATGATTGTTATATTTATGAAATAATGTGTAGTGTGCTGTGGATTGTGATTAGAGTGTGTGTGGTTCTACCTTCAGTGTGTAGCTGGAGAGTGTATCTGCCTGTTAAAGTTCCTCCTGCATCAATGGTGTCTAAACGGTATGTTCCAGAGTCGCTTCTCTCTGCACTGATTAGTATCATAGTATTATTCTCTTTAACAAACTGCCATCTGGGGAGATTTGGTTTTTAGCTGTACATACAGTGTGAATTTGTGGGTAAATGTATTAGATGAACATTGATTTTCTCCTGTAAGAAGAAAAAAAGAGAAAGTAAGATCACATTTATGCAGCAGCCACTTCCTGTTTTCTTTCCCTAAGAAATGGACAGAATGCTAGAATTGGTTCCAGTATCTTTTACAAGTAATTGAGCTTCATGCTTAATGTGTCTGCAGAACTTTTAACTCCACTGACTGACAACTGACACATTCTTCTCTATTAAGTGTCTTAACAATATTCTAATCGTTTTATCTGGAAAGTGGTTGATTGCATGTTATATTTTATGTTAAATTCAACTCCTGGTCAGAGTCTTATAGCTTTATTTAATGTGAATAGACATTTTTTTAATAGTGGGTAAGTGTTGAAAAGACTGCAGAAAAGCAGAAATTATTTATATATAAGGAAAGAAAGATGATTGGATGCTGTTTTGGAAAAATAAACAAATAGGGTGGTGTGATAAAGTAGATTTAATGTGCATTACATTACATTTAATGTTGTATATTGTCCAAAAGATGTTATAGTAGATGCTCAAGAAGAGGTTGTGGAACTTGGGCATTTCAGGTGAGGAGCTCTGGAGCTCTGTTTCTGGTTATAATGATGGCTCACTGCTATTTAAATTATTATGCAGTTGGTAAATTTCTCAGACACATTTTCAGATTTGGTGAACCTCAGTGGTGGGCCGTGCATTTCACACCTAGGCTTTCAGTGATGTCCTACCTGAACCAATCCACCTCTTATTATCATCATTATGATGCCACGGCTACAGAATCCATCAATATTATAAAGAAACGCAGTATAACAGAGAGCTGCATCACAGACAGGAAACTCATACAGAGAGAATGAATGTCATTACTAAAGCAAGAAACCCAGTGATCACAATTCAACACGTCTCCTTTCACTGTAGCCACAACTGCACCACCAAAATACATCATTTCTAGCAGAACCTCATTAAAAGGCCCTTGGATTTTCTGTGCATTTTTGTGCAGTGTAAAAGTATAAATAGTTCATAAAAAGCTTAAGGATTGTTTTGAACTTTTTTTGCCGTCTTTTCCTCATAATGCCATAAATCAGTATTTCTGATAGAGTTTAGACCGGCAGAGATGATCTTACTTTCTCTTCTGATTACAAAATATACATATTTTTTTGATTGACTTCATACAGACAGAAACAAGCATTGTATATATTTATTTCATTATAATTCAGAAAAAGGATACTTCAGTCATTATTTTATCTTATTAATCATATCCTCATTTTAATGGTGTTCAAAAATATTCAGAAATTGTACTGAATGAAATCCTTATCCATTATCGTGGCTAAAAAAAAAAAAAAACAATAACATCAGCTGAGTGTAGAATTAAACACCTACAAACTAAAAATCACACAACTGAAAATATTTCTTACTACCCACTGAAATTTACAGCCATCAGAGCAGCACATCTTATACAACTATGGGGAATGTGTGAGGATTTTTTTATAGTAAAAATCTATTTATTTCAAAAATCAAGAAAAAAAAAAAAATTAAGCAACCAGACTCAAAAAAACATCTAAAAATGGTCCTCACGTGAGTCAGCATTTTATAGCCCCTAGATAGGAAATGAGGATGACAACAGAAGCTGAGTTCAAGAATTTGGGGATCACGCCCTCTGGTGGCAGGTTGGTGAATTGCCGCATATGAATGTTAAAGCTGCTATTTAATACTAATCAGCACATGGCAGATCCAAAAATGACACCAATCATCCTCCATCTATTATTAAGCTATAAGAAATCAGCATTTATGTCCTTTAATATCAAAACAGGAAAGACATATATATTATTTTGTACCCTGTTACATTGCTTTATTGCTTTATTCTCTAGACTGTAAAAAAATCCTCTATTTCTAAATCCTCTGCGGAAAAAGAAAGAAATTGAATGCTAAAATGATCAATAATTTTAATAAATTTTAAAATGTAAGCTGTTCAAATGATTTAAAATGATCAACAAATCATGTATGGCCACACGACCATTTATAGTAATTACTTTGTTCTCAACACAGACTGTCTGTGATATCTATAAAAACAGTGTGCAGCAAGTAACAGGTGGAATTATACATGTAATATTCTTTATTTTAGGTTTAAGACACATGTATGGGCGAAACAAAAGTCCTGAGAAATCATTCCAAAGTGAAAGTATTGATAAATCCTCTTATATTAAAGGTGGAAGTTTTCAGTATCCAGCCGAAAATCTACTGAACCCAACTGCTATAAATGCCACCACCAGGGGGCAAGATAACAGCCACAGAAATTCATTTGTGTATGTCAGCATGTTTATTTCTTCAGAATTTGTCCTATGAGAGACATTTTGAATTTTTTTTCACTAACGTGGACAATCAGTCTTTTATAAATAGCATCACACATATGAACTTGGGGTCACTCCCCCCCCCAAAAAAAGAAAATCTGTTATGACTTATTATATTTGGTTTAAATTCTGTTAAGTGAATTTCTCACTGATCCTAGTCCTTTTTTTATATAATGGAAAATGTGAATAACTAGTTATGTTTCATGGGTTAATTACTGCCCCTTCAGTTAAACATGCTCTTGATGTATGTTTTTTGAACAAACATAAATCTGCAGAACTCCCAAAGCTGTGTTTTTAAGCAGATTTAATACCATCTGTTATTAATGGTTTGATTTTTCTAGAGGTTCATGTTGTTTGAGCTGATTGGTTTAGGAGAGCAACCATAACCTGCCTCTTCTGTTCCTAATCCAGGTTTATGGAGCTTCCTGATCTGTGGAAAGAAATGAAACCCAGGTGAGCCCTGCACCTACATCACAATGGACTCTTCAGACATTCATTTTACAGCAGTTCATATTATTCTTTCTTTATGGTAAGTGTATTGTAATATTAAAGTCTGAAACTTAGTTGTTCTCTGTTTCCTGTAGATTCTGGTGTAGGTATAAAATGCTCCCACTAACAGTGACAGCAGGATGATCATTTCAAGAGAGCCACATGGTCACAAAAACCATGAAGTCTGCAAAGACAGACAGAGAGAGAGAGAGAGAGAGAGACAGAGAGTCAGTGTCTGTGATTTGTTTCTCTGCCAGACGTTAATGTTGGAATCCTAAATAAAATACATTCACATGGAGAGTGTAGTATCTATAACATAACAATAATTTCATGGGTTTTATATTGTTGTTGTTGTTGTTGTTGTTGTTTTTGCTGTATTTAGAAACACTGTGATCAGGAATTTGAGTGAAACAGAAATGAGATGAAGTATCAGAGAGCGTTTGGTCAGTAAGGAATCATTATTTTCAGGAAGAAAAGTACAGGAACTGAAAGACTTACCATGATTAGACTGTGTGGTAACTGCTAATATAGAAAAAAGATTATGATATTAAGCAGATTATTTTGACTAGATCAGCAGTAGAAACTGCTATTAATAAAAGTCAGTCTTTTTTTCAGTGTCAGTACAAACCCAGATACAAATTTATCAATTCGATAATTCTTTTAGAAAGCATTATTAATAAATGAAACTAAATGTAAATGTATGAAGCAGGTTTTTATTATCATGGTAATGAATCTACTTTTCACTCACATTAGTAAAGTGTGTTCCTCCGAATACCAGTACCAGACTTTTAACTCAACCAAATGCCTGGTGAAAATTTCAGAAAGGATTAAAAATTATCATTAACAACATGTTTCTTAATGGTCACTTTATACGTGTCTGTTTACAATATATGACCTGTTCCTTTTTAAAGGATATATATTTTTCATTACATCCATACTGTACATAATATATTAATAAACAAATACATTTTTACAACAGACAGAATAATGCAGGTGGGTAGGCAGAGCTGTTTCTAGGCATTTGGAGGCCAAATGTAGAGAAAAAGTTATACTGGAGGCCCCCAGAAACCTTTACCTTTCAGAATGAATAAAAAGCTACTAAAACAAATATATTCTCATATGTATGTATATGTATACAACACCTGTTTTCAGTCATTTTATATATGTACTTAAATGTGCATTTTATATTAATACAACTTTAACACCTTTAGTCATGTAAAGACAAACACTTAGACTGACCAATTAACTGTGAGCAAGAAAGAAAAATACTGAATCATTTAAATAACTTTTAAAATAAAAATTAAGCAAAAGTACATTGAGTAATTAAATCTTTTTTCTGTTACTTTTCTTAAATTTATGCTTTTGCATGTCTGGAGGTTCAGGGTGGATGATTGCTGGCATGGAGAAGAGCAACTTCATCTTTTCTTCCCAAACCAGGTTCACAGAGCTTCCTGATCTGTGGAAGGAAATGACACTTGGGTGATCATTAAATTTTTATTACAAAGGAAGCTTTAGACATTACATTTTCTAGCTGTGTGTGATATTGTTAATTTGTTCATGTGCATCTTTTCATGTTAGTGTATATGAATGCCTTACTCTTAATTATTCTCTGTTTCATGTAGATTCTGGTGTAGATATAAAAGGCTCCAACTAACAGTGACAACAGGATGATGATTTCAAGGAGCCACACAGACACAAACACCCTGAAACCTTTAAAAAGAGAGAGAGAGAGAGAGAGAGAGAGAGAGAGAGAGAGAGAGAGAGAGAGAGAGAGTTTATATGAGGTAAATCTGCTTTATAATGTTTTTGTGTTATTTTTATTGTATCTAAAAACAAAACACTCTGATCAGGAATTTTACCTAAAAGAAGAATGCTAAACATCTCCTGTCTTTATGGTCAGTAAGAAATCATTAGACTCAGGGAGAGAATTAATACACAGAAATAGTGAGTAATAGTAAATATCAGGAAAATTGAGGGACTTAGAAACTTACCATTATTAGACTGTGTGGACAAAATCAAATCATCATATTAAGAGATTTCTTAAGAAAAACAACACTGGGAAATGCTGATATTAAACCTTCTATGAGAAGATGTTTCCTAGTTGTTGGATCAAGTTTGCAAATTTGGCTACGGTGCTGCACATCTTCATAACCTAAACTTTATGGAAATGTGTCACCCACAAATTAAATGGAAATTTGTGTCTTTCTATTCGTCTGTCAATCTTTCAGATTATGGTCAGTGCAGAAGTTCCTTTTCTACAGCATGTATGATGCTGGAAGGAGGCAGTATGAATTTCCCCTCATAAACTGCACTTAGGGTTCAAAGGTTGGAACAAATCAACCTACATCTGCATGAATGTTTTTGGAACTTGTCCTAAAACTGGCGATCTGAGATGGAAAACTGTAAACAGGTACCTAAAAGCGACAACAGCATGCTTGATGGGGATTCAGACATTTGATTAGGGCATTGAAGTGCATTCTCCTGATCGCACTAGGATGTGCTAGTGGCAGCTGTTAATAGCATCCAAAAAGTGTACATATACTTCGTTACTTCCCACCTCTGCGTTGTTTTATATTTTCACTGCGCCAATTTCAGCCGAACAACCGATTTCCTGTCATTGTGCATCTTTTTCAATCCACTGGTGTATAAAGTCCTGTCTCTCACTCACCACAGATGTAGACTAGTTTACGAAGCTCAGAATCAGCAGGCAGAAAGCAATATATATATATATATATATACACATAGTAGACTGTTTATTCAGCTTGCACATTTCTTAAATGCCATAATATTATAACCTTCTACTTCTGCCCATTTCCTCCTCAATGCCACAGCCTTAGAACATCTATCTGTACATCTTAATGATGTCCACACGTCTCTGCACTGCTATAGCCTTTATATTTATTCACATGCTGTTCATATGCTACATATTTTTCTTCACTTTTTGCACGATTGGTTGATGCCAAAATGCATTTCATTGCTGTGTACCTGTACAATGCAATGACAATAAAGATTGATCGATCGATCTATCTATCATTATTATTATTATAATGTGAGGTCCAGTTACCAGTGTGACACTAAAACAGGTAGAAGTGATAACTACTTTTTACTTAAGTACATGTCGGAGCCAAGACCTCTTCACTTTCACTTGAGTAAAAAGGTATAATCAGTACTTCAACTTTTACACAAGTATTTTAAAAGATGAATTTATTTTAAAGGATGTGTGTACTTTTGCCACCTCTGATCCAACGTCTTCCTGCTAAGAAAGAAGATGAGAAGCATGCAGGTGGGCGTGTCCATGATCTACTACCTGTCAGATTCACCAGATCCTGCCTGTCTGAACACCTAGTTAGCAGCACTGGAGCTCCACATGGACCATTGCTCCCAACCTTCCATTTCACCCTGTACACTGCAGACTTTCAGTACAGGTTGACCCTCTGCCACCTTCAGAATTTTTCTAATGACTCTGTGGTAGTCGTGTGCATCAGGGAGGACAGGAGTGGAAATAATTATATATACTGTATATATGGGGTTAGTGGTTATGGCATTCGAATTTGTCTCTGAAGGTCGTAAGTTATATATATAGTCTATTTGTTGTCTACTGAGGAAATCATACCAAAATTTGTTGAGACGCTGTTGTTTGATGAGACACTGATGGTCGGCATTGTTGTGGGTTCTGAAAGTGCACATCAATGACGTATGACTAGAACATACTCTAATGACAAGCATGGCATTTTCTTCTCTTTACTAAACATGAACATTGACACTAAACACTGTTTCATCATCGTTGTTGTTTTTGCTTAACTGATTGTTAATAAAAGACAGACTCACCTGGACATGGCTGCAGTACAGTAGTTTTGTGACTTTGGCTGACGTGATTTTTTACGTAGCAGGTGACCTGGTGCCCTTTATTCATTTTGAATGTGCTGATCCCATTCTCCAGTTGAGAGAGTGTGTTGAATTTAGAAGTCCAGCTGTAGGTGAGGTCGTCTCCTTCAGCAGAACAGTGCACTGTAATGTCCTCAGAGGCCAAGCATTTGTACCACACACTGACTGAGGACACCTGAGCTGCAAGTTATAGATTTCAGAAATAAAAGAATTGTTATTAAAAGAGCGCTGCTTCATAAATTCCTCACTCCTGCTTTCCTCCAGCATTTCTTACAAATTACAGTAACATGATTTTTCCTCTGGGATGAATAATATGATCTATCTAGTAATCTCATTTTAGTCTTTAATGCGTTACTGCATTTCAGTGCTTTGAGTTCCTGGATTACAAATTACTCTCTAGATCGTATATTTAATTTGTTCTGTTAAATATAGATATAATTATAGTTTCTCCCTGATTTAAAGTCACAGTGGAGGTAAAAAGATGATCATAACTTGACTTTTGGTTGATTTTCCACACAACTGAAGGAGAATTTGATTAAACACACTGTTCATGAAATTATTTTAATGTTAAACAAGAATTTATAGATTTATTTATTAGGTGGATTCACATAAAGAAT
>MU541276.1:3003096-3013500 GCA_024362625.1 Silurus asotus | reverse complement strand
CATGATGCCTGGTCAGTATCTCCACATGCCTCCTCCATTGCCTGTAAAAGGGCTACCTGTTGATGAGGATGACGGTCGTACACTTTCCAGCGCCAGGCAGAGAAGAACTCCTCGATGGGATTTAAGAATGGAGAGTATGGAGGGAGGTTGAGTGCCATGAAGGATGGGTGGTCTGTAAATCAGTTGCGGACCAAAGCAGCCCTATGGAAACTAACATTGTCCCATATGATGACATATCGGGTATGCTCTGGTCTCTAAACTGTTAGCATGTCATGTAAGGTGTCCAGGAATGCAATAATGTGTGCAGTGTTGTTTGGGCCTATGGTTGCATGATGGTGAACAACACTATTTTGGCGTATAGCTGCACACATGGTTATGTTACCACCACGTCGTCCTGGGACATTGATGATGGCACGGTGTCCAGTAATGTTCCTGCCACGTCTCCTGGTTTTACTGAGGTTAAAACCGGCCTCATGTACAAAAAGTAGCTCATGTCCCATTGCATCTGCTTCTAGATCCATCACTCTCTGGACAAGACAAAACAAATGCAACACATCAGGCCCATGCACAGCACTACAGTATGCACTTCCAAATTCAGAACCAATGACACTATAGATTACCTGCACATAGTCATATCGCAGTTGCTTGACACGTTCTGTGTTTCTCTCAAAAGGAACTCTGTAAATTTACTTCATTCTTATTCTGTGGCGCGCAAGTACACGACTAGAAATGCTTACACTGTGTATATTTTGAAAGATGGTGTCATTATCAATTATGCGCTGCTGTATTTTGCGCAGTCTTATTGCATTATTGGCAATCACCATGTTCACTATATGGGTCTCTTGCTCTGGAGTGAACATTCTTCCTCTGCCCCCAACATCTGGACCGATTCTCATTTCGAAATGTCCTAATGATGCTTGCCACAGTGTAGCGGCTCAAATTAGGCTGAACCCGTTGGCCAGCTTCCCTCAGGGTCATCCCATGGTTGATGACATGGTCCACTATTGTAGCTCTGATGTCATCAGTTATTCTATTTCTTACTCTTCTTACCCTCCTCTTTCCCCTCCTTGTCCTCTTCTTGCTCCTCCTTGTCCTCTTCCTCTAACTTCCTCTAACCCTCTCGCTTCTTCACCTCCACGTCCTCTGCCTCGGCCTCCTCGGCCTCTTCTTGCTCCTCCTTGTCCTCTTCTTCTAACTTCCTCTAACCCTCTCGCTTCTTCACCTCCACGTCCTCTCCCTCGGCCTCCTCGGCCTCTTCTTGCTCCTCCTTGTCCTCTTCCTCTAACTTCCTCTAACCCTCTCGCTTATTCACCTTCACGTCCTCTTCCTCCAACTTCTTCACCTCCACGTCCTCTCCCTCGGCCTCCTCTGATTCTCACTCTTCTCACTCTTCCATTGTACTCCACACAGACAGCTTACCTGTGGCTTATTTATAGTGCTTAGGCTGATTGCAAAGTGAACTAATGATTTAAAACAGTTTTCACATGTGAAAGTGTGCCGGACAGTTGGCAAAATAGTGTTTATGATAGCCATACATGTGTATAATTTTGCTAGGAGTGTGTTGGAAATTTGGTAATTGAGTGTAAGCAGTGAGTTGTGTTTAAAGTTCTGCAAAAAGAGTGTTGTGCAGTGAATTGTGCCTACAGTTTTGCAAAGTGTGTGTTACAAAATTGCAAACTGAGTGCAAAGCAGTGTTTGTGGTTTTAGTTTTGCAAACTCAGTGAGTGGTTTTGCTATACGTATTAATAGTTTTAGAAATTGTGCTACAAGAATCACGATTAGCGCTTAAGCATTCAGAAAAAACTGTAAATTCAACTTTTTTATTCTTTAATCCTGGTCAGATTCAGAGTGTTTCAGATAAATAATCAACAACGGGTGATGTGATAAAGCAGACTTAATGGGAATTACATTAAATTAAATGTTGTATATTGTCCAAAAGATGTTATAGTAGATGCTAAAGAAGAGGTTGTGGAACTTGGGCATTTCAGGTGAGGAGCTCTGGAGCTCTGTTTCTGGTTATAATGATGGCTCACTGCTATTTAAATCATTATGCAGTTGGTAAATTTCCTGTTCTCAAACACATTTCTAGATTAGATGACCCTCAGTGCTGGGGCGTGCATTTCACACATAGGCTTTCAGTGATGTCCTACATAAACCAATCCACCTCTTATTACCATCATTATGATGCCACGGCTACAGAAACCATTAATAATATAAAGAAACGCAGTATAACAGAGAGCTGCATCACAGACAGGAAACTCATGCAGAGAGAATAAATTTCATTACTAAAATTCACAGTAATAAGAAGGCCTAACTACTGTGAGGTTACAGTAAGCAGCTGTCATTTCACAAGTCTTTACTGTAAAAATGACACGGTAACATACTGTGAAAGTACAGTAACAACTTCACAGTAATTTACTGTGAAGTTACATACAGTACCTTCCTGTGAAAGTAATGCAACTGGTTGCCAGTAATTTACTGTGAATTTACAGTCAAATAATTTACAGTGTACATAAACCAATCCACCTTTTATTACCATCATTATGATGCCACGCCTACAGAAACCATTAATAATATAAAGAAATGCAGTATAACAGAGAGCTGAATCACAGACAGGAAACTCATACAGAGAGAATGAATGTCATTACTAAAGCAAGACACCAGTGAACACAATTCAACACGTCTCATTTCACTGTAGCCACAACTGCACCACCCAAATACATCATCTCCAGCATCAGCAGAATAGAGGATTTATCGTTTATTAAAAAAATAAATATTTCAAAATTCTAAAAAATAAAAACATGAAGCAATCAGACTGAAAAAAAGACAAAAATAGACAAAACAGTCCGAGAGCTCAGTACTTAAATTACCAGCAAAGATTTGAAAATGGTCCTTATGTGAGTCAGCATTTTATAGCCCCTAGACAAGAAATGAGCATAACACAGAAGCTGAGTTCAAGAATTTGGAGGATCACACCCTCTGGTGGCAGGTTGGTGAATTGCCGCATATGAATGTTAAAGTTGTCATTTAGTAAAAAACAGTCAAAGTCAGCCTGTTACACTGCTTTATTCATACAGCTGTTATTTATATTTGTCTATCATTACTACTTGAATGTATTGCACCTATTTTACCCTTCGACACTCCGAAAACATCATGTATTCTCTCATGTATGGCCACAATTCACAAAACACAATCCTCCGTTCTCATAAATCTTAACACATTTTTCTTTGCTAAAACACAAGTTGCTAAAGAACTCTGCTCATATTCTTAAATGAAAGCTCATGTGATGCAAAATGCTTGCCACAGTCAGCAATATTTGAACACAATGAACACACCTGGCGTCATTCATTACACACAACCACTCAAAATTAAAGACACTTGTTGCTAATGCTGTGACCACACGTACAAAAGCAAGTTCAGAGTGCACAGTTTGCTGAAGATTCCAAACAAACACAATGGATGAAGGCAGAGTCAGGGGAAGAGGAATTCGAGTCAGAAGAGGAAGAAGAGCTGGCCATGGAAGAAGAGGAGCAGGCCAATGAGGAAGAGGAGTTAAATTATTGTAAAAATATAAATGGTCATAATTATAAGCATTATTTTACAATAAATTGTTAAAAAGTGCAATAAGTGAATGAAAAAGGTTTCATGATAAACCATGTTTTGACAAATATGACTTTTCTCATATAAATATAAAATTAATAGGTCAAATATACATTTTAATATTGAAAGAAATAATTTCATGAAAAACTATTTTAAAAAAGTGCAAAAAAAAAGTTTTTTTGTGCAAAGCGTGATGACAGTTTTAAAAAAATTTGATGTCTAAAAAAATGGTATATGTATAAAATATTATATAATATTTCAAATACTATTGACTATTGAAAAGTACAAAAAGAGAATGAAATGTGTGAGAAAGTCATGATTACAGTTTTTCAGAAATGCTAAAACACAAAAGCCAATCCTCTAAACCAAATGACCAGTTGTCTAAACACATTTACTAAATCTAGCCATCATTTTCCAATATCATAAACACATTTCACATGAAGACACAATTCACAAAACACAATCCTCAGTTCTCATAAATCTTAACACATTTTTCTTTGCTAAAACACAAGTTGCAACAGAACTCTGCTTATATTCTCAAATGAAAGCTCATGTGATGCAAAATTCTTGCCACAGTCAGCAATATTTGAACACAATGAACACACCTTGCGTCATTCATTACACACAACGACTCCAAATTGAAGACACTTGTTGCTAATGCTGTGACCACATGTACAAAAGCAAGTTCAGAGTGCACAGTTTGCTGAAGATTCCAAACAAACACAATGGATGAAGGCAGAGTCAGGGGAAGAGGAATTCGAGTCAGAAGAGGGAGAAGAGCTGGCCATGGAAGAAGAGGAGCAGGCCAATCAGGAAGAGGAGTTTAAATCAGTGGAGGAAGAGGAGCAGGCCAACGGGGAAGAGGAGTTCAAATCGGAGGAGGAAGAGGAGCAGGCCAACGAGGAAGAGGAGTTCAAATCGGAGGAGGAAGAGGAGCAGGCCAACAAGGGAGAGGAGAAGGTCTAGGAGGGAGAGCAAGACAACCTCGAACATCATTAGAGGCAACATTACACCATACTGTGTTGCTCAGTGGCCTACATAACTTCTGGACAATACTGTGCTACCTGACTGACTGTTGTTCTGAACACCTGTGCACTTTCACATTTTCACAGAGGATATTACAGTTGGACACGATGGCCAGACCTCATGAGTACCTCTTCCTGGATGAGGCTGGCTTCAACCTGCAGAAACGAAGGCAAAAAGGCCGTAACATTATTGGCCAAAGAGCCATCATTGAGGTTCCTGGTCAACGGGGGGGTAATATTACTCTTTGTGCGGCTATGGGTTTGGAGTGGCTTGTCCACCGGCATGCTGTCCTTGGGTCTTACAACACCCAACGTCTCCTCACTTTCCTAGATGAGCTAAAAGACATCCTCCTGAACCGCCAACAACACCATCCTGGGCCCGCACATCAAATTTATGTGATCATTTGGGACAATGTACGCTTTCACAAAACACCCCAAATCAGAGAGTGGTTCACCACCAACAGTAACCACTTTTTAAACATCTGTCTGCCACCCTACTCCCCTTTCCTGAACCCTATAGAGGAGTTCTTCTCAACATGAAGATGGAAGGTTTATGACAGACAATCATACACTAGAGAGAATCTCCTAAAGGGCAATGGAGCTGGCCTGTGTTGACATCCCAGTGGAAGCCATTCCAGGGCGTTTTTCCCGAGGTGCCTGGCAAGAGACAATATAGCCTGCGATGTGGATAAGGTGATGTGGCCCGATGCAGCTCAGCGACATGATGCCGCACAGTGATTGTGGTGTGTGTGTGTGTGGTGTGAATAAAGTAAATAAAAAAACTTCACACCCTGATCATGTTTTCAAGAGTACTGTTGTGTGCAATAGATTCTGTTTTTGCATTGAGTTGTGTTACAGTAGTGTACATGCAGAATTTACTATAGATTTATACTCTTCATATGAAACTCTCAAATCTAAATGCCTAATCCTCCATCTATTATTAAGCTATAAGAAGTTTCAAAATCAGCAATTATGTCCTTTAATATCAAAACAGGAAAGACATATTTATTATGTTGTACCCTATTACATTGCTTTATTGCTTTATTCTCTAGACGGTAAAAAAAATCCTCTATTTCTAAATCCTCTGTGGAAAAAGAAAGAAATTGAATGTTAAAATGATCAGTAATTTAAAAAAATCTTAAAATGTAAGTTGTTAAAATGATTTAAAATGATCAACAACTCATGTATGGCCACGTGACCATTTATAGTAATTACTTTGTTCTCAACACAGACTGTCTGTGATATCTATAAAAACAGTGTGCAGCAAGAACCAGGTGGAATTTTATATGTAATATTCTTTATTTTAGGTTTAAGACACATGTATGGGCAAAACAAAAGGTGGATAAAAGGATCAATTAAAGGTGGAATTTTTTATTTTTTATTTTGTTATAGTGAATTTCTCACTGATCCTAGTGTTTTTTAATATAATGGAAAATGTGAATAACTAGTTATGTTTCATGGTTGAATTTCTGCCCCTTCAGTTAAACATGCTCTTGATGTATGTTTTTTGAACAGACATTAAAAGAAAGAAAGAAAATTATTTGAGGAAACAACTCAAAATCTGCAGAACTCTCAAAGCTGTGTTTTGAAGCAGCTTTAATATCCATTTGTTATTAATGGTTTGATTTTTCTAGAGGTTCAGGTTGTTTGAGCTGATTGATTGAGGAGAGCAACCATTTTTTTATGGTAAGTGTATTGTAATATTAAAGTCTGAAACTCAGTTGTTCTCTGTTTCCTGTAGATTCTGGTGTAGATATAAAATGCTCCCACTAACAGTGACAGCAGGATGATCATTTCAAAGAGCCACATGGACCCAAACACCATGAAGTCTGCAAAGACAGAGAGAGAAAGAGAGAGAGAGAGAGAGAGAGAGAGAGAGAGAGAGAGAGAGAGAGAGAGAGAGTCAATGTCTGTGATTTGTTTCCCTGCCAGAAGCTCATGTTGGAATCCTAAATAAAATACATTCACATGGGAGAGTGTAGTATCTATAACATAACATTAATGTCCTGGGTTTATTTTTTTTTTACTGTATCTAGAAACACTGTGATCAGGAATTTGAGTAAAACAGAAATGAGATGAAATATCAGAAAGCGTTTGGTCATGTTGGAATTATTATTTTCAGGAAGAAAAGTACAGGAACTGAAAGACTTACCATTATTAGACTGTGTGCAACTGGTTACTGCTGATATAGAAAAAAGATCATCATATTAAGCAGATTATTTTGACTAGATCAGCAGTAGAAACTGCTATCAATAAAAGTCAGTCTTTTTCAGTGTCAGTACAAACCCAGATACAAATCTTTTAATTAGATTTTTTTAGAAAGCATTTATAATAATAAATGAAACTGTAAATGTATAAAGAATATGAAAATGTATATATAAAAATTTTTTGTGGTCATCTGGAGCAGCTCTACATTCTCCTTGTTTTTAACACGTCATTAGCGAGGCTACACTGTAAAATAATCATTTGTTTAAAAAATGGTTTTCTCATTACTTAAAAATGTTAATTATTTCATAATTCAAGGTTTAAAGATTATACTGTTATTATAAATTACTCACAGACTAAAGAGAATAAAAGAAATAGACACACGGACTCAGGACACCCAGAACTTTTAGTAATTTGTTCAGTAATTTATTTACAGTAACACAATGACCCACAACTTGGGATAAGGAACATGTTTGCCTTCTCTGTACAGTAAAATGGGGTAAAATGTAACTTTTCTAGCTGGATATATCAAATATTTCCCCTCCTACTGAAGAATTATAGACTATAGTGAAATTGATCATATTATCTGTTAAATTCAGCAACACAACACTATGCACTATACAACCAAATCAACAGTGGAAGTAAAAGACACAAACTTCTAAGCAGGAAAAAAAGTCCATCAGATATTTGACAAGTGACACGTTAACACTTGATTTTATAAATTATACATTAACTCTATACAGCTTTAGTCATGTAAAGACAAACACTGAAACTGGCCAACTAATTATGTGTAAGAAAGAAAAATACTGAATCATTAAATAACTTTTAAAAATAAAGATTAAGGAAAAGTACATTAAGTAATTAAAACTGTTTTTCTGTTTTTCTTTCAGTTATGCTTTTGCATGTCTGGTGGTTCAGGGTGGATGATTGCTGGCATGGAGAAGAGCAACTTCTAACAACTTTATCTTTTCTTCCCAAACCAGGTTCACAGAGCTTCCTGATCTGTGGAAGGAAATGAAAGCTGTGTGTGATATTATTTCCTTTTCATGTATTGGATATATGCTTAATTATGGATTTGTTCATGTGCACCTTTTCATGTTAGTGTATATGAATGCCTTACTCTTAATTATTCTCTGTTTCATGTAGATTCTGGTGTAGATATAAAAGGCTCCGACTAACAGTGACAACAGGATGATGATTTCAAAGAGCCACACAGACACAAACACCCTGAAACCTTAAAGAGAGAGAGAGAGAGAGAGAGAGAGAGAGAGAGATTATATGAGGTCATGTTGGTATTCTGAGTAAAACACATTCACATGGGGCACTTTAAATCTGCTTTATAATGTTTTTGTGTTATTTTTATTGTATCTAAAAAACACTCTGATCTGGAATTTTGCCAAAAAAAGAATGATCATTGGTCAGAGAGGGAGAGAATTAATAAACAGAAATAGAGAGTAACAGTGAAAATCAGGAAAATAGAGGGACTGAGAAACTTACCATTATTAGACTGTGTGGACAAAGTCACTGCAGAAAAAGCAGATCAAATCATCATATTAACAGATTTCTTAAGAAAAACAACACTGGAAAATGCTGATATTGAACCTTTTATGAGAAGATGTTTCCTAGCTGTTGGATCAAGTTTGCAAATTTGGCTACGGTGCTGCACATCTTCATAACCTAAATTTTATGGAAATGTGTCACCCACAAATAAAATGGAAATTTGTGTCTTTCTATTCGTCTGTCAGTCTTTCAGATTATGGTCAGTGCAGAAGTTCCTTCTCTACAGCATGTATGATGCTGGAAGGAGGCAGTATGAATTTGCCCTTATGAACTGCACTTTGGATTCAAAGGTTGGAACAAATCAACATACATCTGCATGAATGTTTTTGGAACTGATCCAAAAACTGGCGATCTGAGATGGAAAACTGTAAACAGGTACCTAAAAGCGACAACAGCATGCTTGATGGGGAATCAGACATAATAACTACTTTTTACTTAAGTACATGTCGGAGCCAAGACCTCTTCACTTTCACTTGAGTAAAAAGGTATAATCAGTATTTCAACTTTTACCCGAGTATTTTAAAAGATGAGTATCTGTACTTCTACTTAAGTAAAGGATGTGTGTACTTTTGCCACCTCTGATCCAACCTCTCCTGCTAAGAAAGAAGATGAGAAACATGCAGGTGGGTGTGTCCATGATCTACTACCTGTCAGATTCACCAGATCCTGCCTGTCTGAACACCTACTTAGCAGCACTGGAGCACCACATGGACCATTGCTCCCAACCTTCCATTTCACCCTGTACACTGCAGACTTTCAGTACCGGTTGACCCTCTGCCACCTTCAGAATTTTTCTAATGACTCTGTGGTAGTCGTGTGCATCAGGGAGGACAGGAGTGGAATTAATTATATATACTGTATATATGGGGTTAGTGGTTATAGCATTCGAATTTGTCTCTGAAGGTTGTAAGTTATATATATAGTCTATCTGTTGTCTACTGAAGGAAATCATACCAAAATTTGTTGAGACGCCGTTGCTTGATGAGACACTGATGGTCGGCATTGTTGTGGGTTCTGAAAGTGCACATCAATGACTTATGACTAGAACATACTCTAATGACAAGCATGGCATTTTCTTCTCTTTACTAAACATGAACATTGACACTAAACACTGTTTCATCATCGTTGTTGTTTTTGCTTAACTGATTGTTAATAAAAGACAGACTCACCTGGACATGGCTGCAGTACAGTAGTTTTGTGACTTTGGCTGACGTGATTTTTTACGTAGCAGGTGACCTGGTGCCCTTTATTCATTTTGAATGTGCTGATCCCATTCTCCAGTTGAGACAGAGTGTTGAAATCAGAAGTCCAGCTGTAGGTGAGGTCGTCTCCTTCAGCAGAACAGTGCATTTTAATGTCCTCAGAGGCCAAGCATTTGTACCACACACTGACTGAGGACACCTGAGCTGCAAGTTACAGATTCCAGAAATAAAAGTAATTGTTATTAAAAGAGCTCTGCTTCATAAATTCCTCACTCCTGCTTTCCTCCAGCATTTCTTACAAATTATAGTAACATGATTTTTCCTCTGGGATGAATAATATGATTTATCTAGTAATCTCATTTTAGCCTTTAAAGCGTTACTGCATTTCAGTGCTTTGAGTTCCTAAATTACAAATAACTCTCTAGATCGTATATTTAATTTGATCTGTTGAATAAAGATATAATTATGGTTTCTCCCTGATTTAATGTCACAGTGGAGGTAAAAAGATGATCATAACTTGACTTTTGGTTGATTTTCCACACAACTGAAGGAGAATTTGATTAAACACATTGTTCATGAAATTATTTTAATGTTAAACAAGAATTTATAGATTTATTTATTAGGTGGATTCACATAAAGAATTAAACACTTGGCATGTTGTTATTGAAAGAAAGTTCAACTATTGGGGAGTTGAAACAGAGTTACTACAAGCACTACAATGTTAATTATTTTCCTACAACATTATTCTCTAAAGTGTTTTTTCCTATTATACCATAACAATTTACTATTTAAAACATGTTTTTCTTTTTTTT
>MU541276.1:2707397-2986600 GCA_024362625.1 Silurus asotus | reverse complement strand
AAAAAATAAACTTGAAATCATGTGTGCCACAATTATTGGCACCCCTGATGTTAATACTTTGTACAACCTCCTTTTGCCAACAAGACAGCACTTAATCTCCTCCTATAACATTTCACAAGATTGGAGAACACAGAGAGAGGGATTTTTGACCATTCTTCTTTGCACAATCTTTCTAGATCATCCAGTGTCCTGGGTCCTCTCTTATGCACTCTTCTCTTTAGCTCGCCCCACAGGTTTTCGATTGGGTTGAGGTCTGGGGACTGAGATGGCCATGGGAGGACCTTGAGTTTGTGACTGCTGAACCACTTTTGTGTAGATTTTGCCACATGTTTTGGATCATTATCCTGCTGAAAGACCCAATGACGACCCATCTTCAGCTTTCTGGCAGAGGCCATCAGGTTTTTATTTAAAATATCCTGGTACTTCAAAGCGTTCATAATGCCATGCACCCTAACAAGGTTCCCAGGGCCTTTGGAAGAGAAACAGGCCCACAGCATCACAGATCCTCCACCATACTTCACGGTGGGCATGAGGTGCTTTTCGGCATACTCATTCGCCAGACCCACTTAGAGTGTTTGTTGCCAAAAAGCTCAATCTTAGTCTCATCTGACCAAAGCACACGATCCCAGTTGAAGTCCCAGTACCGCTTAGCAAACTCCAGACGTTTACGTTTGTGAGTGTTAGTGAGAAAAGGCTTTTTCCTTGCATGCCTCCCAAACAGCTTGTTGGCATGTAGAGAGCGTCTGATGGTTGTTTTGGAGACTCTGTGACCCCAAGATGCCACTCTTTGATGCAATTCTGTGACGGTGAGCTTGGGAAATTTTTTTACTTCTCTTACCATTCTCCTCACTGTGCGTTGTGGCAAGATAAACTTGGGACCTCTTCCAGCCTTGTTTGTCACTGTTCCAGTTGTTTTAAACTTCTTAATGATTCCTCTGACTGTAGATACCAGCAAGTTAAGGCGAGTGGCTATTTTCTTGTAGCCATTGCCTGACTTATGAAGGTCGACACACATCTGCCTTACTTGAATGGTGTGTTCTCTTGTCTTTGCCATGTTGACAAATGGGTAAGAGAATTAGGCCTCTGTGTCACGTCATATTTATACCCCAGGGAAACAGGAAATCATGAATTACTAATTAAAAGTCCCTAGATACCCTGACCAACCTTAGCAACTACAGAAAAATATATTAAAAAAAAAACGATTAAATTTTTCAGAGGAATTGTTAGGGGTGCCAATAATTGTGGCACACATGATTTCAAGTTTTTTTTTTTTTCTAAATGTGTGATTTTTTTTACCACCAAAGTAATGTACTTAAATGAAAGGTTGGATTTTTCTCTTTTTTTTGCATTTGGGTTCTATGTTGTTTTAAAAAAAAGGAGATTTTTTATAAGTCCACGACCACATCTTAAACAGGGGTGCCAATAATTGTGGAGGGCACTGTAACTTTTAAAATAAAGATTAAGGAAAAGGGAAAAGTACTTTGAGTAATTAAAACTGTTTTTCTGTTTTTTTTTTTTCTTTTATTTATGCTTTTGCATGTCTGGTGGTTCAGGGCGGATGATTGCTGGCATGGAGAAGAGCATCTTCTAACAACTTCATCTTTTCTTCCCAAACCAGGTTCACAGAGCTTCCTGATCTGTGGAAGGAAATGACACTTGGGTGATCATTAAATTTATATCACAAAGGAAGCTTTAGACATTACATTTTCTAGCTGCGTGTGAAAATATTTCATTTTAATGTATTGGATATATTCTTTATTATGGATTTGTTAATGTGCACCTTTTCATGTTAGTGTATATGAATGCCTTACTCTTAATTATTCTCTGTTTCATGTAGATTCTGGTGTAGATATAAAAGGCTCCCACTAACAGTGACAACAGGATGATGATTTCAAAGAGCCACACAGACACAAACACCCTGAAACCTTAAAGAGAGAGAAAGAGAGAGAGAGAGAGAGAGAGAGAGAGAGAGAGAGAAAGAGAGAGAGTTAGAGAGAGAGAGAGTTTATATGAGGTCATGTTGGTATTCTGAGTAAAACACATTCACATGGGGCACTTTAAATCTGCTTTATAATGTTTTTGTGTTATTTTTATTGTATCTAAAAAACACTCTGATCAGGAATTTTACCTAAAAGAAGAATGCTAATATAATCTATGCTAATCTTTTTGGTCAGTAAGAAATCATTAGACTCAGGGAGAGAATTAATAGACAGAAATAGAACAATATCAGGAAAATAGAGGGACTGAGAAACTTACCATTATTAGACTGTGTGGACAAAGTCACTGCAGAAAAAGCAGATCAAATCATCATATTAACAGATTTCTTAAGAAAAACAACACTGGGAAATGCTGATATTGAATCCTTCTATGAGTAGATGTTTCCTAGCTGTTGGATCAAGTTCACGAATTTGGCTACGGTGCTGCACATCTTCATAACCTAAACTTTATGTCTTTCTCTGGGTCTGTCAGTCTTTCAGATTATGGTCAGTGCGAAAGCAGCTGCGTTATTGTGCTTTCACATAAGATGCGTTTGCAGTGCACTACTGATCCGTGATTTTTGTGTGCCACAAATTCATATTAAATTCAATATTCTAATATCAATTTTATGTAATTCAAATAGTAACTAAAATTGTTCAATAAATTGGAACACTATGAAAAGATTATCTTTTTTACATGTAGTTGTAGACAGAAGAAAAGCTGTATATCTAACACATATAAAGAAACCAATGAGAAATTGACTTTCAATACACTTGGTGTCAGTCTCGAAAATTTTCTGGATTAGAAAATTAGATTAGATTAGATTTTAGAAATCTCATTTTTGAGGTAAGATGTTGGATGTTTTTCTACCAGTCTGTGGTAGAGATTGTAGTCTTCTGCAGTATGCTAGAAATTGAGCACTACAACACGGCTTAATGCTTTAATGCTGATTAAATTAGTGTTAATAAAAGACACACTCACCTGGACATGGCTGCAGTTCAGTAGTATTGTGGCTTTGACTGACATGGTTTTTTACGTAGCAGGTGACGTTTCCACGATACTCTTTATTCAGTGTGTGTGTGCTGGTCCCGTTCTCCAGATGAGGTTTAAAATCATAAGTCCAGCTGTAGGTGAGGTCGTCTCCTTCAGCAGAACAGTGCACTTTAATGTCCTCAGAGGCCAAGCATTTGTACCACACACTGACTGAGGACACCTGAGCTGCAAGTTACAGATTCCAGAAATAAATAACCATGAATATATATATATATGAAACCTCAAAAAAAACAATGTTTCATAAATTCCTCACTTCTGCTTTCCTCCAGCATTTCCTGTTTCTGACCCTGTTAACCAGCATTACTGCAGTTCAGTGCTTTAAATGTTTAGGTTCAGATTGACTCTCTCGCTTGTTCAATATAATTATGGTTTCTGCCTGATATCATCAGTCATAGTAATGTCACAAAATAGCATCATCAATAAATTATACTGTATATCATTGCATTATAGTACAGTGAGACTGAATGCTAGAATATGAGAATTTCTATCTTTATTTCTTAGAAGAACACACGTAGCTCTGGCTGTAAATCTACATTAATAGTATTGTGCTGATATTAAGACATCTCATGTATAAGAATTGTGAGGTGGACATTTTACATAATCTGAGAGTAAATATAATAATAAACATAAACTAAATTCTTAATAACTTTTTTTGACGATTTTGGATGTTTTTTTAAATAGGAGCCATTTCTTTTAGGAGTCTCAATGTGTGTGTGTGTCTGTGTGTGTGCGTTTGAGAAAGAGAGAGAGAGAGACAGAGAGAGACAGAGAGAATGACTGGTTATTACAGCTAAAATCCAGGTGAAGAAAAAAACTACATGCACATTGAAAGTTCCAGAAAAATGTGTTGATGTTGATTTCAGGTAAAAGTCTTATTAAAATACAACATGAATGTTTATGATTGTTATATTTATGAAATAATGTGTATTGTGCTGTGGATTGTGATTAGAGTGTGTGTGGTTCTACCTTCAGTGTGTAGCTGGAGAGTGTAACTGCCTGTTAAAGCTCCTCCTGCATCAATGGTCTCTAAACTGTATGTTCCAGAGTCGCTTCTCTCTGCACTGATTAGTATCATAGTATTATTCTCTTTAACAAACTGCCATCTGGGGAGATTTTCTAAAAAGACAAGACTGTTTTTTCTAAATCTTATAATTGTACGATCGGCAGATGTCTTGTCTCTCATGAGTAGGTTAAACGCATCTGCTGGAGGTATTTGCAGGTGAAGTGGTTCTCCCAGAGCTACATAACACTGATCACTCTTATTAAATTTACAGACAACAGGATCCTGAAACAGCAAACCTACAGAAAAAGAGAAACAAATCAATAGCATTTTGTTAATAATGAAAAACACTTCTGATTCACTTTAACTCCATTATTACAGCAGAGCTGGAGTTCATTTATATTTCATACACTTTAAACACTTTTAATAAATTAATAACATGTCGTTTTGTGTTTACACTGAATAATCTGCTACAATGAAGACCAGGTGCAAAAAAGCTAGTTTGAGTTATTAATATTAAATTTATTAAACAAGAAGGAGAAACAATTCAGCAAAACCACGTTTACACACAGTATGAAAGTAACTGTTTATTTATAGCGTTACTTAATTAGAAAATATTTTTAGGACTAAACTCTGAATATTAAATGCTAAAATATGACATTTCTATAATAAACTACACCATTATGACACTGAGAGCTCATCATGAGAACACACTGTATTTATATTGAACTAAAGATCACCAAAATGTTCAGAAAGCTGCAGATATACAGGAGAAGGTTCACTGGCTGTGTGTTGCTCAATTATATTAATGTTCATGGGAAAAGCTAAAGAATGTTGTCCAGTCTGTCCAATTTTTATTATAGTTTCTGATGATGCTGATGATGATTGTGTCTGATTTCATGTTTTACTCGATAAATTAGAATTGATGAATTTGCACTTATGAACTGCACTTTGGATTCAAAGGTTAGAACAAAGCAACATACATCTGCATTAATGTTCTGGAAACTGAGGCGATCTGAGGTGGAAAACTGTAAACAGGTGAAGAACTGAGAACAGCATGCTTGATGAGGATTCAGACATTTGATTTGAGCATTGAAGTGCATTCTCCTGATGGCACTGTACACTTTTCCTGATGGCAGCTGTTTATAGCATCCAACATCTTCTGCTACTAGAGAAGATGAAAAACATGCAGGTGGGAGTGTCCATTATCTACTACCTGTTGCAGGATCCTGCCTGTCTGAGCTTTTACTGAGCAGCACTGGAGCACCACAGGGACAAAGTGTTTCCTTTTCGCCCTTTACACTGCAGACTTTCAGTACAGGTTGACCCTTTGCCACCTTCAGAAATGTTCTAATGACTCTGTGGTAGTTGGGTGCATCAGGGTGGACAGGAGGAAGGGTGCAGGAACCTGTAATTAATTTTGTGAATATGGCAAGACAAAGGAGATGGTAGTGGACTACAGAAGGCAGATGACCACTACCAGCTCCAATACCATCATGGGTCAGGACATTGACCTTTTTGAAACCTATAAATAACTTGGTGTCATTCTCAACAACGGTCTGGATGAAAAGATTAAATTAGATTAGATTAGATTAGATTACATTCGATTAGTTTTTATGAATCTCAGGTGCTTTAATGTTTGTGGTAAAATGTAAGATCTCCTACCAGTGTGGGGTAATTTTCACATTTATTTTTTACTTTTATTTATTTGTCTTTATTTATATATGGAGGTGGTAGGTTAGTGGTAGGCATTTAAATTAAGCTCGAAAGGTCAAGAGTTCAAATCCCAGCCACACCAAGTTGCCAGTTCTGGGCCACTGAGCAAGGCCCTTAACTCATTTCTGCTTAGATGTATGAAAATGATAACTGTAAGTTTCTCTGGATAAGAGTGAGAGCCATATATATATTTATACACACATACAGTTGTAGTTCCTCTTTTGAAATAATCATGCTGCATGTTCTTAACTATTTACTTCCGTAGAAACTCTTAGATAGTATAAGGGGTCGGTTTAATCGTTTTGTTGACTACTGAGGAAATCGTACCAAAGCTTGTGAAGTTGTTGCTTGTTGAGACACTGATGGTCGGCGTGTTGTGGGTTCTGAAAGTGCACATCAATGACGTATGACTAGAACATACTCTAATGACAAGCATGGATTTTTTTTCTTCACAAAGCATGAACATTGACACTAAACACTGTTGCATCATCGTTGTTGTTTTTGCTTAACTGATTGTTAATAAAAGACAGACTCACCTGGACATGGCTGCAGTACAGTAGTATTGTGACTTTGGCTGACGTGATTTTTTACGTAGCAGGTGACGTTTCCATGATGCCCTTTATTCAGTGTGAGTGTGCTGGTCCCGTTCTCCAGTTGAGAGATTGTGTTGAAATCAGAAGTCCAGCTGTAGGTGAGGTCGTCTCCTTCAGCAGAACAGTGCACTTTAATGTCCTCAGAGGCCAAGCATTTGTACCACACACTGACTGAGGACACCTGAGCTGCAAGTTACAGAAATGAAAGTTGTGTTGATAAAAGAGAGCTGCTACTTAAATTCCTCACTCCTGCTTTCCTCCAGCATTTCTTACAAATAATAGTAACATGATTTTTCCTCTGGGATGAATAATATGATTTATCTAGTAATCTCATTTTAGTCTTTAAAGCGTTACTGCATTTTAGTGCTTTGAGTTCCTGAATTACAAATTGCTCTCCAGATTGTATATTTAATTTGATCTGTTGAATATAAATATAATTATGGTTTCTGCGTGATTTAATGTCACAGTGGAGTTGAAAAGATGATCATAACTTGACTTTTGACAACTTAAGAAGAATTTGATTAAACACATTGTTCATGAAATTATTTTAATGTTAAACATGTTTTTATAGATTTATTTATTAGGTGGATTCACATAAAGAATTTAACACTTGGCATGTTGTTATTGAAAAAAGTTCAACTATTGAAACAGAGTTACTATAAGCACTACAATGTTAAATATTTTCCTACAATATTTTCTTTAGTGTTTTTTTTTTTCTATTATACCACAACAATTTACTATTTAAAACATGTTTTTCTTTTTTTTTTACTTTGCATCCATGAATTAAGTTGCACAATCTGCAAAACAACACGGTGCCTGTTGTCACTTTCTATATAAACAGCTGAATTGCACATTTCAGAAAGAAAGAAAGAAAGAAAGAAAGAAAGAAAGAAAGAAAGAAAGAAAGAAAGAAAGAAAGAAAGAAAGAAAAAAAAGAAAGAAAGAAAATGAAGGTACACAAAACTAATTAATCAGAATCTAAATTTCAACCAAGTTACATTATATTGAACTGTTTAATTAAATAATAGAGATATTTTATATAAAACTGTAGCCTCAATGCCTTAAGTAAGTTTGTACACTGCAAAATCTAAAAGCAAAAATAAAAATAAAAAACTGAAACTGATTTTATATAAACTTTGTTTACATTTTGGAGCTTTTTATTTAGATGACATTTTTATAACATTTATAGAATTTATAGATGTGTGTGTGTGTGTGTGTGTGTGTGTGTGTGTGTGTGTGTGTGTCTGTGTGTGTGTGTTTGAGAAAGAGAGAGAGAGAGAGAGAGAGAGAGAGAGAGAGAGAGAGAGAATGACTGGTTATTACAGCTAAAATCCAGGTGAAGAAAAAAACTACATGCACATTGAAAGTTCCAGAAAAATGTGTTGATGTTGATTTCAGGTAAAAGTCTTATTAAAAATACAACATGAATGTTTATGATTGTTATATTTATGAAATAATGTGTAGTGTGCTGTGGATTGTGATTAGAGTGTGTGTGGTTCTACCTTCAGTGTGTAGCTGGAGAGTGTATCTGCCTGTTAAAGTTCCTCCTGCATCACGGGTTTCTAAACTGTATGTTCCAGAGTCGCTTCTCTCTGCACTGGTTAGTATTATAGTATTATTCTCTTTAACAAACTGCCATCTGGTGTGATTTTCTGAATAGACATAATTGTTATTTCTAAATCTTATAATTATACGATTGGCAGATGTCTTGTCTCTGATGTTTAGGTTAAACCCATTCACTGGATGTATTTGCAGTTGAAGTGGTTCTCCCAGAGCTACATAACACTGATCACTCTTATTAAATTTATAGACAACAGGATCCTGAAACAGCAAACCTACAGAGAAAGAGAAACAAATCAATAGCATTTTGTTAATAATGAAAAACACTTCTGATCCACTTTAACTCCATTATTACAGCAGAGCTGGAGTTCATTTATATTTTATACACTTTAAACACTTTCAATAAATTAATAACATGTCGTTTTGTGTTTACACTGAATATTCTGCTACAATGAAGACCAGGGTGATTAAAAAATGATTATTTTTATAATTTATTTAATTTAATACTTAGTTTAAGTGCAAATAAGCTAGATTGAGTTATTAATATAAAATTTTGAAACAAGAAGAAGAAATAATTCAGAAAAAAACACGTTTACACATAGTATGAAAGTGTTTATTTACAGCGTTACTAAATTAGAAAATATTTTTAGGACTAAACCCTGAATATTAAATGGCTAAAATATGACATTTCTATAATAAACTACACCAATATGACACTGAGAGCTCATCATGAGAACACACTGTATTTATATTGAACTAAAGATCACCAAAATGTCCAGAAAGCTGCAGATATACAGGAGAAGGTTCACTGGCTGTGTGTTGCTCAATTATATTAATGTTCATGGGAAAAGCTAAAGAATGTTGTCCAGTATTATAGTTTCTGATGATGATGATGATGATGATGATGATGATGGTTGTGTCTAATTTCATGTTTTACTTGATAAATTAAAGCGAAGGAAAATATCTGTGTCTCTCTGTTACTTTTATTATATTTTTATACCAACATATGAGAAGTAATAACTTAGTAGTACTATCTATCTATCTATCTATCTATCTATCTATCTATCTATCTATCTATCTATATATATATATATCTTTCCAGGTTTCATTTATTATTTTAAAACACTATTTTCTTCACAATTCCAGAAATTATAATTTTTTTCATATTAAAGACATCATCACTTTTTAAATCAGAATGATCCCAGCAGCCACAAGAGAGCTGTGAAAACTGTTCCCACAAAGTGTGTTTCTGCAAAATATTACAAACTGTAGTGCAGTACAATAGATTCTTCTTCAGAAAAGTAAAATTTTGATCATAATTAAATTATTTTCCTGGTGGAAACCTACCCGAGGCAGCTCCTATGAACATCATCAGCATTCCAAAGATGGCCTGCATTTTTTCCCTCAGAGAAGAGAATTAGTCCAGAGAAGAGAATTAGTCCAGAGAAGAGAATTAGTCCAGAGAAGAGAATTAGTCCAGAGAAGAGAAGTACAAACAACCAGCAGCCCACAGAAGAACTGAAGGGAAATGAACACAGTGCTGTTCTTCCTGAAACTTTTCACTAGACGTAGATAGCTACAGATCTGTAGATTTTTACAGTTTAACACACTCACACACACACACACACACACACACACACACACACACACACACACACACACACACACACATGCACGCACACAGAGCTTTAGCTGTACATACAGTGTGAATTAGTGGGTAAATGTTTTACATGAAAATAAATTTTCTCCTGTAAGAAGAAAAAAAGAGGAAGTAAAATCACATTTATGCAGCAGCCACTTCCTGTTTTCTTTCCAATGGACAGAATGCTAGAATTGGTTTCAGTAACTTTTAAAAGTAATTTAGCTTCATGCTTAATGTGTCTGCAGAACTTTTAATTCCACTGACTGACAACTGACACATTCTTCTCTATTAAGTGTCTTAACAATATTCTAATCGTTTTATCTGGAAAGTGGTTGATTGCATGTTATAATTTATGTTAAATTCAACTTTTAATTCTTTAATCCTTATCAGAGTCTTTTAGCTTTTTTTAATGTGCTTAGACAATTTCTTGAAAGTGGTAAGTCTTGAGAAGATTGCAGAAAGCAGATATGTATTATTATATAAGGATGGAAAGATGATGGGCTGTTGTTTTGGAAAAATAAACAAATAGGACGGTGTGATAAAGCAGATTTAATGTGCATTACATTACATTCAATGTTGTATATTGTCCAAAAGATGTTATAGTAGATGCTCAAGAAGAGGTTGTGGAACTTGGGCATTTCAGCTGAGAAGCTCTGGAGCTCTGTTTCTGGTTATAATGATGGCTTACTGCTATTTAAATCATTATGCAGATGGTAAATTTCCGGTTCTCAGACACATTTTTAGATTTGATGACTCTCACTGACTGGCCGTGCATTTCACACCTAGGCTTTTAGTGATGTCCTACCTGAACCAATCCACCTCTTATGTCCATCATTATGAGGCAACGGCTACAGAAACCATCAATATTATAAAGAAACACAGAATAACAGAGAGCTGCATCACAGACAGGAAACTCATACAGAGAGACTGAACGTCATTACTGAAGCAAGAAACCCAGTGATCACAATTCAACACGTCTCCTTTCACTGTAGCCACAACTGCACCACCAAAACACATTATCTCCAGCAGAACCTCATTAATTGGCTCTGTGGTGTTCTGTGCATTTTTCCTGCGCGTTATGGGATTTAAAATAAAGGAAAAGTTTGTGTTTTTGTGCAAATTCTACAGGTGTAGTATGGAGTCAGATGATCCGCTGTGGCGACCCCTAATGGGAGCAGATGAAGAAAGCGCAAATTTTACATTAAATAAATTGAAAAACTAGTTCATGAAAAAGCTTACAAACTGATTTGAACTGTTTAGGCAGACTTTTCCTCATAATACCATAAGTCAGTGCTTATGATAGAGGTAAGACTGGCAGAGAAAAAAACTGGTGAGCCTGTAGTTTCTTTTCATTACAATATTTAACCTTTTTTGTTTATCGATTTAGTTTCATACAGACAAAAACAAGCATTGTGTATAATTATTTCATTATAAATCAGAAAACGGAGACTTTAAACTACAAACTCGTCTCAAAATATTTCTTACTACACAATGAAATTCACAGCCGTCAGAGCGGCACATCTTATACGACTATGGGGAATGTGTGAGGATTTATTGTTTAGTAAAAATCTAATTATTTCAAAATTACAAAAAAACATGAAGCAATCAGACTCAAAAAAGACAAAAGTGGAAAAAAACTGTTTATGAGCTTAGAATTTTAATGACCAGCAAAGATTTAAAAATGGTCCTCACGTGAGTCAGCATTTTATAGCCCCTAGACAGGAAATGAGGATGACAACAGAAGTGGAGCTCAAGAATTTGGGGATCACACCCTCTGGTGGCAGGTTAGTGAATTGCCGCATAAGAATGTTAACGTTGCTATTTAATACTAATCAGATTCAAAGGCAGCACATGGCAGATCCAAAAATGAGAGCAATCATCCTCCACCTATTATTAAGCTATTAGAAATTAATTAAAATGAAATTTTAAAATAAGCAATTATGTCTCTTAATATTAAAACAGGACGGACATATGTATTATTTTGCACCCTGTCACATTGCTTTATTACAATTACAGGATCTTAGCACTTTTATAAAATAATCCCTGAAAAAACCCTCAGTGGTGACACCTAAAAGCAGAGATTCATGTAACAGAATATGTTTGTGACTAGTCAATAAAAGGTAAAAAAAAAAAAAATACAAATAAAAATCCTAAATCTCTAAATCCGCTGCGAAAAAAGAAAGAAATTTAATGCTAATGAATGCAAATTCGAAATGGATTTTAAATGATCAACAACTCATGTATGGCCACGTGATCATTTATAGTAATTTTCTATCTCAACACAGACACAGAATCTGCTATCTATGAAAACAGCGTGTATGAGGTGGGATAATACCTGTAACTTACTTTATTTTAGTTTTAATACACATGTATGAGTGAAACAAAAGCCTTGAAAAATCATTCCAAAGAGAAAGTATTGATAAATCCGCCTCAATTAAAGGTGGAAGTATTCAGTATAAATGCCACCACTAGGGGGCATGTTAACAGCCACAGAAATTCATTTGTGTATGTCAGCGTGTTTATTTCTTCAGAATTTGTCCTTTCAGAGACATTTTAAATGATTTCTACATGCCATGTACAATCAATCCCTTATAAAGAGCATCACATATATGAAGCTCTACGACTTGGGTTCACTTCCCCCCCAAGAAATCTGTCATTATTTATTATTTTGGATTTAAATGATGTTATAGCGAATTTCTCACTGATCCTAGTGCTTTTTTTATATAATGGAAAATGTGAATAACTAGTTATGTTTTATGGTTTAATTACTGCCCCTTCAGTTAAAGATGCTCTTGATGTACCAGTGACCAGTGGACATCAATCTAGAGATCTAGACCATCTAGAGAAGGTTCCACCTAATCCATCCTTTAAATTACTCAGCCTTATAAGAACTTTGAGGATGGATTTGGACTGTAATTAATAGCAACAGTCTACTACAATGTACAATCATGATGATGTATCTTTATAAGGGCTTTAGCTGTTATTATAACAGATTGTTTAATCCTGCACATTCACAGAGTACCACAAAGTAACTTTACCCAGTTGTGTATAGAAAAGAACTTCATGTGCATCGCTTTGTACAGACATAAAAAAGAAAGACAGAAAAATAATGAAGGAAACAACTCAAAATCTGCAGATCTCTCAAAGCTGGGTTTTGAAACAGATTTAATACCCATTTGTTATTAATGGTTTGATTTTTCTAGAGCTTCTAGATTTTTCATTAAATTCATCAACACTTAACACTTTGCACTATACAACCAAATCAACAGTGGAAGTAAAAGAGATAAACTTCTAGGCAAAATGTAATTTGCATTTGTATGCTTAAATTGTATTTATTCTGTAAACACAACAGCAGAATTTATTTGAATACTAATATTTAAATAGTAAGTATGAAGTTATAGCTACAATGAAAATGTACGACCCCCAGAATTTAACAGTTTTTCCAACATTATTATTTTATTTATATAATAAACACTGCTCTAGTGTAGCTGTAATTGCTGTTTTTGCATACAAACTTTTTGTTTAGTTTTCTTAGTCGTCACGGCGCCCGCGCTGTTTACATTCAGAATAAACCGGCTACAAATGATGAAAGATCTTTAAATGGCACTGACGTGAATCAGCAGAATAAGGCTCTTTTTTTTTTTAGCTTCTCACTTAGCAACCTTTTACGGATGCCTTTTTTTTAATCACCAAAACATCAGTAAGCAGAAAATGTGGATTTTGTTCATCACTGAACACATTCTCCAAACTGTAATATTAACTGGTTTAACCTCAGGTAAGTGATAGTTATTTATATCCAATGGATAAAGAGTCTTGACTTATGCTGCTCGGCTTGATTTGTAAAATAGTGAATTGGTTTGTTACATTTATAGAGGCTCCCCATCCAATCCTGACGCTCTAGGCAATTGCTTGCTCTGTTTGTAGCTTGTGCTGGCACTGAGGCTAAGCAGTGGATTACTGGGTGCAAAACAGTAACACGATCAGCTAGTGGTGAAAAGTTTCAACCTGGACAATAAGGAGTTAAATGGAGTGTTGTAACAGTTCTGTCTAAAAATGGGCCTCTATTCGTAGCTATGATTCTATATGGTGTTGTTTCATCACAAAAACAATCCCTGATTATTTGTGACTGTTGAGACTGTTTAATTCTGCACAATTACACACTTTTCACAAGAGTTGTGAAAATAAGTGAGTGGTCTGTAATGAATGCTGGACAGATGCAAATGCAGGTCAAGACAGATTTAATAAACAGTATCTTCAAGCTCAGAATTGGTAAACAGGCAAAAGGTTGGGTGATCAACAAACATGATATTGTAGGACATGCTTAAATATGAAATACACAGTAACAATGAAGATGAGATCAAGAAGCGGAAACAGGATACAACGGTTTGGTAAATCAAATGAATCAAAGTAATTTTAAACCGTGGCTGTGAGTGAGTGTGTAACTGGGAACAGGTGATTAATAAGTATGAGGGTGATTGTGAGGGTGTGTTGGGAGTTGGAGTCCTGGGCAGCCATGTTTGAAGGCCACGGTGTAACAGGAAATGGAGTCCATCAGAGACTTGACAAGTGACGTGTTAACACTTAATTTTATGCATTTATACATAAACTCTATACTCTATCTAAGACAAACACTAAAACTGGCCAATCAGTTGTGTGTAAGAAAGAAAAATACTGAATCATTAAATAACTTTTACAAATAAAGATTAAGGAAAAGTACATTGAGTAATTAAATCTGTTTTTTCTGTTACTTTTCTTTCATTTATTCTTTTGCATGTCTGGTGGTTCAGGGTGGATGATTGCTGGCATGGAGGAGAGCAACTTCTAACAACTTCATCTTTTCTTCCCAAACCAGGTTCACAGAGCTTCCTGATCTGTGGAAGGAAATGACACTTGGGTGATCATTACATTTTTATATCACAAAGGAAGCTTTAGACATTACATTTTCTAGCTGTGTGTGATATTATTTCCTTTTCATGTATTGGATATATTCTTTATTATGGATTTGTTCATGTGCACCTTTTCATGTTAGTGTATATGAATGCCTTACTCTTAATTATTCTCTGTTTCATGTAGATTCTGGTGTAGATATAAAAGGCTCCCACGAACAGTGACAACAGGATGATGATTTTAAAGAGCCACACAGACACAAACACCCTGAAACCTTAAAAAGAGAGCGAGAAATAAAGTTTATATGAGGTCATGTTGGTATTCTGAGTAAAACACATTCCCATGGGGCACTTTAAATCTGCTTTATAATGTTTTTGTGTTATTTTTATAGCATCTAAAAAACACTCTGATCAGGAATTTTACCTAAAAGAAGAATGCTAATCTAATCTATGCTAATCTTTTTGGTCAGTAAGAAATCATTAGACTCAGGGAGAGAATTAATAGACAGAAATAAAAGAATATCAGGAAAATAGAGGGACTGAGAAACTTACCATTATTACACTGTGTGGACAAAGTCACTGCAGAAAAAGCAAATCAAATCATCATATTTTCATATGTGAAAAAGAGAGAGAGAGAGAGAGAGAGAGAGAGAGAGAGAGAGAAAGAGCGAGAGAGAGAGAGAGAAAGAGAGAAAGAGAGAAAATGACTGGTGAAGACAAAAACTATCCTGTCACATGAAAGTTCCAATAAAATGTGTTGATGTTGATTTCAGGTAAAAGTCTTATTATAAATACAACATGAATGTTAATGATTGTTATATTTATGAAATAATTTGTAGTGTGCTGTGGATTGTGATTAGAGTGTGTGTGGTTCTACCTTCAGTGTGTAGCTGGAGAGTGTATCTGCCTGTTAAAGTTCCTGCATCACTGGTGTATAAACTGTATGTTCCAGAGTCGCTTCTCTCTGCACTGATTAGTATCATAGTATTATTCTCTTTAACAAACTGCCATCTGGGGAGATCTGGGTTTGATAAGTGAGGGTTGTTTTTTCTAAATCTTATAATTATACGATTGGCAGATGTCTTGTCTCTCATGTGTAGGTGAAACCTATCTGCTGGAGGTATTTGCAGGTGAAGTGGTTCTCCCAGAGCTACATAACACTGATCATTCTTATTAAATTTACAGACAACAGGATCCTGAAACAGCAAACCTACAGAGAAAGAGAAACAAATCAATAGCATTTTGTTAATAATGAAAAACACTTCTGATCCACTTTAACTCCATTATTACACCAGAGCTGGAGTTCATTTATATTTCATACACTTTAAACACTTTCAATAAATTAATAACATGTCGTTTTGTGTTTACACTGAATAATCTGCTACAATGAAGACCAGGTGCAAACAAGCTAGTTTGAGTTATTAATATTAAATTTATAAAACAAAACCACGTTTACACATAGTATGAAAGTGTTTATTTATAGTGTTACTTAATTAGAAAATATTTTTAGGACTAAACCCTAAATATTAAATGCTAAAATATGACATTACTATAATAAACTACACCAATATGACACTGAGAGCTCATCATGTGAACACACTGTATATATATTGAACTAAAGATCACCAAAATTTCCAGAAAGCTGCAGATATACAGGAGAAGGTTCACTGGCGGAATGTTGTCCAGTCTGTCCAATTTTTAATATAGTTTCTGATAATGATGATGAAGATGATGATTGTGTCTGATTTCATGTTTTACTCGATAAATTATAATGGATGAATTTGCAATTATGAACTGCACTTTGGATTCAACGGTTAGAACAAATTAACATACATCTGCATTAATGTTCTTAAAACTGAGGCGATCTGAGGTGGAAAACTGTAAACAGGTAAAGAACTGAGAACAGCATGCTTGATGAGGATTCAGACATTTGATTCAGGCATTGAAGTGCATTCTCCTGATGGCACTGTACACTTCTCCTGATGGCAGCTGTTTATAGCATCCAACATCGTCTGCTACTAGAGAAGATGAAAAACATGCAGGTGGGCATGTCCATTATCTACTACCTGTTGCACGGTCTGGATGAAAAGATTAAATTCGATTCGATTCGATTTTATGAATTCTAGGTGCTTTAATGTTTGTGGTAAAATGTAAGATCTCCTACCAGTGTGGGGTAATTTTTACATTTATTTTTTTACTTTTATTTATTTGTCTTTATTTATATATATGGAGGTGGTAGGTTAGTGGTTAAGGCATTTAAATTAAGCTCCAAAGGTCAGGAGATCAAATCCCAGCCACACCAAGTTGCCAGTTCTGGGCCACTGAGCAAGGCCCTGAACTCATTTCTGCTTAGATGTATGAAAATGATAAGGATGTGAGCCATATCTGAGAATGTGAGTCATATATATAATTAGATTAGATTAGATTAGATTAGATTTTATGAATTCTAGGTGCTTTAATGTTTGTGGTAAAAATGTAAGATCTCCTACCAGTGTGGGGTAATTTTTACATATATTTTTTACTTTTATTTATTTGTCTTTATTTATATAGGGAGGTGGTAGGTTAGTGGTTAAGGCATTTAAATTAAGCTCCAAAGGTCAGGAGATCAAATCCCAGCCACACCAAGTTGCCAGTTCTGGGCCACTGAGCAAGGCCCTGAACTCATTTCTGCTTAGATGTATGAAAATGATAAGGATGTGAGCCATATCTGAGAATGTGAGTCATATATATATACATACAGTTGTAGTTCCTCTTTTGAAATAAACATGCTGCATGTTCTTAACTATTTACTTCGGTAGAAACTCTTAGATAGTATTATGGGTCAGGTTAATCGTTTTGTTGACTACTGAGGGAATCGTACCAAAGCTTGTGAAGTTGCTGCTTGTTGAGACACTGATAGTCGGCGTTGTTGTGGGTTCTAAAAGTGCACATCGATGACGTATGACTAGAACATACTCTAATGACAAGCATGGATTTTTTTTCTTTACAAAGCATGAACATTGACACTAAACACTGTTGCATCATCGTTGTTGTTTTTGCTTAACTGATTGTTAATAAAAGACAGACTCACCTGGACATGGCTGCAGTACAGTAGAATTGTGACTTTGGCTGACGTGATTTTTTACGTAGCAGGTGACGTTTCCATGTTGCCCTTTATTCAGTGTGAGTGTGCTGGTCCCGTTCTCCAGTTGAGAGAGTGTGTTGAAATCAGAAGTCCAGCTGTAGGTGAGGTCGTCTCCTTCAGCAGAACAGTGCACTGTAATGTCCTCAGAGGCCAAGCATTTGTACCACACACTGACTGAGGACACCTGAGCTGCAAGTTACAGATTCCAGAAATAAAAGAATTGTTATTAAAAGAGCTCTGCTTCATATATTCCTCACTTCTGCTTTCCTCCAGCATTTCTTACAAATTATAGTAACATGATTTTTTCTCTGGGATTAATAATATGATTTCGTAATATGAGATCGTATCTTAATTTTGATCTGTTGAATATATATATATATAATTATGGTTTTTTCCTGATTTAATGTCACAGAATTACTAAAAAGATGATCATAACTTGACTTTTGGCTGAATTTCCACACAACTGAAGGAGAATTTGATTAAACACATGGTTCATAAAATTATTTTTACATTTAACAAGAATGTATTGTAATATTTAATAGTTGGATTCATGTAAAGAAATGAACACTTGGCATGCTGTTATAGAAAAACAAAGTTCAACCTTTAGGAGGTGTTAAAACAGAGTTACTACGAGCACTACAATGTTAATTATTTACCTACAATATTACTCTCTAAAGTGTATATTTTTCTCTTATACCATAACAATTTGCTATTTAAAACATGTTTTTTTTTTTTATCCAATATTTGACCATCTTCAAACTGCTTGTTATCACTGCTTGTTATTGTGTGTGTGTGTGTGTGTGTGTGTGTGTGTGTGTGAGAGAGAGAGAGAGAGAGAGAGAGAGAGAGAGAGAATGACTAGTTATAAAAGCTATAACAAAAAATATCCTGCTGCATGAAAGTTCCAGAAAAATGTGTTGATGTTTATTTCAGGTAAAAGTCTTATTAAAAATACAACATGAATGTTTATGATTGTTATATTTATGAAATATGTGTATTTTGCGATTAGAGTGTGTGTGGTTCTACCTTCAGTGTGTAGCTGGAGAGTGTATCTGCCTGTTAAAGTTCCTCCTGCATCAAAGGTTTCTAAACGGTATGTTCCAGAGTCGCTTCTCTCTGCACTGGTTAGTATCATAGTATTATTCTCTTTAACAAACTGCCATCTGGTGTGATTTTCTAAATAGACAAGTTTGTTTTTTCTAAATCTTATAATTATACGATTGACAGATGTCTTGTCTCTCATGTTTAGGTTAAAGATATCTGCTAAAGTTATTTGCAGGTGAAGTGGTTCTCCCAGAGCTACATAACACTGATCATTCTTATTAAATTTATAGACAACAGGATCCTGAAACAGCAAACCTACAGAGAAAGAGAAACAAATCAATAGCATTTTGTTAATAATGAAAAACACCTCTGATGCACTTTAACTCAATTATTACACCAGAGCTGGAGTTCATTTATATTTCACATACTTTAAACACTTTCAATAAATTAATAACATGTCGTTTTGTGTTTACACTGAATAATCTGCTACAATGAAGACAGAGTTTGATTAAAGTGGAATATTTTCGTAATTTATTTAAAAATCTAAGTGCAAATATGCAAATATGCAAAAGATGTATTGAGTTACTAATATTACATTTAGAAAACAACAAAAAGAAATACTTCAGAAAAAACATGTTTACACATAGTATGAAAGTGTTTATTTATAGCATTACTTAATTAGAAAATATTTTTAGGACAAAACTCTGAATATTAAATGCTTAAATATGACATTTCTAGAATAAACTACACCAATATGACACTGAGAGCTCATCATGAGAACACACTGTATTTATATTGAACTAAAGATCACCAAAATGTCCAGAAAGCTGCAGATATACAGGAGAAGGTTCACTGGCTGTGTGTTGCTCAATTATATTAATGTTCATGGGAAAAGTTAAAGAATGTTGTCCAGTCTGTGCAATTTTATCTAAACTGTTCCCACAAAGTGTGTTTCTGCAAAATATTACAAACTGTAGTGCAGTACAGTAAGTTTTTCTTGAGAACAGTAAGATTTTTTAGCATAATTAAATTACCGGTATTTTCCTGGTGGAAACCTACCCGAGGCAGCTCCTATGAACATCATCAGCATTCCAAAGATGGCCTGCATTTTTTCCCTCAGAGAAGAGAATTAGTCCAGAGAAGAGAATTAGTCCAGAGAAGAGAATTAGTCCAAAGAAGAGAATTAGTCCAGAGAAGAGAATTAGTCCAGAGAAGAGAAGTACAAACAACCAGCAGCCCACAGAAGAACTGAAGAGAAATGAACACAGTGCTGTTCTTCCTGAAGCTTTTCACTTGCTGTAGATTTTTACAGTACAAACACACACACACACACACACACACACACACACACACACACACACACACACACACAGCACTTTATCTGTACATACAGTGTGAATTTGTAGGTAAATGTTTAAATTTTCTCCTTTGCAAAGAAAAAAGAGGAAGTAAGATCACATTTATGCAGCAGCCACTTCCTGTTTTATTTCCCTACCAGATAGACAGAATGCTAGAATTGGTAAAAAGTAATTTTGCTTAATGTATCTGAAGATCATTTAATGCCACTGACTGAAAACTGACACGTTCTTCTCTATTAAGTGTCAACAATATTCTAATAGGTTTGATCTGGGAAGTGGTTAATTTGCACTTTTATATTTTATGTTAAATTCAACTTTTAATTCTTTAATCCTGGTCAGATTCAGAGTGTTTCGGAAAATTATTATTAAACGGGTGATGTGATAAAGCAGATTTAATGAATTGAGCATAACACAGAAGCTGAGTTGAAGAATTTGGAAGATCACACCCTCTGGTGGCAGGTTGGTGAATTGCTTCATAGGAATGTTCCAAGTTGTCATTTAGTACTAAACAGTCAGTCAGCACATGGCAGATCCAAAAATAAGACCAATTATCCTCCATCTTTTTTAAGCTATAAGAAGATTAAAAATGAGCAACAATGTCCTTTGATATCGAAACATGACAGACAGATTTATTATTTTGCACCCTGTTACACTGCTTTATTCATACAGCTGTTATTTATGTTTGTCTATCACTACTACTTGAATGTATTGCACCTATTTTACCCTTTGACACTCCAAAAACATCTCATGTATGGCCACGTGACCATTTACTGTATAGTAATTATTTTGATCTCAACACAGACACAATCTGCTATCTATTAAAACAGCGTGCAGCAAGTATGAGTTGGGATTATATATATGTAACATTGTTTAATTTAGGTTTAATACACATGCGTGGGTTAAACAAAAGTACTGAGAAATCATTCCAAATCCGCCTCAATTAAAGGTGGAAGTATTTAGTATCCAGCCGAAAATCTACTGAACCCAACGGGTATAAATGACACCATGTTAACAGCATGTTAACAGCCATAGAAATTCATTTGTGTATGTCATATGTTCGATTAGATATTTCACATTTTAAATGATTTTTACATGCCACTTACGATACTATGAAGTCCTACGAGTTCACTTCCCCTCAAAAATTTCAATACTTTTAACATTTTTAATTCTGTTATAGTGAATTTCCCACTGATCCTAGTGCTTTTTTTAATATAATGGAAAATGTGAATAACTAGTTATGTTTTATGGTGTAATTAATGCCCCTTTAGTTAAACATGCTCTTGATGTACCAGTGACCAGTGGACATTACTCTAGAGATCTAGACCATCTAATCCATCACCTAATTCATCCATTAAATTACTCAGCAACTAAAGAACTTTGAGTTATGTATTATGGTTTAATTAATCCCCCTTTGTTTTTGTTTTTCTTTGCCAGATTCAGTGATATAAATATGTAAGTTATGAGCAATTTTTCCACGAATAAAAGACTTTTTAAAACATGAATCTCTCTCTCTCTCTCTCTCTCTCTCTCTCTCTCTCTCTCTCTCTCTCTCTGTGTCAAGTTAAACATTCTCTTGAGGTAACAGTGACCAGTGTTACTACCCAATTTACCCCGACATCCTACCTCTGGAGCTCTCTTCAGTTGGAGACCACTCTGGGCATCTAGAGATGGTTGTTCCTCATCTATCCATTAAATTACTCAGCAACTCATGAACGTTGAAGATGGATTTGAACTGTAATTAATAACAAAAGTCTACTACAATGGCTTATGACCACAGGGTGCATAAACAATTTTGTATTTCTGCACATATCACTGCACTGGTTCCTCTCAAGTTCTTCACCATGCTATATCATGGAGATTTTCCTTGCCCCAGTTAACACTGCCTCACCCTTAAGGATTAACTTACATTTATAACTTATACACTGTTTTTTATTCAATTTTGTAACTGCTTTATCGTTGTGAATGTGCTTTAAGACAATCTCTGTTGTTAAAAGTGCTCTACATACAAAAATTTACTGAACTGAATCTTTTGAGGAGATATTTTATAATATCCCCAAATATATTTTTAATGCAGCCAACATTCACAGAATCCTGGACCTTAATGGTCCGTATTGGTAAATTCCTTCACTATGTAACCCCTTTAAAACACACCATGATATATCTGCCATAAAACATGTAGATTAGTTTCTATAATTCCCTTGACATATCAAGAATTCAAAACCCTACAGGTACATTATATAAAAAAATCTGTCTCCTAAAATTATTCTTGAGGACACTGTAAAATATAAAGTTAACCTACTACATTTGTAAACAACTTTTTATGTTTAATTTCCACAATGAGTTTGGTGAAGTGCCAGCAAAATGATGTTGCTTTTCCTCCCACCATGAAAGGAACCTTCTTCTGGATGGATCCTGTAAACTCAAACCATTTATACAAAGTTACAGGTAGAAGGACAGTTGAATGGAGAAAACAACATAAAATGTGGTCAGAAAAGGCTTCAATTCAAACTTGTCTCAACAAGAAACACAATTTCCACAAAGACATTGTTGGCATTGTAACAACAGCATTAATTCATCACATTATCTTTATTTGAATAACAAAGCATGAATGAAACAATGTACCATGAAGCTCCAAGGACCTCCAATAATCTGTTTAATTTTGGGACAAGCATAGCTGAAATTTTGTTCCACGTAAACCATATGTGGTTGATGCTTATACTTTTCTGTCGTTTCATGTAGATGACTGGTCTGGAGAAGAGCAACACTGAACTGCTCCTACTGTTCATAATCCAAGTTTACAGAGCCTCCTGATCTGTGGAAGGAAATGACACTCATGCAATCATTACAATGACAACCCCATGGAAGATTTAGACATTTAAAGTTCTTGATGAACATTTTAACAGAATGGTGTGAACTTCAAAATGGGATTTTGTGCTTATTTTCTAAGCTTGTAAAAACTAAGGTCTTACTCTCAGATGTTCTCCGTTTCCTATAGATTCTAGTATAGATATAAAATGCTCCCAGTAACAGTGACAGCAGGACGATGACTTCAAAGAACCACACAGACACAAACACACTAAAACCTGAAAAAAGAAATGAAGAGATTTTGGATTAAACCAAGATTCCAAATTCTTGCACTTACCCGTTGTTTTTTTCTGCTTTCGTCACAAATTGCACTTGTTAAGGCAAAACCCTTTCACTTCTTTTATCACAATACTGAAATGTTCCGAATCCATGTCTTTATTTTGATCACCCGATATTAGTATCCTACTCTCCATTTACACAGAAGTCTGTCTGTCTACTATAAAACAAATTCTCCATTTCATACATTTAAGGAAATCGGGGAACTGCAGGAACTGAGGGACTTATCTGTTGTAGACTTTGTGAAAAAAAGTTATATTAAGTGAATTGTCTATGGTTTGTAGCACATTACTGAAATCAAGGTTATGCTGAAGAATACAATTAAAATGATGAGTTCGATATTTGCAATGCTAGAAATGCATGTTTGACTTGCAACTGACATGCAATGTCCTGTTGTGTCTCATTCAGTCTATTCAAGTTGATCAGTTTGCTTTCTATTCCTATCTGTCTATGTACCTGATTGAAACACTGTCTATTCCAAATAAATGTGTATTATAATGTATGTATGCAACTATGGACAATGCATTTCCAGTGATAATGTTTTTTTTTTTACCTTAAATATTAATAAGCACAATTTGTTTTTACAATCTCTTGCATTATCTTTTCCTATTGTTATTTTTTCCATAATGCTACTGTGTTCTTGAGAATAATATAAAAGATTGTTGTGTTTGTTCTTAGATCTAAAGTATTTACCAAGACTCACCAAGACAGGGGTGGAGTTCTGCAGAATTTTCTGCCCTACTGACATGATTTTCTACATGGCAGGTGACGTTTCCTTGGTTTTGGTCCAACAGGAAAGTGCTGTTCCCAGCCTCGAGTTGAATAACAGGGTTTAAATCAGTAGACAAGCGAAAGCGAAGGTTGTCACCATCAGCAGAACAGTACGTTTTCCTTATCCCTGGGGACAAGCAGCTGTATGACACTTTCACTGAGGACACCTCGGCTGTAGATTAAAGATACACACATTAGGATGAATTCTTACAGTGGCCCGTAAGTGCTAAACACATTTATAAACCAATAGCAAAGAACAAATGAGAAACACCTCAAGATTAAGTTAAAACTCTAGAAGGTGGTCCTGATTATGCTGATTGGATGTGGCATGTGAATGTCACAAACTAAAAGAATCTGTCTGGATTATAGTCATAAATTGTTAGATTATTAAATGAAAGGTTTTATACAGCACAATTGTCAAATAACCTGCCAATGTTGTAGTGTGCTGTGTGATGTGATTAGAACTGGTGGTTGTCCTACCTTCAACATTCAGCTGGAGAATATAGAACGTTTTAACATTATCATCTGCATCTTTGATGACAAGAGTGTATTCTCCAGAGTCATACATTTCTGCACTGCTTAGCATCAGAGTTTTATTGTAATTCACAAATTGCCATCTTGGGAAATATATTTGTGTTGCGTTACTTTGTTTTTTTTTATATTTAAAAATTAAACGTTTGCTTGATGTATTGCTGCTCAGTAGTACACCAAATGAATCCTCCTTAATCAATTGCAAGTGCAGTCGTTGTCCCAGAGCTACATAACACTGATTAATCTCTTTAAATCTACAGACAACAGGATCCATGAACAGCAAACCTGGAGAAAATTTAAAGATTTCTTATTTATTCATCACACCATAACACAGAGCCACCTAAAAACCACTTGCAGTTATTTTGATGAACATTATATATATTACTATGCAATATAAATATATGATATTTGTTATGATTTTATGAGCTATTATACATATTTACTTTTTTTTGCCCAAAAAAGCGGATCAATGCATATTCTTTATCTTGTTCATTCCATGAGGCATTAACTGTTTCGAGTAATTTCAGAGGAAACCTACCCACGGCACCTCCTGTGAACATCCAGATCCCAAAGATGACTTGTATTCTCATTTTTTCCACAGAACAATTTACAGAACTCTCTCTCACACACACTCTCTCTCTTTCTCTCTCTCTCCCTCTCTATTTTTGAAATCTAACTTCAGAGGTAGTACCAAAGTTTGGAAGTACCAAACTTTGCTTATGTTATAAACACACCCATCCTCTACACAGAAGACTGAGTAAAAGGAAAAGGTGCTGTTGACCTGTAACTGACTCGTGACTTAAACATTTAGCATCATTGTGGTTTGGATGATTTATGTAACCCTTATCTCCATCCCACTTATGTGGACAGTTAAGAGATAAGCAGCTCACCAGATCACTATGGTTTCATCACAAATGATGTTGAAAGTTAACTGTTATAGTTATGACTACAGTCTATACACAGACATACTGTGCCGCAGGACCATTCAGAACCTTAGATGTTTATGTAGTATACAGACACAATAGAGGTGATGTGGTCAAATGTAAGAAAAAGCTCTGCCCCATGTTTAATCTTTGAGGTTTGTTATTTGAAGTACCAACAAATAATCTACACCTTTTTCCCTGAAGTATGCATGGGGATCCTAATAGACCAAAAGTTTGCACACTATGCTGCAGGACCATTCAATACCTTATATGTTTATGTAATATTTTATAAACAATGCAAAATCTTTGCAGTAAATGTAAAATGGGTACGATATAGGTAATGTGGGCAAATCCTTTAGTTCTAGTAACATTTGGTTCTCTTTTCACCTATGGGAGATATTTACAGCTCCCCAGTTTCACTCATAGTGAGGCCCTGTAAGCCAAAGGACGGCCACCAAGGCGATGCAGGCATGTCACCGAGTAGTAGACCTCACAAAAAGTGAAGGTGAAGGAAGACCCAGCGATGAAAAGCATGACATGTGGTAACATGCATGCTAGAACCCAGCTCAACATGTGGGCTGCATGTAAAAAAATACATGTTGATGTATATATGTAAATTTAAACGATTTTGGTGTTGGGAAATGGTACAAGCTAACATACTTGATAACATGAATAAACTGGGCGGGGCAGTAGGGTTAAAAGGAGCGCGGGCCTAGTAGCCCAAGGTTACAAAGGGCCCACAATTAAGACTGCATCAGCTACTGGGGTCTGTCTAACATCAAGCCAGTAGTACCTGACAAAGGTATGTGGAAAGGTCCAGCTTGCAGTGTCACAAATGTCCTAAAAGGAAACCCCTCTAATCCCAAGAAGCAGCCAAGCCTCTACTGGAGTGAGCTCTGAAGCCCCCTGGGGGCTGCACTCCCTAAGATTCATACGGCAAAGAGATGAGAGAAGTGTTGCTTAAAAATTGGATTCCCCGTGTTCGGTAGAAATAAAGAGCTGGTCGCTCTTTCTAAAAGGGCTGTTACTGGAGATGTAAACCCAAAGGGCATCTGCAGAGGAAAGGGGGGGGGGGGGAAAAGCAGAGAGCTTGGACCCACCACAAGTAAAAGCTGGGAAGCTTTTAGGCATGAAGGCTGGGTTAGTCCTAAGAACCTTATCCCCATTGAGCGAGAATTTAGTGCACGATGAATGAACTAAGAGTGCCTGCAAATCACCGACACATTTGGCGGAAGCCAAGGCCATAAGCAGAGCTGTCTTTAAGGACAGAAGATTAAAGTAGATATCATCCAGGGCTTTGAAAGGCTGTAAAGACAGCACTTCCAGCACCATGGAGAGGTCCCATTCTGGGACTACACTTCTGGTGACTGGTAAGAAGTAGCGAGCACCCTTCATAAATCTATGGATAAGGGGGTGTTGCCCCACCGTAGTGCTACCAAAACCGGCACCTTAATAGACCTTAACCATAGAAAAGGATCTTCCATCATCGATAAGGTCCTGCAAGAAGCTCAAAATATCAGCAACTGAGCACTGATATGAAATTAGCTGGTGCCTCTCGCACCACTCTTTAAACACATTTGCCACTTGTGAGCTAGAGCATGAAGCTTTGAAGAGCGCATTTCCCTTAAGGGTTGATATGTGCTACAGCTGTCATATTACATTGACTCTGAAACCAAGCATTGTGACGTGCGCGAGCACACGGGTAGAGACTTTCTCTCTTAAATCAGCTATAATCAGCCAATCTTTTATGTATGTCAGAATCTTGAGACCCGCTATTTTCTGTGGCGCAACCCCCGCCTCCAACACAGATAGAAAGTCCTTGGACTTAGTGCAAGCCCAAATGGAAGGGCTGTGAATTCGTAAAACACGTCTTGGTAGGCAACACGAGGGGAATTTCATGGGCGAAGAATAGATGCTAATGGGGAAAAAAGCATTGCTCAGGTCGATTGAGCTGGACCAATCGTTCAGTTTTATTGAACGTACAAGAGAGCCGTATGATAGCATTCTGAAATTGTAAACAGGTCCTTCAGAATGTGATTTTGCCTGTGTGGGACAAAATAATTTTGTTGAAAAGCAGGTGTGTTCTGGCAAAATGAAGGCTGTAACCTGTTGTGGTTGTGTGAATCAGACAAGCTGTGTAGGCTGACATACTACGGTGTGACATTCTGGTGTGATATTAAAATTATATATACATATATATATATATATATATGTGTGTGTGTGTGTGTGTGTGTGTGTGTGTGTGTGGGCATACAAGACCAGAAATTTCACTTCCCAAATTCCCTGTAGCCATTATATGTTTATTTAGTTATTTATTTAATTATTTAATTATTTATTAGTTCTTGAGAAAAGAATATGAAATAATTTCCACAATCACATATCTGCAGATGTAATTAGATGACATTTTACTTTAATACATCGAAGTAACTTTTTCAACATTTTCAAATATTATAAAAAGCTTAAGAAACAGACTGTAGTGTAAATGAAGGTTTATAGTGTTCTGTGGATTGTGATTACAGGTTGTGTGGTCCTACCTTCAATGTTCAGCTGGAGCGTATATCTCCCTTTTGCATTCCCAACGGCATCAAAGGTTTCTAAAATGCATGTTCCAGAGTCACTCCTGTCTGCACTGGTTAGTATCATAGTATTATTTTCTTTAACAAACTGCCATCTGGGGAGATCTGATGAGTTATGGTTGTTTTTTTTAAACATTAATATTAGATATCTGGCAGATGTCTTGTTTATAATGTATAGTTTAAACCTATACACCAGAGGTATGTGCAAGTAAAGCTGTTGTCCCAGAGCTACAGAACACTGATCAGTCTTATTGAATCCACAGATAACAGGATCCTGAAACAGCAAACCTACAGAGGAAGGAAAAAATATTATACAGTGATATTATTACACAACTTTTTACCCTTTAATAAATATTAGTCTGTTATTACAGGAGAGCTGGATTCTGTACTGTCCAGCAGTTTTCAATAATGAAATGAGTGGGCAATATTTTGAGTGGGCAATATTTTGAAAATAAAAGAAATCACAAAAAAGCTCCCTAAAATGACTGACAGGATTACCGATAATTTTTTTAAAATACACTTTACCATATCACACTCCATAAAGCCCAGCCATACATGTTATAAATGACATATTCTCAAATAATAAAACCTACCCAAAGTAGATTCTGTCAAAATCCACAGGACACTAGAGATGACATGTATTTCCATTTTGTCAAGATAACAGTCCTCTCTATGCATAGAGATCTTGATCATAACTTCAATCTCAATTTATAGCAGTATAACTCCTTTGCTGAAAAATTGAGGAAGTCCTATAGTTATTTTGAAACTTTTTACTTCCTGTACTCTAGATTATGGTACAGAAAGGTGAGATATACAGAATGCAACAATGAATGTAGATTATGTGTATAGCTGGTCCTTTACAATTTTCAAATTGCAAACTTTCAATTTAATTGATAATTTAGTGGGCTCCTGTCCACGGCCAAATGTTCTGAGTTAGACTTAACCAATGTGGTTTGATATGGTTTTCTTCTTCGTGGCGTTGATGACATCTGTGAGGCTATCTATAGAGGTGACGCAGGCTCACCTTCAGTTTACGCCTGTGTCTGAAGAGGTGTCCAGACATGGGCAAAGTGCAGCAATGAGGCGTAGCATCTTGTTCTCGCTTTTTTCAGGCAACAGGGTTACAAGATATTCCCTTTCAAAAGCTGCAATTCATAACGCAATAAGAGCAAGAATACCAAACAACAGCACTGGAAGTGTCTGGACCAATAGAGTCATGTTATGTGTGCGGAGCATGCTTAGTCAGTTCTCGAAGGAAGCCGACTGCGCAGATTGCACAAGCATGACAATGCAAATGCTTTGCTCCCGAGAGCACTCTTTGAGTGTATGTGGTCAAATCAGAATTCCATTTGAAGACAAGGTTCTCTCCATTAGCAGTACAGTGCACTTTTGTGACATCAGCAGACAAGCATCTACACCACGTGTTTACTGAGGTAAATATGGCTGCAGATTACAGATAAGTATCACAAGAAAAATTATTATGGTGGCCCACAAGTGTTAAACACAAACATAGCACACTCATACTATACAATTAAAATTAGAGTACAGAATAAATGGTCATACTTTGTACATTTAAAAATAACTTGTAAAAAATTAACCTGTGTGGTCCTACCTTCAACCTTTAACTGGAGATCAAATATGCCTTTACTGCTTCCACTTGCTTCTAAGGTTTCTAAAAACCTATTTTTAGTCGCTTTTCTCTGCACTGGTTAGTATCATAGTTTTATTATCATTAACAAACTGCCATCTTGGAAGATTTAGATTTGGTGGGTTACTTTGGGTTTTTTTATATTTGCAAATTGAACAGTCAGTAAAAGTCTTGTCTCTACTCCAGAGACTGAATGCATCCTGCAGGGGCATTTGCAGCCCCTTTTTTTGCAAAAAGAAAATGGCCAACAAGGGAGAAGAGAAGGTCCAGGAGGGAGAGCAAGACAACCTCGCACCATCATTACGGAAGAGATGCGAGCAACAGTCATTGACCATGTCATTGTCCATGGCATGAAAATGGCTAAAGCAGGACTACGAGTCCGTCCAAACCTGAGTAGGTTCACCGTGGCCACCATTATCAGGGCATTCAGACAACATAACAGGTATTGTACTCTATTGCTTTCTTTGTCACAATACAATTTTACAAGCCTGGAAAAGTAGTCTATTGGTTTCAAATCAGTTGTTACTGTATTGTAAATCTGACAACACATGTTTCTTTCTTTGAAAGAATGCCACATAGAGGTGGGAGGGTTGCCATATTGGCAGCGGCACAAGAAACCCTCATTGTGGATATGGTTCTTGAGAACAACCTCATCAGACTCCGGGAGATCAGAGACAAAGTCATTGCTGATAATGTCAACTTTAAAAGCATTGATGATGTCAGCTTAGCCACAATAGACCGAGTTCTCCGGCACCAAAAGATGCAGATGAAACAGGTCTATAGCGTTTTCTTTGAGAGCGAGTATGTGCAAGTAAGTATACATCCATGTTCACAGTACAGTTAGTGGACATACTGTGTTGCTCAGTGGCCTTCATTACTTCTGGACAATACTGTGCTACCTGATTGACTGTTGTTCTGAACACCTGTGCACTTTCACATTTTTACAGAGGATATTACAGTTGGACACGATGGCCAGACCTCATGAGTACCTCTTCCTGGATGAGGCTGGCTTCAACCTGCAGAAACGAAGGCAAAGAGGCCGTTACATCATTGGCCAAAGAGCCATCATTGGCCAAAGAGCTAAAAGACATCCTCCTGGACCGCCAACAACACCATCCTGGGCCCGCACATCAAATTTATGTGATCATTTGGGACAATGTACGCTTCCACAAAACAAACCAAATCAGAGAGTGGTTCACCATCAACAGTAACCACTTTTTAAACGTCTGTCTGCCACCCTACTCCCCTTTCCTGAACCCTATACAGGAGTTCTCCTCATTATGGAGATGGAAAGTTTATGACAGATAACCATACACTAGAGAGAACCTCCTAAGGGCAATGGAGCTGGCCTGTGTTGACATCCCAGTGGAGGCCTTCCAAGGATGGATTCGCCATTCCAGGGCGTTTATCCCACAGTGCCTGGCAAGAGACAATATAACCTGCTATGTGGATGAGGTGATGTGGCCCGATGCAGCTCAGCGACATGATGCCACACAGTGATTGTGGTGTGTGTGTGTGGTGTGAATAAAGTAAATAAAAAAACTTCACACCCTGATGATGTTTTCAAGAGCACTGTTGTGTGCTATAGATTCTGTTTTTGCATTGAGTTGTGTTACAGTAGTGTACATGCAGAATTTACTATAGATTTATACTCTTCATATGAAGCTCTCAAATCTAAATGCCTAATCCTCTGCAGAGATCTAAGAACATCCATAACTGTAAAGTTTCGAAAATATGCATTGGCAGTTATAAAACAAAGAACCTTCTCTCAAATTGAGCATTGTGTTTTCAATTGTTTTGCTGTAGTGTGTAATGATGTGTATAGTGTTTACATTTTTGAAAGTTTCGAGCTGCTATTTTGTGTGAAAATTTTAATTTTGAAGTGAGAAGGTGTGGTTGTTTTAATGTAGCTTTAGAAAAGGGTGTTGTGTTTAGACATTGGGGAACATGGAGGAAACGTTTGTGAAATGTGTTTTAGCGTTTGAGAAAAACTGTAATAGCAGATTTTACAGTAGCAGTCCTGTATGTTGTGAGGTGGACCACCATTACTAGATTTATCATGCATTAACAACAAGGTATTGGGTGAGTTTACTGTAGAGTAGTGTAGAAAGGGCAAACTAAACTCTCATTGACCCCATGTGTGTTAGTCCATACATGCTTCCTGTGGGAAACCCAACTGTGGGCTGTGGGTTTTTATGCCATAATTATACAGATACAGACACTGAACTTATAGTCAAACAAATGTTGTGGGTCCAATGTATAGCACTTGCCAGGCAGATAGAAAAGAGGAATTTGTTGCAGCAATAAATGTGGATGTGTGTTTAGCTGGTTCATTAAAATCATTAAAAATTGTATTATTAGGTTTATCAATAAACAGCTCTCTAAAGGAAGAAAAGTAGTTCTATGCGCTTGACCGAACTTCTGTGCATGATCTTACAGTATGCAATGACTAGTCTCTAAACACCCAGGTAGTTTTCATTTCATTTTAATCACAAAATTAAGTTTGAATTCAATTTTTTTTGAGAAAGTACAACAATTATTTCTACAAAAGTGTCATTGTGAAGTCAGCATTGAATTTGTAAGATCTGATTATTAAAGAACATATAAAATAAAGCTTAAATAAACAACAGAAAAATTGTACGTGTGTGCAAATGTTTTATCAAGAAATCTATCGGAAGCTGGTTTCTGAAAAAAAGTAGATTGTGTAATTAAATGTGTTTTCTTTGTTTTTCATCTATTATTTTTTTGTTTATGCATTTCTGCTGGTTCAGGATGGATAAATTGCTGGAATGGAGAAGTGCAACCATAAATTTTCTTCTTTTTCTTCTTAATCCAGATTTACAGAGCTTCTTGATCTGTGGAAGGAAACTTAAACATTACACTTTGTAGATTGTGATAGTCTTTCTTTTACTTTATGGCATATTGTTACCTTTTTTTATCACTGAGTTGTTCTTTGTTCTTTGTTTCTTTGAGTCTTGTGTATAAATTAGTTCCCGCTAACAGCGACAAGAAGATGATGATTTCGAAGAGCCACACTAACGTGAACAATGGGATGAAACCTTAAAGAAAGAGAAAGAAAGAGAGAGAGAGAGACTTGCCACAAGTTCCTGTTATTATCCTGAGTAAAACACACTCATATCGGAGTGTGCATAGTATATGCTATATAATATTATTGTGCTTTTATTCTAGCTTATCGAGAAGCACTGTGTTTAGAAATTTAAGCCAAAAAGTAGCTTTGAGAAGAAACATCCTATATGTGCTGTGTTTTGGTCAGTAGTCAATTGTTATAGTAGTTTCAAAAAAGGAATTAGTAACACAGATTGTCTTGGAAAAAGCAGCACTAGAATCTTCGAATATAGAAAGTTTTCTATGGATGTGACCAAATGTATCCAAATACTGTATGAATGTAAACAAGTGAGTAGATTATTCTGAATGAACAGATAGCATGATATTGACTCGCCATTAGCACGTGGGAGCTTCTAGAGTTGCACTGCTTCGGTTTCATAAAGTGCACTGCCTGTCAAAGTGATCAGATCCACTACTTAGCAGCGTTTAACTAACGTTTTAACTTTTCTTACTAGCACTTACTAGAAAAAGCTCAGCATGTAACTACCCCTTTACATATTGTTAGATAAGAAAGTGTTACAAAAATGCATAGGCTTTTATTTTAAAACCATTATATGCTATTTAAGTGCTCGCAGGCCATATAAAATGATGTGGCACACTGGATAAGACCTTCTGGCCATTTTTTACTGCATCTTGCATGATACCAGTTCCAGTTGTATTTTCTAGTCGTCTATAAACCTAAAATATCCTTACCGCCTACAAACTGAACAATATTGTAGTTATACCTGACAAAATACCCAGTTAGGAAATTAACTAGGATAATAATCAACTGTGTTATAATGTGGCCCATCACAGAGCAAGTTGCTCTACCCAGCATTATATAAAAGCATTCCTTATAAAAGCACAGTTTTCAATAATTACAATTGTATATTCTTAAAAAAAATTACCTTATAGATTTCAACCTTTTATCCCTTATTTTTTGTCAGGTATAAATAATACATTCCTTTACCAGCCTGTTTTTTTTATTTTTCAGTACTTTTATCATTGTATTTCTGTATATAGTGCACTATGTTGTATATAGTGCATTATTAAATTGTCAGTTTTACTTATATTTTGTTATATTATGTCTGTACTCCTGCACTGGAAGCTTTTACCAAGTCAAATTCTTTGTGTGTGTGTAAACATACTTGGTTAATAAAGCGATTTCTGATTCTGATCATATTTTTAAAGCTTTTTAATGGAAGGTTTTGCATCGATCATATTTCTTTTAGGTAATCAGGGAAATCTTTGTCACAGAAAGCATAAGTAGTGATATTAAAAAAGTTGTGTCGTTGCTGTTGATTAAATATGATTAGTAAAAGATAGACTCACTGGAACACTGGTGCAGTACTGTGGTATTGTGGTGATGGCTGACATGATTTGCTATAAAACAGGTGACTTTGCCATTGTGCTCTTTACTTAGTGTATGGTTGTTGGTCCCGTTCTCCAGCTGAGCATGTGGGTGTAAATTAGAAGTCCAGCTGTATGTGATATTGTCTCCATCTGCAGAGCAGTACACTTTTATGCCCTCAGAGGACAAGCATGTGTACCACAAGTTCACTGTGGTCACCTCAGCTGCATATTACAGAGTAAAAGAATTGTTGTTAGAGATGCACTTCATACATTCATCACTCCTGCTTTCCTCCAGCATTTCTCACAGCTAAATAGTTAATTGCTTGTGTACTTTACATCATGCATATGAATCCACTGCACATCAGTGCTTTGGGTTTTCTGTTCCCAGTGGCTCTGAGGAGACCTGAGGATGAATTACTATGGAGGCATATTAACATTTATAATTAAGAATATTTGTATCACAGATGTAATTACTTTATGAAGCATTTACAAACCACTCTAATTAGAGTTACTACTACAACCACATTACTGCATTTTAAAACTTTCTTTGTACAAAATCCCAGTGTCTGCACGACCTTTATTCATAAAATTAAAATGTTGTATTTCTTGATTGAAATATTATTAAGGATTTCCTCAAATATTTCTGTCGACTCATGATCCATGATTATGTTTAAGTTCAAACAGTATTAAAAACATTTTCAGTTTAGATTTTTTTAAATGATATTGTTAGGCAAATAGATCTTTTTGAAAGAGTTTCAATAATAAAACAAACTTGAGAGACAGAATATAGTTTGAATGGATGCTTATATTGAATATATGTGTAATTACTTGTAGTGTGCTGTGGATTATGATTAGAGTGTGTGTTTGGTCCTACCTTCAATGCGTAGCTGGAGAATATAACTGTCTGCTGCAGTTCCTTCTTCATCAAATGTGTCTAACATGTATGTTCCAGAGTCGTTCCTCTCTGCACTGGATAGTATCATCGTATTAGTCTCAGTATAAAACTGCCATCTTTGGGGATTTTGATTTTGTGGATTACTTTTTCTGTATCTTAAAATCACATGTACAGCAGACGTGTTGTCTCTCATGTTTAGGTTAAACCCATTCACCAGAGGTAATTGCAAGTGGAGTCGTTGTCCCAGAGCTACAAGACACTGCTTTTTCACAGTAAATCTACATATAACAGGATCCTGAAACAGCAAACCTACAAAGAAAAGAACAAATATAGAACATTATCACACAACTCTTCGATCTCATTAGTTTAAACAATATTTAGGTTTGTCTTTCCTTAAGCACATTGTACAGCTGGATATTATATATTTGAATCATGCATTTTGAGAGAACAAAACCTACCAATAGCATTTTGTATGAAAATGCACAGGACTCCAAAGATGACCTGTATACTCATTTTGTGATGAAAAGAGAAAAGTGTGTTCTATTTGTACTTGCTTGAGACCTTGGTAATGAAAAAAAAGCTTTACAGAGAATCAAAGGAAGTCTCAAACCTTTCACTTCCTGCATTCTAACTTCCTGGACATCATCAAAGAGAAAAAAGATGGACAGCATGCAACAATAAATATTTAATTTAGAGTAAATAGTAGATGTTTGTATCTTGTCTGTAATTTATTCATGTTTTTGTTAATACAAATCCCTCTGTTGCTTAAGGAAATTTATTTTTTCATTGACTAATTATTTAAGTGTGCACAGTGCTGTGCATAACCTCACCACTGTGGTTTCATTCGCATTATTCTTCACACGGTGTCTTTTTTTCTCATGCAGTGTTGATGACCTACAAACAGCCAGCTAATGTTGCTCTTGAAACAATCACAGAAGTAGCCAGTGTGTCTGATGTCAGACATCATAGAGAAGCACTGAAGGACTCACATCATATCCAGTGTAAAGTGGCATAAAGTGCTGTGCTGTAAAGTCATGCCACAAAAACATCAAAACATGATCCTTTGTTAATAAGGAAATTAATTTAATATTGTTCCAACAAAAATGTACATGATCTAATTTTCCCTAAAATATTAACATTACAAGTGAATAGGTGTTTTTTTTTACCCTGTATTTCATGGTTGTGTATCACACAGTGATTTTGACACATTGTATATTTATTTATACAATTATTTATTACTCACTTTAATTTCTTTTTTAACGTTTTCCCAAGAAATACTCATCATAAAGAAACTTGATTACAGTTGTGAAAATGAGTTAGACACAAATAGACAGATACCAATGGAGGTTAAGACAGATTTAATAAGCAGTATGTTCAGAATCAGAATTGGTAAACAGGCACATTGTTGGATGATCAACACACGGGAGTTGGAGTCCTGGGCAGCCATGTTTGAAGGTCACAGAGTCTAATGGGAAATGTCCAGCACAGACCTGACAAGTAAAACCTTAACATGCTGATTTTATATACAGTACAGACTTAAAGTTTGGACACACCTTCTCATTCAAAGAGTTTTCTTTATTTCCATGACTATGAAAATTGTAGTCACACTGAAGGCATCATGGGCTATTTGACCAAGAAGGAGAGTGATGGGGTGCTGCGCCAGATGACCTGGCCTCCACAGTCACCGGACCTGAACCCAATCGAGATGGTTTAGGGGTGAGCTGGACCGCGTGCCAAGCATCTCTCGGGGAACTCCTTCAAGACTGTTGGAAGACCATTTCAGGTGACTACCTCTTGAAGCTCATCAAGAGAATGCCAAGAGTGTGCAAAGCAGTAATCAAAGCAAAAGGTGGCTACTTTGAAGAACCTAGAATATGACTTTTTTCAGTTGCTTCACACTTTTTTGTTATGTATATAATTCCATATATAATTCCACATGTGTTCATTCATAGTTTTGATGCCTTCAGTGTGAATCTCCAATTTTCATAGTCATGGAAATAGAGAGAACTCTTTGAATGAGAAGGTGTGTCCAAACTTTTAGTTTGTACTATATATATATATTGCTTTTTGCATATTTAAAGACAAACACTTAGACTGGCCATTTAATTGTGTGTAAGAAAAAAAAATGCTGAAACATCAAAGAACATTTAAAATAAAGCTTCAAAAAACAACTTGAAATCTCCAGGAATCATGAGGCTGGTTTCTGACAAGTATATTGAGTAATTGAATCTGTTTTCTCTGTTACTCTTTATTTATTAAAGCCTATGTATTTCTGGTGGCTGAGGGTCGATGATTGCTGACATGAGAAGAGCAACTTCTCTTCACATATCAGGTTCACACGTTTCTTGACCTGTGAAAGGAAATGACTCATTGCAATCATTGCATTTATATCACAAAGGAAGCTTTAGACATTAAATTTTCTTTCTTTTTACTTTTTTGTTCATGTGCACCTTTTCCATGTTGGTTCATATCAGAGCCTTGCTGAGTTCTCTCAGTTTTCATTTTTTTGTATAAACAAAAAGCCATCACAATTAGTACCAGCAAGATGATGATTACAAAGATGCACACATCAGGAATTTTACCTAAAACAAGTATCCTAGGTATCTGCTGTGTTTTTGGTCAGTAAGAAATCATCAGTCTCAGGAGGAGAAATAGCACACAGATATATAAGAATAGCAGGAAAATAAAAGAACTGAGAGACTTACCATTTGTACACGGTGTGAATAAAAGTTCAATAAAATCATTATATTAACAGATTATCTGGGCAAACCTGCACTGGGAAGCTCTTATACTGAATCCTTCTATCAGTAGGTGTTTCCTAGCTGTTAATGTTTGCTGTATTTATTTGTATTCATCATCTAGTGACAAGTTCACCAATGCTACAATGCTGCACATCTTCATAACCTAAACTTGGCCTGGGTCTGTCAGTGTTTCAGATTATACCTATAGGTCAGATGTGTTTACATACAGTACTGATCTGCATCGACTGAGTTTTACAAATGCTTTTTAAATTCAATTTATAATATAAAACTATTTACTATTCACAACACTTCACCTTTTCCACATTTTGTTATGTTACAGCTTTATTCCAGAATGGATTCAATTTAATATATTTTTGCAAATTTATTGAAAATAATTAATGAAAAAGTTTAGTTTCATTAAGATTAATTAGATGAAATTAACCTTTTTGATATTTATTAAAACCTTTATTTAAAGCTTATTTATTTAAACCTGAAATATAAACAAAGTTGATCAATAATACATATGTGAAATATCTTTTTATAGTGTGCTGTGAACTGTGGTTGGAGGTTGTGCGGTCCTACCTTTGACAGGTTTGGAGGAAACTCCATCATTATGCTTAAATACAGACTTGAAAGTACTGGAAAACTTTTACCACTGTACCATTGAGAGCATCCACACAAACTGCATCTCAGTGTGGTACAGCAGCTGAACTGATTCAGACTGTTAAGCCTTTCAGAGGGAGGTGAAAACCACCCAGCGAATCATCAGCACTCAGCTTCCCATGCTAAAAGACATTTGCAACAAACGCTGTCTGCAAAGGGCAAGGGGCATTACCAAAGGTACCCCTCACCACAACCATGAACTATTTACCCTTCTCCATCGGGCAGAGCCGCTTTTTTATGAATGTACAACCTGTGAACATGAAAAATCTAAATAGATGTAAGGAAAAAAATGAAGTTAATAATTTAATCTGCTCGTCGCTCACCTCCGTCCCCACGCTTCATGCTTAGTCACTTCATAGACATTGTTCTGAGTGCATTCTCATCGTTCTCTTGTGTGAATATTGTGCTTTTGTCTGTTTTATAGTGTTTTTGGTTTATTTCACTATAAATTCAGCATCATGGGTCCCAAGAAGTGTAGCGATAGCTGTGGAAAGAAGGTTGTAAAAAGAAAACTATTGAAATAAATAAAGAAATTGTAGAAATTGTAAAAAAGCAGATTCATTGCTTTTACATTCATTCTTAGCATATTAGCAATTCGAGCAGATGGGAACACGAGCGGTTTTCAGGAACGAATTAATCTCATACACTGGGGTTTCACTGTATATTGAATGTATCGAATAACTGAAAGTATAAAAATTAGGTTAAGAATAATATAATGGATGAATAATATATACATATACACAGGTGCATCTTAGTAAATTAGAATATCATTAAAAAAGTTGATTTAATTTAGTCATTCATTACAACAAGTGAAACTCGTATATTATATAGAATAATTACACACAGACTGAAAAAATTCAAGTGTTTATTTCTTTACATTTTGATTATTATGGCTTACAGCTAATGAAAACCCAAAATTCAGTATCTCAGAAAATGACTCGTGGTGTCACAATCATGGTGGAAGCCTTCTGACTTAACAGTTGTCCAGTAGACAATCATCGACATTCTGCACATATTGTGTAAGACACTAAAGATGTCAGATTAAAGTGTTGCAGTGTGATTTGTCCTTAAAATGTGCAGTATAAGGTGACAAACATACACTGTGCTGTGAAAGTCCAAAGTTAAACTGACAGTTCAGATTTAAGGTGTCATATACATTGTGCAAAAATAATTGTGCCTTGAAGGAGAAGTGAGACGGAGAGAGAAGTCCAGGTATTAGTTGCAAGTGTAGCCGGAGCAGTCGTGAAGGAAGCCGACCTCGTCAGCGCCATCTTGTATATCATTTGAGCATGTTATCTTCTACTCTCTATCTCTACTGCATATTAATATATATTAATTAGGCAAAGCCTTTCTTTTAATACCCTAAAAATCCTTCTTTGAGAAATAGTGGAAGTTTAGTACTTATATTTAATATTTTTCACTTCCTTTATTATTATTTTTTTACTTATTTTTTCATTGTAGAGAAAAGATATGGACAAAAAAAACAGCAATAAATGTCTAGGTTTATATACTGTAGCTGCCAATTTAAATTCTTTAAAATATATTAATAAATTTGATCAATAATCAGCTCTCTGTTGCTAAAGGGAAAATGTATTTTGTTATTTCCATAATGTATTTCAATGTTCATGGCTTAGCTCCTGTGAATGTCCCTATATGAAGAACTAGACCTTGCCACTGCGGTTGGTTGGATATTTGTCATGCACAATTTATTTTAATTTTCTCTTCTTTTATTTTTGTTGTTGTTGCTAAATTTAGCAAAATTTTGCTCTTTTTACTTTTTTCTAAAAGCATGGTGTCTGATGTCATTTTACTGTTTATACCAAACAGGAAATTGATGCTGCCTGAGGTAACCAGGGAAAATTCAGGGAATCATAAAACTCTTGTCAGGAACCTAAGCAGCTCCTTCCCTAGTTGTATGTACAATTTGACAAATGCAACCCCAGATTACCATTCCATAGCGAATACAGTACTTGTAAAATTAAATGGCAAATTAAAAGCTTCAGCAAAGCAAATAATTATTTAATGGTTGCATAACACATGTGGCCACATTGTATCACTCTAGTTGTATTTAATTTGTATTATTTTTAATATTATTTACACAAATGTACAATCTTCAGATTGTGTTATCTTTCTACTGGCTCTTGTTAATACAAGAGACAATTTATTCCAACCAGATCACATACTTTACTTTAATTTTTAGATTTTTTCTGTCATGTTTTTCAGGGAAATACTTGTAAAAGTGAGTGAGTGTTATGTAATGGATGCTGGACAAATGCAGGTCAAGATATTTTTAATAAACATTATTTTCAGGCAGGTACAGAATTAATAAACAGGCAAATGACGGGATGATCAACCAACAGGATATCATAGGACAAGCTTGAATAAAATCCACAGTATGATTGATGTCAAACAGAATAAATAAAAAAAGCTAAATGAATTTTCTTTTAAGCTGTGGCTGTGCGTATGTGTGTGTGTGTGTGTGTGTGTGTGTGTGTGTGTGTGTGTGTGTGTGTGTGTGTGTGTGTGTGTGTGTGTTGGGAGTTGTAGTCCAGCGCAGCCAAGTTTAAAGGCCGCATCATGGGAAGTAGTGTGACCCGACCATTTCATAACAGCAAACAATGTACTTGTGCATTATTAAGTGTTATACATAAAGAACTGCATTATGTTTGTCCAAAAGTAATCCTTCAGAAAAGACATTCTACAACGAAAATGCTACAACTAATATTTGATTTACAAAAAAAAATAAAGCTTAAGAAAAACAACTCACAATTAGTACCGGTTCTGTGATTCGAATCATGTGCCCCTTTTTCATGTTAGTAAGTATTAAAGTTTGATTCTCAGTTATTCACTGTTTTACTGTGGATTCTGCTGTAGATGCAAAATGCTCCCACTAACACAGAGAGCAGGATGATGACTTCAAAAACCCATACAAACACAAACACCATGAAACCTGCAATAGAAAGAGATAGACAGGGAGAGTGCTTGAGCAAATGCCTACTTGTGGTCTTGTACACTGATTATATTAGGAATTAGATCATACAGGAATCCAAAAATAATGGGAAAGAAAAGAACTGAGGCTTACTATGATTACTTTTCGTGGGACTGGTCACTGCAGAAAACAAAAAAATATATAAATAATTTTAAAAAATCAGCAGCAGCAAAAGAAAACTGCAAAATAGAACTAGAATCTGTGTGTATGTTTTGTTACCCTGACATGGCGTTATCCTGTATGTGTTACTGGTATGGAGTATCTGCTAAATAACACTGGGTGTTTGATGTAATGAACAAAGCTACGCAAAAGCTAATGTCGTGGTCATTGAGTCTTTGCAAACAGAAATCTGAATTGAGTGCTTCTGGTTATATAAAATGGGAGTTCAATAAAAATGACATCATACTTTGAATTACTTCTGTCTTTAACATTAAGGCAGTAAGAAACAATCAAACTCTGAATAGTCTAGTTTTTTATTCATATTCAAATTTGTTGGAGTTTTCAAATAATCTGTGGGGAATTACTCAAAAACTGTTAAAAATTATGATTATTGACCCTAATTGTTGTATCACTGTTGTTTTTACTATATAAATCATTAAGAAAAGTCTTACCAGAACATGGCTGCAGTACAGTAGTATTGTGGCTTTGGCTGACTTGATTTTTTACATAGCAAGTGACATTTCCATGATGCCCTTTACTCAGTGTGTGTGTGCTGGTCCCGTTCTCCAGTTGAGGGTTAAAATCAGAAGTCCAGCTGTAGGTGAGGTCGTCTCCATCAGCAGAACAGTGTAGTTTAATGTCTTCAGAGGCCAAGCAGCTGTGCCACACACTGACTGAGGACACCTGAGCTGAAGATTACAGACTCCAGAAATAAAAACCCTGCTTCATATATTCCTCACGCCTGATTTCCTCAGGGCAATGCTTATTGCCTGTGTACTCTACATCATCAGATTAAGGTTTAGTGGCCAAGTGTGTTGACACACACACACACACAAGGAATTTGGTTCCAGCTGTTGGTGACTCTCAGAAGTACAGTTATAAATAACAACACTATACATTTATAGGCAATATGAGACAATACTTTATAAACATGTTCAAACTACTTTACTAGAGTTGCTAGCATTAAAACATTACAAAAAAATTTTAATTCGGCTTCCCTAGATAATCTGCATTCATGAAATTGAAATGTTTGAAACGAAAGAAATACTGTAGATTAATAGATTTTATCCTGACAAAACATTATATAAACAATATATAAATGACTTTCTCTTACGAGCTTCTTCAAAGTCAAAAGCAGATTTAACTTCTAACGTAGATTTCATTTAGTTTTTGTTTAGTTTGTTTTTGCGGTCCTACCTGCAATGTATAACTGGAGCGTATATATGCCTGTTACAGTCCCTTCTGTATCAGTGGTGTGTAAAATGTATGTTCCAGAGTCGTTTCTCTCTGCACTGGGTAGTATCATAGTTTTATTCTTTTTAACAAACTGCCATCTGGGGAGATCTGGTTTTGGTGTAATTCTGTTATAAGTTAAAATTCGATGATGGGCAGATGTCAAGTCTACCATTCTTAGGACAAACCCGTCCGTCAGGGGTATTTGCAGTTGAAGTTTTTGTCCAAGAGCTACGTGACACTGATTGTCAGTAAATCTACAGATACCAACACCCTGAAACAGCAAACCTACAAAAATACAGATATAGAACATAATAAATATTGTTACACAACTCTTTATTCTCTAATAAATGACAGTCCATTTGGAGCTGGACTTAGTAATTATTTAGATTTTCAATAAAAAGTCAATTATATATATTTAATATAAAAATGTATATCTACAAATGTAAATAATACTTGGATTATTATTATTCATTGAATGAATAGTCTAAAATGCTATTTTGCTGAGTGGAATTCTCTATTTTCTTATGGTTTCATTAATGTAAAATTAATTATACATACTATATTTATACCATTTGTCATTCCATTAAGCCCAAATTGTACAATTGTGCATGTTATAAATGAATCCGGCATAAAGGAATAAACCTACCCATAGAAGTTTGCGTGAAAACGCACAAGACTCCAAAGATGATCTGAATCCGCATTTTGTCTTCTATTTGCACTTGCCAGAGATCTTGTTCATGAAAAAAACATTCTTTGTTGAGAAACAGAGGAAGTATCAAAGATTTTGAAACCTTTCACTTCCTGTATTTAAATTTACTGGATAAAAAAACAAGAAAGATGAACAATATACAAAAATAAATGTAGATATGTGTGTAGCTTCTTTCTACTGGCTCTGGTTTTATTACAATAGAAAGTTTAATCCTGCACGATTACGCTTGATCTTTTTTCTGTAATGTGTTTGAAGGAAATACTAATCACAAAGAAACTCTGCTTTAAATTGTGAAAGTGAGTGAGTGTTATGTAATCAGTGCTGAACGGATAAAAATTCGGGTCAAGATAAAATGAATAATTTTTGAATAACAGTATCGTCACACAGGTTCAGAATTGATAAACAGGCAAATAATTGGGTGATCAATAAACAGGATCTAATAGAACAGGGCTAAATCAAAAACACAGTAATAAACAGATCAAAACAGGATACAAAGGTAAAAGTAACTGAGTATATTACTGTACAGCTGAATTATTTCAACATCCTTTTACACTGTGGCTGTGAGTGAGTGTGTAATTGGATGCAGGTGTGATTAATAATTATGAGGTTGACTGAAAAGGTGCAAGTTTGTGTTAGGAGTTGGATTGGAGTTGGCGGCCATGTTTGTAGATCATGGTGTCTAATGGGAAATAGGGTTTGAGGCTTTAGAAGCGCTTAATGTAAATAGACTTTATAATGAAGTGAAAAATATACCTTATTCATTTTTAAAGAGTCATGCGTGAAGAACTGGATTTTATTTGTTTAAGTTAAAAAAGCAACCCTTTGAAAAAGACATTATACAATCAATATGCAATACATTCCGAAACACAAAATATGATTTATATACACGTTTAATTGTAGTATCAGCATGAGCATTGTTGGGGTATCATTTTAATATTAAAGAATATTTTCAATAAATCTTAAAGAAACCACTCACAAAAAAATATTATTTGTTTTTGTGACTCTGTTCATGCACCTTTTCCATGTTAGTAAGTATTAAAGTCTTACTCAGAGCTATTCAGTGTTTTACTGTGGATTCTGGTGTAGATGCGAAATCTAATAGTTTGTCTACTTTGTGACTGTAAATCTATTTGTTAATTAAAGAGACCTGTTGAAAAGATTGCTTTATTTCTTTGTCTTTTTTGATAGACTTGTTGGGCTTATTTTTTTATGAGTTACATGGTGTTGAAGTATGGAAAAGAAGACATGTTGGTTCATTAGGCTTATTGACTGCTTGCACTCATCAGGAGTCATAGCTCAGTGGGTAAGGTCTTGGTTTACCTTTCAGCTGGTCCCCATGGAGTTGGGGGTTCCAGGCCCAGCGTTGCCAATGATACAATTTTATTTTTCTTTTGAAATCTAATAGTTTGTCTACTTTGTGACTGTAAATCTATTTGTTAATTAAAGAGACCTGTTGAAAAGATTGATTTATTTCTTTGTCTTTTTTGAAATACTTGTTTGGCCTACTTTTAATATGAGTTACGTGGCTACATAACACTGATTATTTTCAGTAAACCTACAGACAACAGGATCCTGAAACAGCAAACCTACAGAGAAACACAAACTTATATTTATACACAATTCTTCTAATAAATCTAGAGTAGGAACTCCCTATTAAGCACTATTTGTATGAATAAAAGCATTAAAAATCCAATTAAAATACATATTTCATATTGTAGTATTGTTATTTTTGTCAAATTAACATTTTTGCTAATCTGTAATTAGCAAACTATAAAAGGAGCACTTGCTGTAGCTTCCTTTAAAGCTGTTAACATTGTTGAAATTTGAGCATTTATTTAGCTAGTGGCAAAATCAATCAAGTACAAATTGAAGAACTGTACATGTTATGATGCATTTTCAAAGGATAAAACCTACCCATCGCAGTGTGCGTGAAAATGCACAAGATTGCAAAGATGACCTGTATTCCCATTTTGTCTTAAGACTTTGGTTAGAAATCGAGGAAGTTCAAACATGTTACTTCCTGCATTTTAATTTCCTTGACACAAAAATAGACAGATGGGCAGAATGTAAAAATAAATGTAGGTGTGTGTAGTGTCTGTAACAATCTTTGTAATTTATTTATTGAGGTTATCAAAAACAACAATAAAAACAGCTTTTTTTGATGCTGAAGGAAATGTATTGTTTTGTATAAATTATTTCACTGTGCATGATGTGCAACACTGTGCTTTCGTTACTAGCCTTTCCTGTAACACGGTGATTTGCATGTGTTTTTCACATGCATTCATGATGACCTAGAGCAGGGGTGTCAAATGTAGGCCCTCATAATTAATAATTAACTCTAAACTTCAAAATATTAATTATATTTGGCCCAAGAGATCATATCAAATGTGTATTAGTGCCCACCAGTATATGGCGCATACACCACATACTACAAGAATGCTCCGCTAATACTACAAATCCCAGAATGCTTTGTTAGTGCGTTGGCGTGTCAGTCGAGACCGCTGAAGAACTCTGCGCTGAAAAAGTCTGCATACTCAGCGCTGAAATGACCCTACGATTTACCGACTTTGAAGCCCAGAAATGCTCATTTGATCTGCTCAGTAATCCGTTTGTGATTGACTTGGAAAGCGCAGCAACCAACCTCAAAATAGAGCTGATTGAACTCCAGTGTAGAGACACGCTTAAGTCAAAGTACACATTTTTAATTTTGGCCCACTGTGAATTTGAGTTTGACACCCCTGACCTAGGAGATCTATTTTTGCTCTTGGTGCAATCACAGAAGCTGAATGCTGAACAGATACAAATGCAGGTCAAGACAGATTTAATAAACAGTATCTTCATGCTCAGATGTGGCAAATCAGGCAAATGGTTGGATAATCAACAAACAGAATATTATAGTACAGGCTTGGTGTATATATTTGCTCCCACTAACAGTGACAGCAGGATGATCATTTCAAAGAGTAGATTTAATAATAACAAAAACAATGATTATATTAAGAGTCGTGCATAAAGACGAACTCGACTGTTGTTGTTTTTTTTTATATATAAAAAAGCAACAAAAGAGAAATGACATTTTTAACCCACACACACACACACACACACACACACACACACACACACACACACACACATACACTTAAACATAGATTTCTATCTAAAAAAAAAATCTACAAAAATTGTTTTTAATAAACATTCTGGCAATACTGAAATATAAAGAAGGAAGAATATCAAAAATAAAGTAAGAAAAACGAAATAATCAAAAAATCTGAAATGAAATCATGAAATAATGTAGGCTGAGTAGTTACATTTGCTAGCAATCATTGATTCATAGTTATATGTTTATAGTAATTCATTGTTTACAGGCTGAACTTCATCTTCTTCTCCCTCCATGTTTAAGGAGCCTCCTGACCTGTGGGAAACAACAACACACAAATTATAATCACAATTTAACCTTTTAACATTTCATTTTTCAAGATGTGCGTGACTGATATTAAGAACATGTTAGTCTACTATGAGTGGGACCAAATAGAAGAATATTTTATCTAAAGATACATGTAGGAGGCACACATTCCATCTATTTGCTTATTTTTGTTTAGAGTGCTAAACAGGTTCATATTTGGTTAAGACCAGAGAAGGGAATACACACTGGTCAGGTTTCAGGTTATATGGATATACAAACCAGTTTACTGTATAAATGTTTTCAAAAAGTCTTACCATGAGTAATTAAATCTGATGCAATAGTAGTGGGTTCTGAAAATTCCAAATGAAAAGTAAAAAATATATGTTTCACATGTTATTTCCAGGCATTGCATAACAATGAACACAGAACCATTTCACCCTGAACAATGGCATAAAATATTCTCATAACGAGGAATGGCAAATCCTTCATTTTACAGATTAACGATTCAAATAATAACAATATTCAAAGCTGACATTCAGAATTTTTGCATATTTCATGATATGGAATCAAATTTGCATACTATAATGGGAACAAATGTTTATATTTTAAACATTTTTGAAAGAACAAAACATGGATAGTTTAAAAAGGTCCCACCTTCAATGTTTAGATGGAGAGTATATCTGCCTGTTGCAGTCCCTCCTGTGTCAAAGGTGTCTAATATGTATGTTCCAGAGTCGTTCCTCTCTGCACTGGTAAGTATCATAGTATTATTATTATTAACGAACTGCCATCGTGTGAAATTTGGTTTTGGTGGGTTACTTTGGGTTTTTCTATATCTTAGAATTGTACGTTTGGCAGGTGTCTTATCCATCATGTTTAGGTTAAATCCATCCACCGAGGGCAATTGCAAATGAAGCTCTTCTCCCAGAGCAACATAACACTGATCATTCCCAGTAAATATACAGACAGGATCTGGAAACAGCAAACCTACAGAGGAAAAATAAGTCTTCAAGAATATAAAGTATTTATATTTTTGGTGAATTTGATAGTAAAAACTAAAAACATTTTTTTTTCTGAATTAAAAAACCTGATGATCTTATAAATGTTTGCTACAGTTTGTAAAGTTACAATAGTTTTAACAGTTATTTATTATCATTTAAAATTCAAGGTTATCAACTAAGTGAATCTACAAAAGGCTTGTTTGTTTTATTTTTTAATTATGTATAGTTTGGTGTGATTAGATTTTGTGTGGTACCTTTAATGTTCAGCTGAAGAGTATATCTGCCTGTTGCAGTTCCTTCTGCATCAAAGGTGTCTAAAATGTATGTCCCAGAGTCGCTTCTCTCTGCACTGGTTAGTATCATCAAATCATTAACAATCTGCCATCTTGGGAAATTTGGTTTTGGTGGGTTACTGTGATTTTTTCTATATCTTAAAATTGTACGTTTGACCGATGTTTTGTCTACCATGTTTAGGTCAAATACATCCACCGAGGGCATTTGCAGATGAAGCTCTTCTTCCAGATCAACATAACACTGATCATTTCCAATAAATGTACAGGCAACGGGATCCTTAAACAGCAAACCTACACAGTAAAAAGAAGTTGGATTCGTTACTCAGGTAAAGTTTCCAATATAGAATAAAAACAAAAATACAAACATGTTTGTATTTGGTAATAATCACAAAAATGCAACCTATTTTGTTGTACATCTTTTTAATTCGATTATTTATCTTTTTGGTGGATTTAATACTAAAAACTAAAAATGTATAACAGCACATGGTGGGTTTCTATTTTTTGTTCTTTACTGAAAAAAAAAAAGTATGATCTTTTAACAGATTGCTACAGTTCAGACAGTAAATCTACAAACGGCTTTTTTTTTATATATAAATGTTTATATATAAAATAAAAAAAAATTTATGTATAGTTTGGTGTGATTAGAGGTTCCCCTTCGGGAACTCGACCTGCGTCGTAACACTTTGAGGATGCCCCTGCGTTGTCCACGCTCTGAACCACGTGTGAAATCTAGCCAATAGGCAAGATGTGGCATCATAGACAGGCAACGTCGCGTAAACGAGGAAGCTACAAGATGGTTGTGTGGAGGTAGCGACATTAGCTTCTGCTCATTCAGGTAAGTGCTTTGTGTGTGTTATCCATGCAGTCATGAGCTTAAATGCAGCCAGAATTCCATCTGCCGATGTGTTGTTTGCTTAGCTTAGAAGCGTGCTTAGTTGGCTCTTGAGGGTATCGGTTGTTAGCATTTTAGCCATATGGCTATGCACTTCCGGCTGCTAGCCGCGCTCCCGTTCCACGGCGAGAGTGCTTGTTTGGCGGTTCTTTCTCCGGTGCGTGTAATGCGGTGCTCTGTATTTCTTCTTTCGAGGAGGGAGAAATTTTAGAGAGCGCTCTCCGAGGAGAGCATTCTCCCTCGCGGCTCGGTCCCGCTTGCCGAGTTGGCTCTCGAAGTTATCGGCTGTTAGCATTTTAGCCATGTGGCTATGCGCTCCCGACTGCTAGCCGAGTCCCCGTTCCCCCGGGGAGATTGCTCGTTTCGCAGTTTCTTTTCCCGGTGCGTCTAATCCGGTGCTCTGTATTTCTACCTCCAAGGTGGGAGAAATTTCTGAAATTTCGGGGAAGCATGTCTGGCGGCTGCTTCTGATGAGATGATGGATGCTAGCAAGCCCATGGACTGCTCACAGTCTGTACTGTACGAAAAGCTCCTTGAGGTCATGAAACGGGATATGACCGCAATATGCTGCTCCTGCCGCTCAGGTTCAGGAAGACTGTTTGCCAGCCCTGCCATGGGATGTGTTCAGGACGCAGCTTCCCTCCAGCGGTTCACTCCCCGTATTCCGCCTGTAAGATTGTTGCGGATGAGGGAGATCTGCCACCTCTCAGGAGGTGTAGTCGGCTGCAGAGCACCACTCCAGCCGCTCTGAGTGGGTCAGGCGCCAGCCCCAAAGGGGGTTGGTTCCCCTGTGGAGCTTTCTGTCAGTCTGGCGGGCTGACAGGAGTCTCTCTGGGGTCTTGTGTACTGTGGAGAAGGGCTGCATGATTCAGTTCACGTTTTCTCCTCCCTGGTTCAACAGGATGTATCTCACCCTGATGGGACCCATGCAGGCTCTGGTCCTGGGACAGGAGGTGCTTCTCTCCTGAGGAAACGGGCCATTGAGGTGGTTCCCTCCTCCTCTGTCAGAGAGCCAGGCTACCACGGCCCATACTTCATAGTTCCAAAGAAGGATGGCGGGTTGCATCCCATTCTGGATCTCCACTCCTTGAACTACTCACTTATGAGGCTCGGGTGTAGGATACTCACTTTCAGAGAGTTCATGTCTCAGATCAAGTCCAAAGACTGATTTGTCTCTTTAGATCTGGAGGTCGCATGCTCCCACGTTGGAGCAAAGCATACCAATATCAGTCCTCCTGTTCGGCCTAGCACTCTCACCCTGTACCTTCACTAAGTGTGTGAACGCAGCACTGACTCCGCTGTGGCTTCAGGGCATCCGCATTTTGCATTATATCAATGACTGGTTGATTTTGGCTCGTTTAGAGCACCAGGCAGTTTGGCATCGAGATGTCATTCTCGCCTGCATTAAGGAACTGGGGTTCAGACTGAAACGCCGGGTAGAGTGTACTTTCTCCAGCGCAGAGAACCACTTTTCTCAGTGTGGTGTGGGACTCGGCCAGGTTGCGGGCACGGTTGTCTTCCGCTTGGATCAGAGTCATCCTCACCGCAGTCGGGAGGGTAGGAGCAGGCCAGCCACTCACTGTGAGGCAGTTCCAGAGGCTGCTGGGTCTCATAACGGCAGCGTCCACTCGGACTCCTCCACACCCCTCCAGTGGTGTCTCAGGAGCAGAAATAATCTCCCCAGAGGGAGTCCGTATTGTACCATCAAGGTCTCACGGCGTGCCCTTCTGTCCCGAGGCCCCGTTGTTTAACCCAGGGTCTGTGGAGTGGCCCATGTCTCCCGTGGCACTGAAATTGACTGGAGATGTTGGCAGTGTTTTGGGGTTAAAACACTTCCTCCCAGGCCTAAGGGACCACCATGTGTTGGACACAGACAATACCTTGGTGGTCTCGTACATCAACCACCAGGGGGCACTCCGGTCTCGCCCCTTGCAAACAACTGGATCAAGAGGTCCTCTTGTGGTTCCAGGACAAACTCCTCTCATTGAGAGCCGTTTACATCCCGAGACGGTTGGATGTCAGAGCAAGGGTTAGGGTTTACCTTGAGTATAATTCCTCCCAGGACGGATCTCCGCTCGCAGGCGAGCGGAACCATGGTTCACCCCCGCCCGGAGTTGTGGAAGTTGTGGCTGTGGAAGATGAGGGGGCACAGTTAATAGCAACTGGTCTCTCTACCGAGGTAGTAGAGACCTTCTCCACTCCAGAACTCCCCTCACGAGCAGGTCGAAGGCCGCACGATGGCAACTGTTCAACGTGTGAGCACCGTGACTTGGACCATTAACTGCCCGGTCGGTTCAGTTATGGAGTTTTTTTGCGGGAACAGTTTGCCACAGGGTTTGCCTTCGACCCTGAAGGTTTACGTGTCCGCCATCACGGTATATGCGTACTTTCTTCTACGAGTCCTGTTCTTTCCACTTCGCTCGGGGTCAGGGCTCACTCCACCCGCTGTACTTCTGGAGTATCACTCCGGGACATTCCGACACTGGGGGCTGGTCCACCCCGCTGACCTTGTTGGGTTTATGGCCTCGACCTAGAGCCACTCCAGGCTCCTCTGTCCTTACGTGCAGGTGCCGAGGCCCTCACACTCTAGGCAGGGTCTGGTCAGTGTGGCGTAATTGGACACTTGTTCCCAAAGTGTTACGAGACAGCCCAAGTTCCCGAACGTCTCAAGGTTACGACCATAACCCTAGTTCCCCGAGGGAACGAGACGATGCATCTCTGTGCCACACTCCCTGCATCCCTGTGGCACTTACCTTATCTCTTTGCAAAGCTAATGTCGCTACCTCCGCACAGCCATCTTGTAGCTTCCTGGTTTATGCGACTATTACGTCGCTTGTCTACGACGTCACGTATTGCCTATTGGCCAGATTTCACATGTGGTTCAGAGCACGGACAATGCAGGGGCGTTCCCAAAGCATTACAATGCAGCGTCGCCTTCCCTTGGGGAACTAGGGTTACGGTCGTAACCTAAAGACGTTGTGTGGTCCTACCTTTAATGTTCAGCTGAAGAGTATATCTGCCTGTTGCAGTTCCTTCTGCATCAAAGGTGTCTAAAATGTATGTCCCAGAGTCGCTTCTCTCTGCATTGGTTAGTATCATCACTTCATTAACAAACTTCCATCTTGGGGGATTTGGTTTTGGTGGGTTACTGTGATTTTTTCTATATCTTAGAATTGTATGTTTGGCAGATGTTTTGTCTACCATGTTTAGGTTAAATCCATCCACCGAAGGCATTTGCATATGAAGCTCTTTTTCCAGAGCAACATAACACTGATCATTTTTAGTAAATATACAGACAGGATCTGAAAACAGCAAACCTACAGGGGAAAAAAGATGTCGGATTTGTAAAGTTTTCAGTAAAGAACAGAACATCGTAATAAGTGTAAATATTTGGTACATATAACAAACAGTGTACATATAAATTTAGCAATATTCCAACAGGTTTGAAAGTCTGTCTATGAAAGTTGTGTTCTATACAAACATTTATTTATCCTTTAAGTGAATCTACAAAACTATTGACAACTTCTAGTTGACTACAGCTTTATAAAATCAGTGAGAAAAGTGATTGTGTTCCCCCTTTCATTTTAAGATGGTACAATCCCTATTTTTGAATTTTATTACCATGTGTAGAGTATATTTACAGTGTGATTTTCTTGGGTCAGTAAGTAATAATTAATATTCAGGAGAGCATTAGTACTAACAGACATATAGAGATGTAAAAAAGAATTGAAAGACTTTGCTGATTACTGTATATGTATATAATAAACATTTCAGAAGTAGATTTGTCTAGTATGGAAAAAAAAGAAATAAAACAGAAAACCATCAAGGACAAAAATAAGATATATACTGTACATAAGCTAGAACCAATGGCACGAGACAATAACTGTGGACGATAAACATATTTGTGGAAATAAAAAAAAAGAAATGAAGAAAGTTCTCACATTTCTAATTTATCAATTATTGCATGTATTTTGGTGGGGCTTCACAATACTTTGGATTTGTATTGATTAAAATGATCTAAATCCATTTATATGCAAGTACTTAGAATCTACTATAACAGCTGTATTTCATTATTTCATGATGGCACATACAGGAATAAAAACACCAGTAAACTCTGTGACAGCCAATGCTAGATTAGTGTGTTCTAAAACATAAAAAAAAGATTGAAAATAATTGCATCGTATGCTATTTTCAGGCACTGCTGTTTTAATTTTGAACAATGTTTAAAAAATGTTCATGCTAAAACAAGATTTACATATACAGTATATATAAAAAAAATTGAAAATTACCTGGAAAGACAAATTACAGTGTGAATAAATGTTTGTTTAATTCATTTTTGGAATAATGTGTAGTCCGGTGTGATTAGAGTGTGTGTGGTCCTACCGTTAATGTTTAGCTGGAGAGTGTAACTGCCTGTTAAGGTTCCTCCTGCATCAATGGTTTCTAAAATGTATGTTCCAGAGTTGCTTCTCTCTGCACTGGTTAGTATCACAGTATTATTCTCTTTAACAAACTGCCATCTTGGGAGATCTGTATTTTTTGAGTTAGGGTTGTTATTTCTAAATCGTAAAATTGTACGTATTGCAGATGTAGCGTCTCTCATGTTTAGGTTAAACCCATACGCTGGAGGTATTTGCAGGTGAAGTGGTTCTCCCAGAGCTACATAACACTGATCATTCTTATTAAATTTACAGACAACAGGATCCTGAAACAGCAAAACTACAGAGGAGGGAAAAACAAGATCTCATTAGTCTAACACACAGAAAACTCGACATGATTTTATCAGTACTCTGGTGCAATTTTTTGTAAAAAAAACAGAACATGGAAATAATTTGACATATTTGGTAACAATCACAAACAATCAACCTAAATAATTTGTGTGTACAGCCTTTTTTTTATAGATTATTAGAGATAATTACAGATATAGAATGGATTATTATTATTACTGTAGGAGCCATTAAACCCAGCCATTAGGGAGACACAAGCCAGTGCATTCTTAGTGCCGGTCCCAAGCCCGGGTAAATGGGGAGGGTTGCGTTAGGAAGGGCATCCAGCATAAAACATGTGCCAAATCAAATATGCGGATCACAAATGAGAATTTCATACCGGATCGGTCGAGGCCCGGGTTAACAACGACCGCCACAGGTATCGTTAGCCGACAGGGTACCGGTGGAAATTGGGCTACTGTTGGCCGAAGGAGGAAAAGGAGAGGAGGAAGACGTCTACAGAGACGGCAGGGAAAGGAGCAGTGCAGGAGAGTGGAGGTTCGGGTTGGTACTTTAAATGTTGGTACTATGATGGGTAAAGGGAGAGAAGTAGCTGATATGATGGAGAGGAGAAAGGTAGATATTCTGTGTGTTCAGGAGACCAAGTGGTAAGGCCAGGAACATTGGAGGTGGATTTAAACTGTTTTATCATGGTGTATATGGAAAGAGAAATGGTGTAGGGGTGATTCTGAAGGAAGAGTACAGTAAGAGTGTAGTGTAGGTGAAGAGAGTTTCTGATAGGGTGATGATCGTGAAGGTGGAAGTTGAAGGGATGATGATAAATGTCATCAGTGCCTATGCTCCACAAGTTGGCTGTGAGATGGAGGAGAAGGAAAGATTCTGGAGTGAATTAGATGAAGTGGTAGATGGTGTACCTAGGAAGGAACGGTTGGTGATTGGGGCGGACTTTAATGGGCATGTAGGTGAAGGGAACAGAGGTGACGAGGAGGTGATGGGTAGGTATGGTTTTAAGGAGAGGAATGTGGAAGGGCAGATGGTGGTAGATTTTGCTAAAAGGATGGAAATGGCAGTGGTGAACACTTATTTTAAGAAGAAGGAGGATCATAGGGTGACGTATAAGAGTGGAGGAAGGTGCACACAGGTGGACTATGTGCTATGCAGGAGATGCAACCTGAAGGAGATTGGTGACTGTAAGGTGTTGGCAGGGGACAGTGTAGCTAGACAGCATAGGATGGTGGTCTGTAGGATGGTTTTGGAGGTGAAGAAGAAGAGGAGGAGAGTGAGGACTGAAAGAAGAATAAGATGGTGGAAACTGAAGGAGGAAGAGTGTAGTGTGAGGTTCAGGGAAGAGGTCAGAGAGAGGCTCAGTGGTGTTAAGGAGGTGTTGGATGATTGGGCAACTACTGCAGGAGTGATGAGGGAGGCAGCTAGAAAAGTACTTGGTGTGACATCTGGAAATAGAAAGGAAGACAAGGAGACGTGGTGGTGGAATGAGGAAGTGCAGGAGAGCATAAGGAGAAAGAGGTTGGCAAAACAGAAGTGGGATAGACAGAGTGATGAGAAAAGTAGGCAGGAGTACAAGGAGATGCGGCAGCAGGTTAAGAGGGATGTGGCGAAAGCCAAGGAAAAGGCATATGAGGAGCTGTATGAGAGGTTGGACACTAAGGAAGGAGAAAAGGATTTGTACCGATTGGCCAGGCAGAGGGACCGAGCTGGAAAGGATGTACTGCAAGTTAGAGCAGTAAAGGATGGAGAGGGAAATGTGTTGACTAGTGAGGAGAGTGTGTTGAGAAGGTGGAGGGAGTATTTTGAGCAGCTGATGAATGAGGAAAATCAGAGAGAGAGAAGGTTGGATGATGTGGAGTTGGTGAAGCAGGATGTAGATAGGATTAGTAAGGAGGAAGTGAGAGCAGCGATTAAGAGGATGAAGAGTGGAAAGTCGGTTGGACCAGATGACATACCGGTAGAAGCGTGGAGATGTTTAGGAGAGATGGCAGTGGAGTTTTTAACCAGATTGTTTAACAGGATTTTGGAAGGTGAGAAGATGCCTGAGGAATGGAGAAGAAGTGTGCTGGTACCGATCTTTAAGCATAAAGGAGATGTGCAGACCTGCAGTAACTACAGGGGTATTAAGTTGATCAGTCACACCATGAAGTTATGGGAAAGAGTAGTGGAAGCCAGGCTGAGAGAAGAGGTGACCATCTGTGAGCAACAGTATGGTTTCATGCCGAGGAAGAGCACCACAGATGCCTTATTTGCTTTGAGAATGTTGATGGAGAAGTATAGAGAAGGACAGAAGGAATTGCATTGTGTATTTGTGGATTTAGAGAAGGCGTACGACAGGGTGCCGAGAGAGGAGTTGTGGTATTGTATGAGGAAGTCAGGTGTGTCAGAGAAGTATGTGAGGGTGGTGCAGGACATGTATGAGGGCAGTGTGACGGCAGTGAAGTGTGCAGTAGGTACGACAGACTGGTTTAGAGTGAAGGTTGGACTGCATCAAGGATCGGCCCTGAGCCCTTTCCTGTTTGCAGTGGTGATGGACAGGTTGACGGACGAGGTCAGACAGGAGTCTCCCTGGACTATGATGTTTGCGGATGATATTGTGATTTGTTGTGAGAGTAGGGAGCAGGTTGAGAAGAGCCTGGAGAGGTGGAGATATGCACTGGAGAGAAGGGGAATGAAACTCAGTAGGAGTAAGACAGAATACATGTGTGTGAATGAGAGGGAGGGCAGTGGAGTGGTGCGGTTGCAGGGAGAAGAGCTTCAGAAGGTGGAGGAATTCAGGTACCTGGGGTCAACAGTGCAAAGTAATGGAGAGTGTGTTAGAGAAGTGAAGAAGAGAGTGCAGGCAGGGTGGAGTGGGTGGAGAAGAGTGACAGGAGTGATTTGTGATAGTAGGGTATCTGCAAAATTGAAAGGGAAAGTTTATAGGACTGTGGTGAGACCTGCGATGTTGTATGGTTTAGAGACAGTGGCATTGAGTAAAAGACAGGAGGTGGAGCTGGAGGTAGCAGAGCTGAAGATGTTGAGGTTTTCGTTGGGAGTGACGAGGATGGATAAGATTAGAAATGAGTTTATTAGAGGGACAGCGCATGTAGGATGTTTTGGTGACAAGGTGAGGGAGGCGAGATTGAGATGGTTTGGACATGTGCAGAGGAGGGACATGAATTATATTGGTAGAAGAATGCTGAGGATGGAGCCACCAGGTAGGAGGAAAAGAGGAAGGCCAAGAAGGAGGTTCATGGATGTGGTGAGGGAAGACATGCAGGTAGTTGGTGTAAAAGAGGCAGATGTAGAGGACAGGGTGGTATGGAGACGGATGATCCGCCGTGGCGACCCCTAATGGGAGCAGCCGAAAGAAGAAGAAGACTGTAGGAGCCATTAGATAGAATTGCATTTGATTTATATTTCATTCGTAATTTTGTGTTGTTTTTTTTTTGTGTGTGTGTGCCCTCTATAGGTCAGGGGAACAGTTATACTGGTGGGGTAAAGCGTAGCTCATTACTCTTCTATGCAACAACACCAAAAGTACCTTCAGTAGTTGTGAGCAAGCAAAAGGAGCAATGTGGGAGTGAAAAAATATTTTATTAATTTAATATAAATGTTTTATTTGCTATTACCAGGCACTGTAAAACATTGACTATAAAACATAGATCCATTTCACCCTCAACAATTGGATATAATTGTAAAAAATTTATAATTAAGACATAATGCATTTCTCCAGAGGCTCCAATTTGCAAATGAACGTACTGTATAACAGTCACCAGGCAAGACAGGTAACAAATAGACAACAATTTCCCTGAAAGCTTCTCCACAATCAAATGCAGATTTAAATTCTAACATTTTCAGAAACTAACATTTAGAAGTTTCTGTATATTAACAATAAAAATTTGCATACTACAGTGTAAGTAAATGTTTGAGTTGTATATATTTATGAAATAACAGAACATGGATTGTCTTCTTCCATGCTGGAGCTACAAATTCTCACTTCCAACTTGTGGACACGTACGTTAGGATCCTTTGGAGTCATTTTTTGATAGCCTGTGTACCCCTATTGGCATTATTAGTGAGATTGGGTCAGGGATACTGAGAATGGGTTAGGGTTAAGGTGAGTGGAAATGGGTAAGGGTTAGTGGAAACAGGTTAGGGTTAGTGGGAATGGGTTTGAGTTAGGGTTAGTGAGAACAGGTAAGGGTTAGTTGGGAGTGAGAACATGTTGCTGAACATGAGTTCTATAGAAGTCTATGGGAATCCCTGCACGTTAAATGACCCCAAAGGGGTCGAAGTCTGTGGGAATCCCTTCACATTGAAAAATGACACCAAAGGGGTCGAAGTCTGTGAACGCGTCCAAATGCGACAAGTTGGTAGTGAGAACGTGCTCGAAGGAAACTAAAAGGCTTACAAATACAGTTTTGAAAAAAAATTCAACCTTTATCTTATCTTTAATGAAACACAAAAATATGCCTCATTTTCTTTTTCTTTTTTTACCATGAACAATTAAAATTGTAAAATATTTGGCATTTTATTGATTAAGTAATATATGAATAATTTTCTGAAGTGCTTCTTCACAGTCAAATCACAATTTACATTAACATTTACATTTGTGTCATTTAGTCTTTGTGGCCTCGTCCAGAGCAACATACAAAAGTGCTTTGAGTCACTAGCAATGAATAAATCTACACTGGTACACCAGATTACTAAATTAATGTTTTAAAAACAACGCAAACTTGGAAAGTGCTAGTTTAAGTTTTTCAGAATTTAGAAGCCTAGGTGTAATATTTGTAAGTTGGCTTACAATGCTGCACAGCTTCCTAACTTTCAATGCTCTTGATATTGTGAGTAAAACGGATTTCAATGGGAAAGCATTGTGTCCGAGAATTTGAATTGTGCTGTATTGTGTGATACCATGCATAAAACATATGAGGAAGTAAATGAATATGAATATTCTTATATTCTTGATAGTCTGTATAATTTCCTTTTTCTCTTATTAAAATAAAACATCTCAGTTATTGCCTATAGTATCCACAAACAATAAAATAGAATAAAATAGAGATTTATCAGCATGTTTACAATGAGTATAGTGATCCATTGTTGTAGTAGACTGTGAAACGTTGAATCCATATTAATTTACATTAAATTAAAGTGCCACAAAAGTAAATTCAGTTCAGGTTTCAGTTTTGACATGGCACACTAAATTCTTGGCACTTTAAATAATAGATTATAACTTTGCTCACTGCAGAACTAACCAGCTATTTATTTTATAAATAAAATATTGCAAGAATATTTATGTAAGTCAAATGAAAACACATTATATATAAATCGATTGTGAATTTTACGAGAATAAAACATACCCGTGGCAGTTTGACTGAAAATCCACAGGATCCCAAAGATAACCTGTATTTTCATTGTGTTTGCGTCTCCTCGTACTTGCTTGAGATCCTGTTAATGAATGATGAGAAATGCTAAAAGCAAGATGAAGCTCCTTTTAGCTTATGACCTTTCACTTCCTGTATTTTATATCATAGGGAAAAAATAGAAATGGACAGAATGCAAAAACTGCCTTTTTTTTTCAGAAAAAATCACAAAGCTGTGCTTCATACACCCCACGTTCAAATCATTGGGCATTCAGAAAATGTCTTAAAATAAAGTCATAATAATTTGGCTGGTGATCCTTTTACATTAAATTCCATATAAATACATATAATGGCTGTGAATGTGCTCAGCAGTTGCTGTTCTTTTTTTTCCCTCATGCTTCTTGGTCTATAAACATCTCACAGCTATCTGGCCATTTTGGTTAAATCACTGTCAAAAAAGCTGTGGTAAAAATCCATGATCTCTGATATAATTATATTACTGTTTATCATAATATCAAATAGATACTTAAAACTACTATTTCTTGGTTTTCATCTCGTAGAATCATCAACCAATTCTTTAGCAAACACTTAACTTTAACTGCATGCTTTTTTTTTTCATGTCAAAAAAAGTAACACACAGTAACACACAGTATCACACTCTTTTGTCTCTTTGTCTGAAATCTATTATTTCTAAAGATAGACAAGATTCACACATGTCATTCGGTTGGCTGATTCATCTTGATGCCCTACCTCTGGATGGAGTTCTTTTTAACTGGAGACCACGTGAAGGTGGTGAAACTGAACCTTCTTAAGTCTAAATCCATGAGGTTCTAGGTTAGGGTTAAACTCAAGAACCATGAAGATGGATTTGTACTGTATTTAATAGAAACAAACTGCTACAATGACTTAAGACTACAGTTTCCATGAACACCTTTGTCTTTACATTTAAGCATTCATCAGAGAACAGTTCATTACTGCAACAATGATGGAACTGTAGTGAATGGAAATTCAGTGTCACCCAAAAGAGGATGTGTTCCCTTTTGAGGATCACAAGGTTCGTTCTAAGGTTTCTTCCTCATACCATCTCAGATAATTTTTCCTTGCCACTATCACCACTGGCTCACTCATAGGGGTAAATTTATAGGGGATCATTAATGAATGTAATATGTATGTTTGTAATTATTTAATTTTGTAAAGCTGCTTTGGGACATTGTCTATTGTTGAAAAAAAGTAAAAAAAAAATTATTGAATTAAAATTGCATTACAGCTCAAAGGGGTAAATAAGACCATCCAAATTTTCAAGAGCATCTATTCATTCAGCTTTAGATTGCCTTTATCTTAAGTATAATAGAGATATTACCTAGGTGGCCACCACAAAGCATATCTCATGCATTGTGATACAGTATGAAGGAGGTGAAGGACTTGAAGAGGAAATTCTGATGAACCTGTGGTCATTCTTAGTTGTTAGTTGGACCCTAATTATGAGTTATAAGTATAGCAAATGCTAATAGATGCTTCTGGTTTGTTCAAGTATAATATTTGCATTTGGTGTTCCTTTAGACAATGAAAATTGTTTTATATGATCTGTTAGAAAAGGATGAATCATTTGGAAAAGTTTCCTAAGGAGCTAACTTTAGCCGGAAAGACACACTGGGAGGTGGCTCCTTTGGATGTTATCTTCTCATTTGGACCTCCGGTCTTATCATAAGCTAAAGTGCGGGACAGGGAGCTGAGCAAAGACTAGGTTGTAATTTAGATGGGTTCTCTAAGGCTGGAGTGGACCTTTTCTTTGACTCTTCATGCTCATCTGATTAGATTATTGGCGAAAGATTAGATTCCCTGTTTTCATGTTTATAAGTACACTCTTGTTTATTATTCTTTCTCTTTGCACATTGTTCTGTATATTATACAGTAGGTTTACTGGTTGGCACTATTTTGTGTATTGTGTATCTGTCCTACACTGTGTTGTTGTTTGTTCATAGGGACACACACTATGATGCCTGATGTCATATCACTATTTATTACTTTACCACATATGTAATTAATAGGGGACTGCTTTCTTTTCTGGGAGGCAAACCTAAATGGTGGCCACCAGTGGTCTTTAACTTTTTAGTTTCATCATGCATACTTCTAGTTTATGGTAATATTTTTTTTTCCCTAAGCCACTTGGCTAATTTCAGATAAAAAAACTAAGTTACTTAAAAAATAAAAATAAAAAAATAGGATCCCTAGCAATGAATGTTCCTGCAAAAACTGTGTTTGTATAACATCCATAAAAATGCAAGTCATTTCTCTATGCAACTACATTATTATTATTATTATTATTATTATACATGTTTATTAGTATTTTTTTTCTACCTGTGAACTTGTGATGCTATTATTGGTGATGTTATTTAGACATTAAGATATCTGTCTATCACCCGCAATCAGGGGGATGCTTTACGTTCTCATTTCCTCTTTCTCTGACTGGCAAAAAGCCATTTGTGCAATTATCTATTGTACCCAATAACAACCCAGTCAGTCAGTGATACCTGTGACAGACATTTGAGGACATGAAGAAGAAACTTTTCAATGGGAGAATGTCTAAAAACAAAAATATGTGCTGTAGTTTCATTTATTTACTAAAATGAGAACTTTCGGGTTGCATATGCAATGTATTTCCTTAAGTCAAAACCCTAATCTGTCAACAGGGATAAGATCACCTTCATCCTGAACACTGGTGCCTCACAGGGCTGTGTCCTAAGCCCACTTCTGAATTCCTTGTAGTGTTCAGGAATAGGAATAGTGTTCAGGAATAACATAAAATAATAGATAAATAAATAAGCATCAGTGGTGGCACAGCCTACAATGAGAAGGTGGAACCGTAAGTGATCTGATAATAGCCTGTTGCCTAAATGTCAGCAAGACTTAACTGTTCTAACAAAGTTTACCAGAAAGACAAAAGCTTTAGGTTTGTAAAGGAAAAAAAATCAACACTTTTGGATTCTCTCTCTTTTCAGAAAAGCCCAAAGCATCATTGAAGCAGTTTTGTCTCTCATAAAGCATAAATATGTCATATAAAGATGCATCATAAACACCATAAAAAGCCTTAAGTTCCTTTATGTGTTGTTTTAGTGTCGTCTAGTTTCTAATATGACAATTTCTTCAATTGTATCAACAAATTCGATGCATTTTATTTTTATTTTTAATGAACAATAGTTATGTCTCCATTTTCCATGCGTCTGAGTCACTGACTGGTCCCATTTGTTGTCATTGCGCAACAAATAATAGAAAAGTACACCAGGACTCTGCGAAACTCACCAAGACATCTATGAATATCAGTTGGCATGATGTTCTATATGGCAGGTAACTTTTCCATGCTGGATTTTTATCCAAGTGGAGTGTGGTACTGCTCCCATACGGCAGTTGAGGTGCAGAGTCTGGATATGTAGGTCATATGAACAGCAGAACAGTACACATTTCTGCTTTAGAAAGGCACCTCAGCTTTAGATTAAACACCTGAACCACAAGAAATGACCCTTATTAAATATCACAGGCTCATTGCTGATTGGATGCAGAACAGGACTATTACAAGAACATTGATATTAACGCTATGCAAAGCTACGAAAACGTCTTTATCAATATCTGAATTCCCCTGATAAAATAAAAATGAATAAAATTTCTCTCTCTTTCTCGGAAACTATTTATGCACATACGAATATAAAGTTATTTCATGTAATAAGAGGATGGGAACCCGAAACAGTACCATCAAATCATCATTTAGTCCAACACAAAAAGGTCATTAAAAAAACACGGTCATAAAAAAAAAAAAAAAGGTTTACTTGACATGTATACACAAATGAATGAAGTGGTAGATAAATGGTTCCAACTTTGGGTTGCTGTTTGGAAGGTCAAGTACTCAAACCTCAGCATAGTTGGGGGTTAAGGTTAGCCCACTGTTGGGCTCTTGAGCAAAGCTTTAACATTCTTAGTAAAGATAGTTTCCCCTTGCCACTGTCACCACTGGCTCATTCATTAGAAATAAACATACAATTATACAAAACAAACTTATACATTATTTTATTACAACTTTATCGCTGTGAATCTGCATTGAGATAATGTCCATTGTTAAGTGCTTGATAAATAAACATGTATTGATTTGAATATGCAACAAATTAAGAAATTACATTCACTTCAGAAATATACATTTTAATGCAAGTAGTAATAAATATAATTAAAGACAACCTTTTTCTCTTGCACAAACAAAGAAAAATGTTTAATATCTTTTAATTTCCCAGACCATATTCCAATGAGACTTTGCTAATACTTCACTGACTTTGCTAATACTGTAAAATAGCACTGCCTTATTTAGGAAAGATGCAATAAATGCTTTTCGGAGTTACATATACGTTTTGTAAATGTTTGATTCATTAACACAATAAAGTTATTTTTGAAAATACAAGCCACTTAATGTAAAAAATTATTAATTCATATGTACATGTTAGTTGCTTAAAAAAAAAAATCAAGGAAATTTTGGTTCAAAATATAGTGCTATACATAAGCTATATGTATGTCAATAGATATAAAATAATAAAGTTATAAATTCCAAAATGTGTACAAATAAATTTTTTTTTTTTACAAGGCTGTGATTTCTTAAAGCCTTTAACCCATTAATAAAAACACGAAGAATCCAGCAACATCTAAATCAATGCCAGAAGCTAAAAGAAATCCACTCAAGGCTAAACAATATTAGATAATTATATAATAATTTTTTTGTTAATTTTCTGTCAAAAATTATAATAATAATCAGAACAGTACCTTATGAACTGCCCAGGAAGCAGCAGCTGTGTCACAAGTTCACTTTTGCAAGCTTCCTTTCTTTCTGATTCAGCTTAACAATACTCATTTCAGTCCAAAAGATGAAATGGATCCATTTCAATCCAATCACAAATAAAAAAAAATGTAAAAAAATTCACACAAGTTTTATATATAAACATAAAGATTATCCTGTTGGTATGTAGGTATTCACAGGCAAGACGGAAAAACCAGACTTATGTACAGTGATAAGGTTAAAGGTTAATACACTTTCATTTAAACAATATATACAGTTTCATGATGAACAAAATGAGTTCCCAGTTAATACAATGGACTCAGTGGCAACAAAATTACATTTTAGTTGGAAAAATTTATAAATGCGTTAATTCGTGTTAAGTAATCACTTTATGTCTATACAGCACTCTATCAAATTTGCGGTGGATATGAAGAATATATCAGTCTCTCTGCTTATCACACACTTACACAAATATACAACTCCACACAAACTGGGTTTAGGACAACAAGACTAACCTTTTTGCCACTGTGTAGCCTTAAAAAATTCAGTAATTACATAATCGTATACTGTAATCATTTAACAGTTAGTAAAATGCTGTTTTGCAAGAGATCTGAGTGTATGGTTGGAACGTCCCTAACTGCTTCTTCCTCTATCGGAATGATCTTGCAAAAAAACAAAAAGTATTGGATAGAAAAAAAGCATAAGTACATCAACAATACTGATAAATGAAACTGAGATTGTATCCCTTACGGACCATATTGGATCTGTGAGTACACACACTTGTCTTGCTCATTGGAAATCTCGTTTTTTTCTTGTGAAGGAGTGTTAAACATCAGTTCGGTGTAGGGCACTTCCTCCTCTCTCTTCTCCTGGTTCCTCTGGCTGGGATAAGTGTCCTTCACGTCCTCGTTCGGAGCTTTGGCTGGACCACAAAACAAACAAGAAATCAACAATGATCTCTTTTTTGCTTGTGCACAGCATTAAGAAGGGTTTCAGTTAAAAATATAAAAAAGGGTCTAAGTGCCTCATATACACTATATCCCAACTTTTCCAACCATACGTGGATCAAACTGTTATCATAAAGCTGAAGGCACACAATTGTGTAGAAGGTCTTTGGAGGCAGGAGCATAAAATTTTATTTATGTCAATATGTCAATAAAGTGTATAAATAATAAAGTCTTACCCTTACTTGGGTTTGTCTCTGTCCTTTTCGGGGGTAAATGTATGACCTGTGCGTAAATGTCCTTGCCTTTCTGAGTAGGCTCTATTACCAAAACACACACACACACACACACATACACATCTATTAAACTCCAAAGAGTTACAGAAAATCTATTAACCAAGTACTTATGAACACCACTCACTGACCACTTTAATAGAATCACCTGTACACCTGCTGTAGCCAATCATTTGGCAAAGATCAATGCTTTAATAAATGCACTTTATGTTGACTGCTGGGTTTGAAAACCCCAGATCAGCAGTTTTTTTAAATCTTCAGCCTAGCACCAGCAATTATGCGATGGTTACTGGGAACACAATTTTTCCGCCCATTGTGATGTCTGAACATTATCTAAAACTCCTTTATTGTCCTGTTTTAGGATGATTATATTTGCTACATGACTAGCGGATTGATTAGCTACATGATTGTGCAGGTGTTTCTAGTAAAAGTTAAAGTTAAAACAATAAAAACGTAACCTTCTGACCTTGTTTGTTTCTCAGGCGATGTCTCTTCTTGTACACAAAGAACGCTAAGACTGCTAGTACAATGAGACTCGCACAAACCGAGCTCAGGATAACCAGAGTTAAACCTACAGGACAAAGGGTTGTAAAACAGAAAACATTCATTTTTTGTCATGCAAGAAAAGATAGCTTTAATGGAGTAATGAGAAATTCAAATTTTTATGTAAAAAAAATCATCATTAAGGCCAGGGATTACAAAAAAATTATCGGAGCATACCAAAATAAGATTATTATGTTGACAAAGGATTACTACACATTAGTTCCTCTCTGATTCACTAACACATTATTCTCTCTCATGTCTGACCTTTATATCAACCACGAGGTTGCCTTTGTCATTTGATTTTATATATATATATATATATATATATATATATACGTGTGTGTGTATGTATATTAGGATTACCAAAGTGTTTCAGTACAGGGCTTTTGGTACACATGGTACCAAATGAAATCCTTTTTTTGTGTAAAACATATTTACAATGTAAGTTCCCTCACGAAAATATTAAGTGGCAGATCGCAAGTTAGTTTAGTTTCCACCTCGCACTTTCTTTGCATTGTCACTGTGGCTGTGGTTAATTGCACATTGTTGTGTCACAAACAATTTGCATTTCCTCCCATTAACTGTACCAAAATTGAACTAAACCTTGACTAAAAATTCGAAGTATGGAGCGAAACATCTCTAGGTTAAGAACGTAACCCTAGTTCCCCCAAGGGAACGAGACACTGTGTCGTAACTCTTTGGGAACGGCCAAAGCGTTACGACGCGGCTCGAGTTCCCGAAGGATATATAGTTTATATTGTGTATATTATATACTAATACAATTATACATTTTTAAAAGAAGTGGATGAGTTAAAATAAGATTTCCTGCTGAAGCTAAGCAGACATTGTGCTTGCATCACATGCAAAATGACTCACCAGGACATAGACAAAGTTCAATGAAATTGTTTTTACAGCAGATGACATTTTTGTGTTTTTTTTTTTTTTTTATTCAATATGTGTTCTGTTTATGTTACACATGGTTGATACTTCAGAGAGAATCAGGTCACTAGTTTCCCTGGTTGTGTCACATTGGGTTTTTAGGCTGAATGTTTAATGACTGGAAGCTTGAATATTTATATTTTCGCTGTATGGCGGTTTCTACCAGATAATCTGATTAGGCTGTATAGAATGTACTAGTATCACTGAACATCTAGCTAAATATAAATCCAGCATATTTGTAGCAGCATGGGAGTGAAGCTTTAATGGAACGTGTCGCCAGAAAAAATAATTGGAAAAGATAAAACACCTGTGAGTAATTTCCATTAACGTGTGTTCTCAGCTTTTTGTAAGATGCTGAAAGGATAAAAAGACAACGAGAGTCTTGAGCCTCCATTTACAAACCAGTGCTCAGCAATGCCCCATATACCACAATATTGTTTGTTTCAATTAATATTAAATCAGTAGAAAAAAAGAAATAAAAACCTAATGAGTATACCAGCACATAAGCCACATGTATTTAGACATAACTACTGTAGCATGCAGTTATAGGAAAATAATCAACAATTGAAAAGTGTTTGTTACCGCAATGTGATTTTTTTTAGAATCACATTTAATACTCTGCAAAACAATTTACAAAAGCAGCTACATACATCCTCACCATCCTTTGTTTTATATGTCTCTAATAATTACTTAATTTTTTAATTAAAATAAAGCTGAAAGTTTTTCAGCTGACAGGGTTTTTTAGATTGTATTGAGCAACTACCATACATGTCCCTGTGACTATGACAGCTGGAACTAGCGTATGATCCAATACAGATTCAAACAAACAGATAAAGTTAAATTGCATTTTAAAAATGTAAAAGATTTATGTGATTAGAGGTTGTGTGGTCCTACCTTTCATGTATATCTGGAGAGTATATTTGCCTGTTGTAGTTCCTCTTGTATCGAAGGTTTCTAAAGTGTATGTTCCAAAATCGCTCCACTCTGCACTGGTTAGTATCATAGTATTAGTCTCTTTATCATACAGCCATCTCGAGGGATTTGGTGTTGGTGTGTTTGAGTTTTTTCTTAATCTTAAAATGGAACGATTTTCAATGAGTAGGTTAAACCCTTCCTCCGACGGGATTTCCAGGTGAACTTGCTGTCCCCGAGCTACATAGCATGTATCATTTTCAGTAAATCTACAGAAAACACGATCCTCAGACTGCAAACCTACAGAGGGAAATGAAGCATTTTGTTAACAGTAATAATATTGCAAATTAGCCAAAATGTGAAGTTATTAACAAAATAAATAAATAAAAGAAAAACAGAATAAAAAAGAATAAGAAATTATCCAGTCCTAGGAGGGAACTAGAGGTAACTGCATATCAAAAAGATGATGAAAGACCATCATAAAAAAAATAATGTACTAACCTACTAAAACTGCAATTGCTTTATTTTCGTTTATTAAATTATAGTACTTTAGAGAGTATTATATAGAAATAATAAATCATATTTCTAGGGGAAACCTACCTGAAGCAGCACCATAGAACATCAGCAAGAACCCGAATAGGGTCAGCATTTTGTCCTCGGTAATTCCAAAGAAAAGATTTAAAAACCTTCAACAAACCAAGAAAATTAGTACATGGCGGTGAAGCTTTTCAGAAGATAGAGTTCTCCACACTCAGACCCACACACACACAAAACAAACAGATTTAGCTTTGAGGAACAGCACACACAGAGTCAAGCCCTGAGAAACAACTTAACGTTACAAAAAAAACATTCTTCTGTCAGACATAAAAAAAGGAAGTAGGCAATTTGTTGCAATCGCTTACTTCCTGTTATGTTTACTTAACAAAATAGACAGAATAGTGCAATTTCAGTTTCCTTCCAAACAAATTGTAATTTCAGGTCTAATTTATTTCTAAAATCTATAATCAGTGAGTCAATAACTAGAATCACAATAGGTGTCCAAAAATACAATGTTTCTGTGTACTTAAAAAATAATACAACTGGATAAGACTCAATAAGTTGCCTTAAAGTGGATATTTATGTACTGTAAAGCAGTATTTTACTATCAAATTTTTGCCAAGTCATGCTTGTATTTTTAAATATTAAGTGTTGTGTAACAGTGAGACAAGTTAGTTTCTGATATCAGTACCTGTCATGTCTAGCAGACATAAATAGAAAATAGCAAACTCAGTGAGTATGCTTATAGAAAGTTTCACTGAATCACTGATTATAGTTCTTTCTTTCTTAACGAATTCACAATAGTATGTTTGATTTTCTAATAAAACCGAAAAAAACCATCCCAAACTCAGCCCCAGACACTCATTCCCTATGTGTACGAATTAATATTCAATGAAATGTATAGAAGAAAGAACTTTCTCTACTCCCTGGTGTCTAAGTGAGTTATTTCCATACATTGGATCTGCAGGAAAGCATTAATCCTGCATTGATCTTTTCAAGAAGCCTGAAAACAGTAAAATGATCTACAGTTTTCAAGAGCTTAGACACTCTTTCACAGTCGACAGTAGAAAATATCGTTTTTAAGCTGAAACTAAAAAAAAAATTTAGTTATAGAAAAATAAATCGATTTTACATTGGAAAACATGCATTTAACACAAAGCAAAAATCAATAGCATAAGCATAATTCATTCACATTCAAAAAAGTCGGTCCCACTCCAAGGATTTTGAAGAAAACCAGCCAAACTGCTGCGTGTTTTGGCTTTGCTTCACAAAGCACCTCGGAGAGAGAAAAAAACACAACCCACAAGCACTACAATTTTAGCAAAAATCCTCTCAAATAAATTTAATGCATCTGACAAGAAACATAACCATAAAAAAACGTGTACATAAACAATTTTAGGACTTATAAAATTTAATTACAGCACTTACCTTATACGAAATACAAACATCTATGATTACCAGCCAAGCACAGGTGCTGCATATGAGAAGGACAAGCTTTCACTTGCCCTACCTCCTCTTCCTGGGGGCATGTGGTCATGGCCACACAAAGAACTGTTGTTTGTTGGCACAATTCTACATGTAGGGAAGGACCTACTCTTGAGGCCTGTGTACAGGTGGCAATTAAAAAAAACCTTCAAATTATCCCCTACAGATAGACACTCCTGTCCAATCAACTCTAATCAAAGCCACAACCACCATATATAATTATTTTCTCTGTCCACAAATCCTTGCAAGGTAATGGGACACTGCTCACTGTCCTGCTACTACCCCATGGCTCGATAGCTTGTATCTATCTCTAAAACCAAAGGCTTGTTTTTTCATGTCTACATAAGCAAAAACATCACCAGCCTCATCTGTAATGTCAGAAAACTCCTTACACCGTGTCCCAGAAACAGGCAAACAGCAAACGTATGATTTTACCTTTTCTTATATTATCACCAATGCTTAGAAGCAAAGCATGAAGCGAAATAGCTTGCTTGGCAAAACCAGGAATATACCAACATGACTACTATTCCATACTTCAGCACCATGCAATTCCGTCTGGACTACGGCTCATTGAATCAACGTCACCATACGACAAGAAGATGACCGAAATATACGTCCAAGCTCTGTAACAGTCGACTGTTATCTATGATGGAACTGCCTACCCAGTCATCGCACCTAAATCCCATTGAACTGCTACGGGATGAACTGGATCACAAGGTTAGAACGAAATCTCTGACTAGTGATGAACAAGTTAAAATTAAACATGTTTAATAAGAAGCATGGCAAAGCATTTCAGCTGAATTTTTGGAGAAACAAACTGTCCGGATGCCAGGAGTGTGTAAAGCTCTAAAAGGAAGTATTTTTTTAATGCAAATAAAGTGGAACATCTGTACATTTATAGATTTGTTTGGTCAAAGTTAATCGTCATACCACTTTAACACAGTCACTTTAACTTGGGACTGGAAAAGCACAGGGTCACTTTATGTAACCAAATACTAGCACATGGACCCTTAAGGACAAATTACACTGAATTGTTTTTATCTGTTCTTCTGTCAATATCTGTCATCCATCTCCTTTTGTGCAATTTGTGTGTATATAGATATAAATATCATATTTCATAAGCTAAACTCAAAGATCTAAGACTTTTTCTATGTACACAAAAGGCATATTTCTCTCAAATATTGTTCACAAATCGGTCTAAATCTGTGTTATTAAGCACTTCTCCTATGTCGAGTTAATCCACCCACGTCACAGGTGTTGTCATATCAAGATGCTGATTAGACAGTATGATAATTATACAGATGTGCTTTAGGCTGACCACAATAAAAGACCACTTTAAAATGTGGTTTTATCACACAGCACGATGCCACAGATGTCGCAAGTTTTGAGTCAGCGTGCAATTGGCACGCTCACTGCAGGAATGTCCACCAGAGCGGTTGAATTTTAATGTTAAATTCTCTAACATAAGCCGTCTACAAAGGCGTTTCGGAGAACTCGGCAGTACATCCAACCAGCCTCACAACCGCAGACCACGTGTAACCACACCCGCTTTTATAATTTTGTTCAGTGTATTTTCTAGTGTGTGTGTATATATATTATATTATACATTTGCATATTATATTATATTGCTCCTAACATTCTTTTTATACTTTTTAGCTAAACTTATATTTTTAAAATACTTATATTTTATACTTTATTTTATTTCAATTTGAATTAGAATTTGAATACCAGACAATAACCTAGTTTGTTGCATAGAAACAAAAGGAACATGCACGTGTCTCTCAAAAGCCACAAAGGCCTGGGTGTTTCCAAATTTTTTGACAGGCACAGTATGTGCAATAGATAATTTATATAATTACAAATATTAATAATGGCATCTTGAGAAGACCAAACCTACCCATAGTGGCTCCAAGGACAATCAAAAGTCTCCCAAAGCTGACCTGTATTCTCATTTTTCTTTTTCAGAGAACCGTCTTTACTATCTACTAGCTTGAGATGTCGCTTATGAGCGACCAGCAACTATAATAGCAAGCTCATTTTACATCAGAGTGTAAAGGAAGTACCAAAGAAACATTGATACCACAAATTTCCTGAATGTATAACTGAACGAGGAGGGGGTGGACATAACGAGAGGGATACGCTGTTATAAATAGCCATTTCTGCTATGCGTTTCTCAACCGCAATTAGCTGTTGTGTAAACTTTTCTCAACAACCCCAATTTCAAAACTTTTATCCAAGGTATCCAATGTAGAAAACACTGAGACTAAATAGTAGTTAGGGGCTAAGTAGAAGTTACACTATCAAACAAACAAATTGCACGGTCATTGTACAGATTAAATTGTTGTTATTGCACAGTTTAAAAATCAGTATTAACAATGTGTATTATGGTGTTTTTTTTCTACAGTAAAGTCTAATAGCTATTTATACTTTAGCATTTTCTTGCCTGTAAAATTTGCACAAAACACATAATTTGCCTTGATTTTAAATCCCAAGGAAACCCGTAATGCACAGAAAATGTGCATAGAAATCCCAGGGGGAACAGTATTGTTGTCATGTTATGAGGTTAATATTAATGCTTAATACTTCATTTTTATTCACACTTTGCTCAACTGACTGGCCAATCATTTGTGTGTACAAACAGAAAAATACTAATACATTCAAAAATATTTCAATGAAAGGAAAAAAGTAGTACTTGAGTAATTACAAATATTTTCTCTCTTAACTATCTTTTATTTAAGCTTCTGTATTTCTGTTGGTTCAGGGTGGATGAATTGCTGGCATGAAGGAGATCAACTTCTTATGAAATCTTCTTCCTAAGGAGCTTCCTGATCTGAAGGAGAAAATGACACTTGGGTGATCACTGCACTTAAATCACAAGACATTTAGACATTACATGTGTTTTACTTTAAGGCACATTTAGTCGAATAAGGACTCATGTTCATGTACACAAGTATTAAAGTCTTACTCTTAATTATTCTCTGTTTCCTGGAGATTCTGGTGTATACATTTGCTCCCACTAACAGCGACAGCAGGATGATCATTTCAAAGAGCCATAAAGACACAAACACCCTGAAATCTGAAAGAGAGAGTGTTTGAGTTTTTTATATCAAATGTATTTATTCATAAAAGCAACTTCACTTAATAAGTTTAAAAAATTTAACGCCATTTCCAGTCTCTGTATTTCCACATGAAATGATCTCATTAACCCACCACATACTAAAAATAAAATTAGTAAAGGACAAAATTCCATCTATTACAATGCAAATTGCTTCTAGATAAAGTTCAATTGCATTTTAAAGATGTCAAAGATTTATGTTATTAGAGTTTGTGTGGTCCTACCTTTTATGTATATCTGAAGAGTATATTTGCCTGTTGTAGTTCCTCCTGTATCAAAGGTTACTAACGTGTATGTTCCAGAGTCGCTCCACTCTGCACTGGTTAGTATCATAGTATTAGTCTCTTTATCAAACTGCCATCTCGAGGGATTTGGTGTTGGTGTGTTTGAGTTTTTTCTAAATCTTAAAATGACTTGATTTCCAATGAGTAGGTTAAACCCTGCCACCTGAGGGATTGGTAGGTGAACTTGCTGTCCCCGAGCTACATAGCATGTATCATTTTCAGTAAATCTACAGAAAACACGATCCTCAGACTGCAAACCTACAGAGGAAAATAAAGCATTTTGTTAATAGTAATGATATTTTTTTTACTTGCAAATTAGCCAAAATGCGATGTTATTAACAAAATAAATAAATAAATAAATAAATAACAGGAAAAAAAAGAATAAGAAATAATCCAGTCCTAGGAGGTAACTAGAGGTAACTGCATATAAAAAAGATAATGGAAGCCCATCATGAAAAAATAGTGTACTAACCTACTAAAACTGCAATTGCTTTTATTAAATTATAGCACATATATAGTATTATATAGCATCAATAAATCATATTTCTGGAGGAAACATACCTGAAGCCGCACCATAGAACATCAGCAAGAACCCGAATAGGGTCAGCATTTTGTCCTCGGTAATTCCAAAAAAAAGATTTAAAAACATACAAAGTTCAACAAACTACGAAAATTAGTACACAGCAAAGCTTTTCAGAAGATAAAGATCTTCACACTCAGACCCCCACACACAAACAAACAGATTTAGCTCCGAGGAACAGCGAACACAGAGTCAAGCCCTGAGAAACAACTTTACAAAAACATTCTTCTATTAGACATAAAACAAGGAAGTTTGTTGCAATGGCTTCCTGTTATACTTAACAAAATAGACAGAATAGTGTAATTGGTTTTAGTCACCTTCCAAACAAATTGTAAGTTCCTGATATCAGTACGTCATATCTAGCTGACATAAATAGACAAAAGCAAACTCAGTGAGTATGCTTACAGAAAGTTTCACTGTATTAATGATTATAGGTCTTTCTTTCTTAACAATTTCCCAATAGTACGTTCTAATAAAACCGAAGAAAACCATCCCAAACTCCCTAGACACTCATTCCCTATGTTTATGGATGAATATTCAATTAAATTGAAGAGATCGAAAGAACCTTTTTTGTTCCCTGGTGTCTGAGTGAATTCTTCCCCTACATTGGATCTGCAGGGAAGGGTTTATCCTGCATTGGTCTTTTCCTGAAGCCTAAAAACAGTCAAATGATCTACTGAGTTTCAAAAATGTGCAAAGTAGTTAATATTTCTAAATCAATCTTTCACAATTGACGGTAGAAACGATTGTCTACAAGCTCTGAAAGAGCTGAAAGAAAATGCTAACTGTAGGAAAACTGAAAATGTATTAATACAAATATAGCAACAAAGAAATCGATTTTACAGTGAAAAAAAATGCATTTACTCACCAAATTACTCTCAGATTTACGTGCCGCATTCAAACGACATCTGCCTCTTCAGAATTCTTACATTCTGCCGGAGTGGCTCAAGCTCGAATCCCAGTGTCAAGACTATGAGAACTCAAATCAGGGGAAAGCGAACAGACATAAGATCTCCAAGACAACTAAGACCTAGTCCGGTAGCAAATCCCAGACTCGCTTCTGTCCTGCATGTAGCTGACCAAACCCCATGAGCATCTACTCAGGTGCTGACGCCCTAACATCAGCCCAAGCCAGCACAGGGATATTAACAGATCAGAGTTTTGTGTTCCAAACATTACTTAAGCCAGTGTACCACTTTTCAGGTGTTTGGTACAGAGCAGATGAGCAAATGGATCAAAGCCATCAAGCGTTGTTGGAAATGTGGACGATCACATTTAGCTAATGATTGTACCATAAAGAAACCCTGTCGTCTGTGCAGTGGAAAACATCTTCAAATCCTTCATGAGGTTCATGAGAGAGAGAGCTAAGAGATGCCTTAAAGAATTGCAGCCAGGAATTTTAACGGCATCTCTCCAAACAATAGATTAAATTCAGGTTAAACCCGCCTAATGCCCCTCACTTTGGTGGTAGCTGGGAAAGGGAGAACCGATCTCTTAAAATGCCCTCCGTACAGTAGTAGGTGCACAAACAGTAACCGAAGCAATCCTTTAAACAGTATTTATCGAGATAGAGGGAGTCCTCAACAGCAAACCCCTAGGTTATGTCTCCTTCAATGAATCCATAGATGGAGACAAAGTCAAGTTCTCACTGATCATTTTTGGTCGAGCTTCTTGAGACACTATTTACCCAATCTCCAACTATGACACAAATAGCATGCGGAGACTAAAACCCTTGCAGTTGGGTCTGTTGTTATGATTGTTGATCCCCAGCTTTCACGAGCCCTTTGGTTGATCGGGAGAGTGATAAGGACATTTCTTGGAGCAGATGGACGTAATTTGGTGAAGTAAGGTCTGCAGAGGTCAACATTAAGGGTCGACTATACACCAGTTACCTGTCTCATTAATCTACCAGAGATAGCAGATGAGGACGACACCAAGATCAAACCTAAAGACTTTTAAATTAGATTTTTAAATGTCTGAGTGTAAGAAAAGATTGCCATTCGGTTGTATTTCCACACTTCACCTATAAAAGGCCAGAACACTAAACGTCTTCTCAATCCTTTAGCTTCCTAACAATCATTTATACTCCTTTTCATTTATTTTTATTCATCAACTTTTACGTCCTGACTAATGCATCACTTTTATTATAGAAGTTCAAAGCCCCGGAAAAGAACATGATGTGAACGGGATTTCCGGTAGCTCGCGCTTTCGTTTTTGAGTGGCACCTATTCCAACCAATCGCATCCTCTTTTAGTTACCCGTGTGTCCCATTTTCAGCCAATCACAGCCCAGGAAACGCAACGCAACCCAATCAGGAATCCGAGAAGGTGGGGTTTGGAGTAATACGGGTGGGGAAAGGGGTAAGGAGAAACGCACAGGAATTGGAATCACGTCGGGGAAGATGGCGAGCGGTGCGGGGTCTGTAGCGTCGCTGTGGACCGAAGTGAACCGCTGCGGACAAAATGGCGACTTCACGAGAGCGCTCAAGGCAGTCAACAAGAGTAACTATTACACAGTCTTCTGTTTTCGCAGTGAAGTGTGTGTTTTAAAGGCCATGTAGGTGCGCGTGATAAAGCGACGTGTCTTTCTGTGTGTGTGTGTGTGTGTGAGTGAGTGAGTGAGTGAGTGAGTGAGAGACGATAATGAATGATTACGTGTCCTTATCACGTACAGAGGCTTCAGCAGGTCAGAAAGGTGTAAGAATTTCCAGGTGTATTATTACAGAATGACCCTAACACTGTGTGTGGGGTTCGGTTTCTGTGTCCCGGATGCTCCGGTATTTTTGTAATTCACGGGAGAAGTTAGCGGTTTGTCCCGCGGTGACGTCACTTGGGGGGTCGGAGGTGTTCTAATTGTCATAATCAAAGACAGAGAAATCCTTGTATATTCACAGAGACTGAGGGTGATGGCGGGGATTCACATGAACGTTGATGATCTATGGACTTTACAGACAGACAGACGGACAGATTGGTGGTTGGAAGGATATACAGACAGCCAGATAAATAGACAGTTGAATAGATAAACAGACAGGCAGATAGTTAGATGGATACAAGATGGAGGGATGAATAGATAGGTAGACAGACAGTTATAGTTAGATGGATGGATGGATGAATAGATAAATCAGATAGTTGGACCCTCAGACAGAGAGATGAATGAATAGACTGACGGATAGATAGAGGGATAGACAGATGGGTGGTTAGCTAGATGGTCAGACAAATGGACATAGATAGATGGATAGATAGATAGATGGGCACGTAGTTATACAGGTAGATGGATGGATGGATCATAAAATAGAACTTCTTTATATTCCTATAAGAATCTCCCACACTACTTATAATTATTTCTCTTTTAACAAATTTGTATTGCGCTCTTTGTCTCGCTCCAGTTCTTCACGAGAACAAGGACGACGTGACGGCGCTGCGCTGTAAAATCGTGTGCCTCATTCAGACCGGCGGCTTCAAAGAGGCACTCAACGTCATCAACACCCACACCAAGTCGCTCACGAGGTAACCAGTAGTTCTCACGCTGATGGATTTTTTTGCATTCATCAGCAGTGTAAGATTTGTCCTGTCTGTCCATAGTGAGACGATCGGGTTCGAGAAGGCGTACTGCGAGTACCGGCTGAACCGAGTGGAGAGCGCTCTCAAGACCATCGAGGCAATCCCCGAGCAGACGGACAAAGTCAAAGAGCTTTACGGTCAAGTGGTGAGCATGTTCATATACAGACACACACGATAAATTGTCAGGAAAAAAAAATAATCATCATCAATCACAAATGATTTTTTTTTATTTACTAATTATTAGGTTTTGTTCAGACATTATTGCTGATCACATGTTCCACAGACAAATTATTCAGAGCTCAGTGTGCATTCGTGTGTGTGTGTGTGTACGTGTGTGTGTGTGTGCGTGTGTAGCTGTACAGGCTGGAGCGGTACACAGAGTGTGAATCAGTGTATAAAGACTTGATCAGAAACTCCCAGGATGAGTACGAGGAGGAAAGAAAGACGAACCTCACCGCAGTGCAGGCCGCACGGAGCACCTGGGAAAAGGCGACACCCGTGAGTCAAAACAGCACACACTGATTTCTGATGCCAACATGTATATATTTGTAATTCTTTTTTTTTTTATTCCGTAAAGCTGCATTGACACAATGTTGATTATTAAAAGCACCGTACAAACAATCAAGCGCGTGAATTCGAAAGCTACGTCTATTTGACCATCATTAACTGGTTGTTGCTGCAGTTCAAATTGTATCCTGTAGGTGGCAGCATTTCTAATGAAACAATTGCAGGTAGTCCCCGAGTTCTGATGGTTCAACTCGCGATTTTTCATTGTTACGACAGCGATACGACAATATTGTAAAATATATTTTAATTTTCCCACTGCACGATTTGCACAGTTTTCCCTTCCATTTGCGAACCGCCGCTGGTCCACACTGCCACGTGCATATATACTGTATAGTTTATACAGTACGTTACTAATTATTCTTTAAGATTCATGGGTAGGCTAGGCCACGTCTCCACTCACAAGATTTTACGCCGCTGTTATCTGAATGAATCTCAATTGTAAGTCAGGGACTACCTGTAATTATGCCTTTTTTTTATTATTTTATTTTATTTTTTTTTTTTTGCACAAGTAAAAAAATGAATAAATAAAAAGCTGAGGTTCTGAAGAGGGAGTAAAAAAAAGACCTGTAGTAAAGAAAGAGAGTGAAAATAAATGGGTAATAATCATGCAGTAACCAAATTAACACATTTTATATGTATTTGGGTAACAACAAAAAATCATCAAACATCAAATCAACGTTTACACCACTCCAATTTCTCCTTTTGTCTCTGTGTATTCATGTGCAGGAGAACCTGGGGCTGCCCGAGAGCACGTACGAGCTGTGCTACAACGCTGCGTGCAACCTGATCGGCAGAGGCAAACTCGCTCAGGCCATGAAAAAACTCCAAGAAGCCGAAGGTCAGGGTTCATGGGAGTTTTAAATTGTACAGGGTCTTAGACTCCAGTGCCGGAGGGCTGCAGACTTTAAGATTTAATGTACACACCCCATCTTATTGCTGAGGGGTTTAAAGGCTTAATCTGGTGTTTTAAAAAAGAAACGTCTGTTTGTTGCCCTCCAGAAACTTTAACACTCAGGGGGGGGGTTATTTAATGTCATAGAACACTTTCCTGTATATTATAAGGTATCATTGTTTCTTTATTCTGTTGGAACTCACTGTAAAAGTGACTAAAATAAATTATTTCCTTTTCTTTTTTTTATTATTTCATGCTTTGTAAATATTTCACTGAATTTTTATTTATTTAATAAATAATATATAAGGGTGGGTGGATGGATGGATGGATGAATTAGATAAATAATTCTAGTGATTTGGTCTGATTGTGTGATTTTTCTCTGTCTGTTGTTTGTTTTTGTCTCAGAGCTGTGTAGAATATCTCTGGCAGAAGACTCGGTGAGTCTCTTCAACATATTTTCCTCTTCAAGACAATACTTTTATTTATTTCGATTGGCCGAGGACAAATTACTGTTTAATGCACGTTAAAGCACAGACCGAATCCATTCCAAAGCAGGGTTATAAAGCAATACACATGTTGTTTGGATATAATGGTAGTCATGTTCACTGCGTGTTTGTGTAGGACATGACCGAGGAGGATATAGACTCTGAGCTGGCAGTGATCCACTCTCAGATGGCCTTCGTCATGCAGCTCCAAGGCAGGACCGAGGACGCGCTGCAGCTCTATAACCAAGTCATCAAACTGAAGTAAGCGCACGAATGGTACTTTTTTTTTTTTACTCTGTGGAATCCAGAAATAAGCACCTGAAGGTTTTTATAACGGAGATATTGTCTCTCTTCCTCAGGCCGTCTGATGTGGGTCTACTAGCGGTCACTGCCAATAACATCATCACCATCAACAAGGTATTAAACATGTGATGTTTTGAAGTGGTAGTGCAGCACAGGGAAAAACATTTACGTTATGCTACGTTATTGGTTGATTGCAAAACGCCGCTTGTTTCTGCAAGTGGTAGTTTTTTTTGCTGCATATCCATAAGAACTGAGCTGCTCTGTACTGGTACGAAGGACAGATCGTTTGGTGTAAAAATAATAAACATGAAGTTTTCTTGGCTTGTGATCATCGTGCCATAAATCAACGCGTCAAACATTTTAAATGGCGTTAATGTAAAGTCTCTGTGAACCCGCAGGACCAAAACGTGTTCGACTCCAAGAAGAAGGTGAAGCTGATGAGCGCCGAGGGGGTGGAATACAAACTGGCCAAGAAGCAGCTCCAAGCCATCGACTTTAACAAAGCGCTGCTCGCCATGTACACAAACCAGGTACGCCCCCTGCGCTGGAACATTCTCAACCCTCATATACACCAAAGACGATTCCTTCACGACCGCATACACAAGATGCCGTATCTAAGGACATCTTTGTAAATCCGCAGGCTGATCAGTGCAGAAAGTTGTCGGCGAACCTGCAGTCACAGAACCCTGGACACCCACAGCCAGTTCTCATCCAGGTCGCTCAGCTCTGTCGGGAGAAACAGCACAGCAAGGCCATGGAGCTGCTGCAGGTACACATTCATGTTTAACGCCATCCTGTCTCCCCCTTTGTCTAAGGGACTAAGACGCACTTTCAGATTGCCTTTGCTTGGATTATAATTTCAGCACAAACATTTTGCTTATCTCCATAACTCGCTCTCTCTCTCTTTAGTGTTTTTCTGAAAAGCATCCAGAAAGCGCCTCTGGAATCAAACTGACCATGGCACAACTCTATCTGACCCAAGGTGCGTTTCTGACTTGCGGTTCACCTTCTCGTAACGCGTTCACGCAATCACGTTTTTTTTCCCGCGTTCTCTTGTCCTTTTGCAGGCCACGTGACTAAAGCCTGCGACATTCTGAGGTCGATTGAGGAGTTCAGGCACAAACCAGGAATGGTACGTTTGGCTACTGGTCCCGTTCTCTTCTTTTCCAGGGGTGATTTTTGGTGAAGTAACATTGTGTGTTTACGCGATGCAGGTTTCCGCTCTGGTGACTATGTATACCCATGAAGAGGACATTGACAGTGCGATTGATGTCTTCACCCAAACCATCCAGTATTATAGAACAAAACAGGTGGGAACGAGTCTAATAGGAGTTTTAACCGAGTCAGCAATTAAAAAAGAAAATTCATATATATTACTAATATAGGTTCCAATTGTGCTAATTTAAAGGGATTAATTGAGTTACATTGGATCGCTGTGGCATTTTCTTTTATTCAGGCTGAAATGGAAAGAATTTTATGGCATTATTTACTGTACACACGTATTCATTTAAGATTTACACTGAATAATAGATAGATTATTATTATTAATAGATGCTTAAAAGTGATATTAATGCACTTGCTCTTTAACAACAGTTTCTGGTGCTTGATTCAGATCCAGTCTGATAAGATATTATGCAAAATATCAATGTTTTTCTTTTTGTTGTTTCCCCTCTGTAGCCCAGCTCCCCAGTACACCTCTCTCTCATCCGTGAAGCGGCGAATTTTAAGCTCCGTTACGGCAGAAAGAAGGAGTGCATCACCGACCTGGAGCAGCTCTGGAAACAAAACCCAAAAGACGTGCACACGTTGGCGCAGCTCATCTCCGCCTACTCGCTTGTGGATCAAGACAAGGCCAAAGCGTATCCTTTGGGAACACGCACCCTGTGCTTCCTTCCGATCTTTTTGCAACATGTGGGGAAAAAGATATTCAATCCTAGATGTAATAAACTGTTTAGGGACTACCTGTTCATCAAAAATGAAGTACCAAAGTAAATAAATAGACATTTAAAAAAAACAGCATGCAGTGTCAGTAATGTGCCTGTAGAGGCCACTCTTGTACTGTATAACGCAACCCGGAAAAAACATCTGTACGGACCTCTAATTAGGTTTTAGGGTTCATTTTTGTAGGCAATAAATATTTTTGCTAAATATTTGTCATATCGCCCATTTGACTTTCAAAGTTTCTTTTTCCTGAGCTGCCGTCTTTCTCAGGTTTAGTAAGCATCTGCCCTCTGCTGACACCATGTCTTTTAACATCGACGTGGACGCGCTGGAGAACTCTCACGGAGCCACGAACGTCAGGAAAAAAGCAGCCAAAGTTGTCGGCGAAAACCCACCCAAGGAACAGGGGTATTTATTTCTGCACATAAAAAAAAATGTATTGCTGCTGAAAATATTCTATGAAATGTTATTCATTTTTAAAATTTTGTTTCAGCCAAGTGGACATTAAAAAGAAGAAGAAAAAGAAGAAAGGTACATGTGTCTGAATTATGGTGTAGGGGTATTTATTATAAAGGGTTTAGTGATTTTAATTTTGTTTTTGTTGTTTTTATCGTAGGCAAACTACCCAAGAACTGCGACCCCAAATCGACTCCTGACCCCGAGCGCTGGCTGCCTATGCGAGAGCGCTCGTACTACCGCGGCAGGAAAAAGGGCAAGAAGAAGGAGCAGGTGGGAAGAGGAACTCAGGGAGCGACGTCGGGCGGCGCAGCAGAACTGTGAGTTGAACAGAAAAACATTTCGAAAATATGCTGAGAATATTTTGCGCCGTATGTTATCTCACTGGACGTTTTGCATGCTTCAGGGACGCCAGCAAAACGGCAAGCAGCCCCCCGACATCCCCTCGACCCGGGTCTGGCACCGGCTCCGCCCCCAACGTCGTGCCGCCACGGCAACAGAAACCCGCCGCCCCCGGAGCGACACGTAAAAAAGTCCCGCAGAAGAAAAAGAAGGGTGGAAAAGGAGGATGGTAGACAGAAGACTGAGTCCATTACCCAGCTCCCTCCTTATGTGCCCTCCTGTGGAGAATCGAAACGCTGCCTGAGGGGAAACTGAGTTAGTGACAGGAATATCAAAGGAGGAATAGGGGAATGTTGTTTGCGATTAGACGTGGAGAAACAAAAATCTGACCCAGGGAATATTTTTTGTTTTGGTTTTGTTTTCGAGTTTTTAACCATCACATCCTTCGGTTATGCGTTAATATTTTAAAAGTCCTTTTAAAGACAAAATTACGTGAAGAAAGTGCTGATAGTCAGCATTTTTTTGCTTTCTGTACCAAACAAATGTTTCATACCTGTTATCTATGGACTTGGGACTTTTGTTTTGTGGTAAATTAAAGAAACAAACTGTCTGCTCATGACCTCATAAGTCTATATTTCATCTCCGTATCCTTTTATTTGATACACTTACCTGCTCAATCTGTATGCAGACATTAACTTTGCGTCAAACAACAATAGGAAAAAATGCTGTTTATGCAAATTCAAATCTATTTATTTTTCAATCTCCTGGATAAATCAAGCCTGCGAGTGTAATTCCGTGAAAAGCGTGTCGGCCGGTTGTTTTTCCGTAGGATCGGGCGGGAGACTGAAAGTGTAAATCGAACAGGAAGGACAGCTCCCATGTAAAGTCTTAATAAAAATTTCCTTGAGAACAGAATGTCTCATTTGTAGATATTTGTGTTATTATTGCTAGTTCTCCATATTCATTAGTTAAACATACTTTCACCATGAAACACACGTGTACACATAATTTCACTAACGCACACAGTAAACCGAGTGGGGATCGATTCTGGGTTTTAATCAGTGACATGAAATGATTTCATCAAGCAGGGAAATGGATTTTTGTCTGAATATTGTCTTCAAAAACATAAAGGCAACATGTAAGTGTAGTACTGTAAAATGTCTGGTAGGCAAAAACAGACTTTTTTTTTGCAATTTATTCTCCTTAATAACTTATTATTATTATTCAAACCTATTCAACTGATTTATAAATTGGTAAATATGGACAGATGTAATCATATCAACGTGGCAACTCTGAATGTGTGAACGCGTTCCAAATTGCCAGGCCAAGTGTGTGGAATTAGCTCCAATCTGGCAACTGTGAAACCCGGTTCAAATCTGTGAATGTATGAGTTCCAACTTCTAAACTCTCAGTGAGTTGGCAACCCTGAACGCCTGAAAGCGTTGCAACCGTTCAACCTTGAAAGGGTTAACGCGCTCCTATCTGGCTCTCCAACAGGAATGTGTAAATTACCTTTAATCTGGCAACCCTGGAATGAGTATATGTGTGTGTGTGTGTGTGTGTGTGTGCGCGCTTGCGCTATAATTTGGCAACCCAGATAATGGGCATGGACTACAATCTGGCAATTTTGGAGGCGTGAATACGATCTAATCTGGCAACCCGTCAATGTTGTGAACGCGCTGCAATCTGGCAACCGTCGGAACCTAATCCCTTAGTGCTCGTCATGGCCGCGAGTTCATGAGGAACTCAGGAATATTTTTGCGGGGTTTTGAGTGACCATGCCCGGGCTGAGAGAAGCGTGGTTAGCCGGAGCTGCTCTGGCGTTAACAGGAGGTGTCGCGTTTGTCATCTGGAATTTACGAGACACCAAGAAAAGACGAGGGACGCAGGAAGACGATTCAAAACACAAACTAAACGCAGAGAAACCAAAGCAGATCACCGAGAAAGAAATCAAACCCGAAACCGCGCGGGACGCTGCTTCCGTCCTGCCCGAGACCCGTCATCACAACTCGGTTAGATTTTACAACTTCACCCGGTCCTAGTGTTACTTTACCACATTGACCAGTCCCCATGGAGCCCTTCACACCTTTCAAAACCGTTGCCATGCAAACGAATTGTGACGTCACGAATCGTTTTTTATTCTAATTAACTACTTCAACTTTAAAAGTGCTCGATGACAAACTAATGTAACCAAAAATCAGTTCAGGTGTTTCAGCCACACCCCAAAAACCCTGGCAGTTCACCAAAACAATGCATGTGATAGTATGGATCTCCAGCAAGCTCATATGCTTAATGGACATTTGTCCAAAAACTTTTGGGGATAAAGGGTATCTCTGAATCTTGTCCAAAATCCACACATCATCTTCTCAGAAGGTGTAGATCGCGTTAAATCTTGTAACTGTACTCATTTGTGTTTATGCAAGGGGATTTGGAGATCTTTTTTCTGGAAGCCATGGAGATGTCATAACTATCAACACGTTTTTCTTTCCTGCCCAGTGTTCTTGTGTATATGTTGCTATTAGATATACTTGGTGGTGATGTGGGTTATGTTGTCAGGTCTATAATAAGTTGTTGCTGCTTGAAGTTCCTGCACATGTTCTCCTGCTGCATCCTCAAGGTTCTCTACATTGAGGTGGGATAATCAGCCAATGAACTTCACGCATTTACTGGTGTCCTACCTGAATCAGTTTACCTCTTGATACCATCATCATCATCACGTCATAGATATAGAAACCATCAATATTAGAGAGAAACATCACAGACGTGTATCTGATATAGTGAGAATAAACTTCATTACTAAAGAAACCCAATGAACATGATTTAACAAGTCTCCTTTCACTGGAGCCACAGCTGCACCACCAGCATACATCATCTCAAGCAGAAGAATCGATATCAGCCTCAAAAAATGAGTTTTTTTCCCTAGGATTTTCTAGGGGTCCATTTCTTCTTGAAAATTTCGTGTAAATTTCTTCTCCACGGTCAGCCATTGTGGAAATCTGATTGGATAGAAATGCCAATGTAAACAGACAATCCTAGATGTAGCGCACCTGAGAGAGTTATAAAAAGGAAGCGAATAGACTATTAGGAATAATTCAATACATATTCATGGCCGAAAATTTACCAAATCGTAAGTCGGTGATTCTAAAAAAAAACCTTAATGTATCGCAAAAACCGAAGAAGTACATCCAGTACATCCAGCAGGGGGCAGTGTATAGTGCCAATGTATTCATGATGGTTTTGCTTTTCTATGTGCTTGTGTATATGTGCAGCAAGCAAGAGGTTCTCAGGTGTTGGTGTTGGGTTTGGACGGCGCAGGCAAGACCAGTCTTCTTCAGTGCTTTGCGACGGGCAGCGTGGAGCACCAGGTGTCGCCCACTCAGGGGTCCCACGCCGTCTCGATCAACAGAGAGGAGCTGCACATCGAGTTTCTAGAGAGTACGTAGCATGTGAGCGCAAGTCAAACGCCTGAGACACGTGAACAATAATTCACCACAGGGTGGCGCCTTTAGATTTTTCTGTTAATCGTCTGTGAACTTCGTATTCAATCGTTTCTTCTTTTTTGTTCTTTCGGCCCTTACGAAGAAAATATCTGATGTAAAATTTGCTGAAACGAACCTTGTATTTAAATGTTCATACCGAATAGATCTTTATAGAGGACAGTGCTTGTTCTCGAATGGGCTCCAGAAAATGTTTTGGACATCTGCCACAGTTTCGATTAGATTTTCCTTTTACACTTTATATAGCATTCATCAAGTCTCGGGAACAAGGACTTGTTTCCTCCATAGAAACACAAATGGACGTTGAGGCGACGTCTAGACCGGACAAGATGGATACAAATGAAGTTTTCTTCGAATCATGGGGGAACATTGGGTCTTAAAATCACCCAAATTCTTCTAGATTACTCTTATCCAGAAAAAAAAAAGAACACTGGTACTGGCGACTCCTTCTACTAATACGTTTCTTATTTGCCTTATTAAATTATCATTAAACTTTCTTCCAGCTTCTCCCATTAGGGGGCGCCACAGCGGACCATTTGGCACATGTTTGATTTGGCACATGTTTTTACGCTGGATGTACTTCCTAACACAACCCTCCCCATTTATCCGGGTTTGGGGCCGGCACTAATGCTTGTGCAACCCTAATGGCTGGGGTCGGTTCCCTGACCGGGGATCCAACCCGAGCCGCAGCAGCGAGAGCGCCGCATCCTAACCACTAGACCACCAGGGAACCTTTCCTTATTAAATTATCATTAACATCCCCAATCCAATCTGCTGGATAAAATTTGTTTTACTGTGAACAACCCGGATTTTTCAATAATCAAATCCTAAACCATAATAAACCCCAGTACTGAACAGAATTCATTTCTACATTGACATGATGGTAACTGATGGTTGTGGTCCGTTCCCTCTGTACTGTGTGCAGTTGGAGGTGAGGAGAAGTTCAGAGAATACTGGCCCATGTACCTGAAGAAAGCTCGGGTGTTGGTGTTCGTGTTGGACGCGTCCGACTCCGGGCGCTTCGCTCTCGCTAAAACCAGCCTGCACCTGATCCTGAGATCCGAGCCGTACCTGCCGCTCGTCCTGCTCGCTAACAAACAGGTAAACACACGTAAGAGCCACTTTTAATATGTATTTCACACCGTACAGAGGAGTCATTAATGTCACATGACCGAATCGTTCTCTCTTTTTAGCAGGTGTATGTAACGAATGTATGTAACGGAGGGTTTAATATTTACATAAACATGTGTTTATTAGAATTTTTTTATCTGATTGTATGGTTCAGCTGTTTTCTTTCTTTCTTTCATCCATTCATCATTCCTTTCTTCCTTCTTTCGATCATCCATCTATCCTTCCAACTCTATCTATCTATCTATCTATCTATCTATCTATCTATCTATCTATCTATCCTCTTGTCCATTCTCTCATTGTTTTTCTTTCTTTCGTTCTTTCTTTCTTTCTTTCTGTTTGTTTCTTTCTTTCTTTCTTTCTTTCTTTCTTTCTTCCATCCTTCCTTCCATCCTTTCTCCATTCCTTCTTACCATCACCCCTTCCTTTCTTTCTTTTTTCCATCTATTTTGAAGTTTACTGTATGTAAATCCTACCCACAGCAAATAAAAATAAAAAAAAGCAGATTTTTTTTTTTTTTTATTATTTTAAAAAAAACAAATACAGGTTTAATTTACAGTTAAAATGTAGTTTAAAATGAAAAATAAATGTCTAATAATTAATAGGACAATTCATATTTAGTTATTGTCCAAGCTCCATAGTTTATTATTACAGATATATCAAAAGGAATTTATATTATAATTTATTGGATTATTTATTTGATTTAAACTCTAAATCTATTGTCTCGTAAAACCTCGCGGACTGTATTTCTCTCGATCACTCTCGTGTTCTCAGGACCTGGCGGGCGCGTGTGGGGTGACTGAGCTGTACGAGTCGATGGCGTTGGGTTCGGTGGGCGACGGGCGGAAGCTGTGTGTTTTGGGCACGCAGGTCCGGAAGGGCTCGTCCGGTGTTCACCCCAGCGTACGCGATGCCTACGAGCTCATCCTCGAGACGATGAACAGTAACTGCTCTCAGTAGCGGATCTCCACCTGATCGCCTGAAATCTTAACAACGATGCTGATTGTTTGTTTGTTTTTAAGCTAACGAATGTCTAAACGAGTCAGTGCTATTCCATCACTAAAGGCATTCCTCGAGTAGAAAGCACTACACTCAGGGTTACTCAGGGTCACTCTAAGTTTAATGTTGCATCACTATTTAAGTAACAGTGTTTGTACTGCGGGTTGATTTTCTGGTATATTTTTCCGGCTCTTGTAAAACCACTGCTATTTGCTAAAAACTTTATTGATACTGTAAAGACTTATGGATGTACAACATGGATAGGATTTACAGACGGCAGTATAAAAAGTGGTATATTGGTTTAAAAACTGTTTAATCATCCGAAAAATAAACCCACGAATTAAACATGAGGTATTTTTTCCCCTACGTTGTTTATTAGTCTTTTTTTCCAATCAAGTGGTTTTACGATTTCACTGCAGTATTTCCTGGTACCCTCAAGCTCAAGCTTTCCCCAAACACCAACACCTGCTATTGTATCTCCACGCTACTGGATCTGTGCTTCTCGAAGCCATGCGACACCTGTAGCTCGGGTAACGATTGCCGTGGAAACGGTTGTTAGTTTCTGCTACCTGGGGATCATGGCGTCTCCGGGCAGGAGTAAGAGTTCTTTCTGACAGCTTATATATTCTTAGGGTGTAGAAATATTTATTACATTGACTTGTTCTAACTTTTTTTGTTTTTGGTATCCACCAGGACATTTCAACTTTGATCCATCACCAAGGTAAAAAAAAAAAAGTTCAGAATTCTTCTGAATTTTATGCTGTTGTTGGACACTGATTTTTATTTTTCAGAATCCTGCAGCTCGCACAACCCCGACAATCAAACATGATGTGGCTTAAAAAAACAGAGTAAGACCTCTAAAAAAAAAAAACCTGTAATCAACAGATGATTTCCTTTTAATCTCCAAGGCTTTCTTTTGATTCTCCATTATAAAAGTAAAAAAAACTAAATTGCAAAAATGGCAATAAAAAGAACATTTGCTTTAGCATGGAGTATTGTGCAATCAAGGTTTAATTTCAATCTATAATATGATCAAATGTGCAAAGGTACATTATGCAAAAAAAAGGTTACTATTTACACTGAAGGAAGGTGACTTGGGGAAACCAGGAGTCGATATGGTCCCCGTCTTGTGCCGCGTTAAAAGCCGTCCCGACGTCTAGGATCCTGGTTCTGTCGCAACCCAAAAAAGATTTCTCTACCCCCCATCAAGACCTGCTTAGGTAAGGGGTCATCAGTGTGAAGGGTTAGTGATAAAATGTAACCTCAGGTATAATTTTTGACCTGATTTGGTTTTTGCTAATCTCTAAAACTTGTTCTGTTAATGAAACAACTTTTACAAAATGACAATAAATGGGCATTTATTAATGGAATTAACTTACATAATTAATTTTTTAATTGCACATCATTTACAGTGTCTGTGAGTATTAAAAAGATCGGGGGGGGGGCGTTACAGGAGGATGCACATTACACCAGATATTTGGGTCCACTAGGGGGCTCCAAATCTCCACTTTGGATTTTTTTTAAACGATATATACGTGAAAACATTTTAAACGTTCATAGGGTAGTAACATTTTAATCTTTATAGAAAGTGAGAAATGAGCATGCTATCATCAATTCGCAATGATGTTAACCATGCGAAAAGGAGGGGGAAAAAAAGGATAGATGACATGAGGCACCTGTCAGCAGCCCAAAAGTTTATTGCAGACTTCATCCATCTTGGTGGGTTTAATATTTCTTTATTTTTACTGTCTTACTGAGAGCAGGACACAAATCTATTGGGTTTTTCTTCCCAAATAAAAAGACAATAAATGAAAAAAGAATAAATGATGTTTATTGATGTCAGAATGTTTAGATCAGAGATACCCAAACTAGGTCCTTTGGTGACCTTTAGTTTGGCCCACCATGCCCTTTATTAATCCCAAAGGGAAATTTCACATTTCCCAGCTTGTCAAAAACATATTTATGTTTTTTTTTTTCCTGCAAAAATGATGCAAAAAGAAATTACATTTATTTATTTCAAATCAGCAAATTAGGGTATGGTTTCGTGCCATCACACACTCGTGCTAAGTTTAGAGTTCATTGCACCCACCAGCGCACACCCCTTTATGTGCTCTGGATATTGTCTTTCCCTTAGGAAAAAACACATGGAAGATAAAGAAGCAAGGAAGAGGAGAACAAGTTTTTCTTCCTTTACAGCACAGGATGAACATGTGGCGCGTCTGGTAACCCAAAATATCCGTCACAGGGGCACTCAGGTAGTGAGGTAGGACTTCACAGGTGGGGGAGATCAGTGCTTGATAAAGAGAGGGCTAGTACGACTTCTAATTCTTATAAATATACATTGCATTGCTTTAGCATTGTTAAAATTCCAAACAGCTGTCCTTAAAAAAGATGCCTGTTAATTTGTTGTAGGCTGTTTAATTTCTGCCGATTGTAAAATTTTGATCGCTCGAGCTAGTCATCAGTACTTGGGCTTTCCCAGATCCTCATCATTGCAGCAGAGGTGATAGCTGCCTCTCAGAATACTTAATATTCCAGTTATCTACATAGTAACAAGCCCAAATATCTTTTAAATTGTATGATTCCGACAATAAAAATGATGAAAATCATAGAGAAATAGCATTATATCTTAGATCAGAGAGAAAAAAATAAAGTGTATAGACTAATTATAATTTACAGTTTTCATGGGTTTAAAACAGGTGCCTCATCACTGCATCACTTGACTGCACGTCTCTGGAACACTCTAAGGATGTATAGTCAGATTACAGTGGCTGAGAAGTGCAAAACACTAACAAATCAGAAAACAAATTACCCAATTAGAAAACACTAACAAATCCAAAAACAAAATAACAAAACCCGAATGCAAAATTACAAATCCGAAAACACAACGAAAATTCAGACAAAGCAGGAAAGGTAGGTATAGTTTGTAAATGGAAAACTTACCGATCATTGGACGAGACACCTGTCATTCAAGATATACAGGAAGCATGAAATCTTATAACTTTATTTCTTGTACATGTGTAAAGTTCTCCATTTACTATAAGCTATTTTTTATTTCGATTAGTGCACCTTTGCTATTTTGCTTTCAGGTTTGTTATTGTTTTCGCATTCGTTAATTGGTTGACCGATTTGTTAATGTGTTTTGCACTTCTCAGCCACCGTACAGAATGGTGTAAATGCAGCATTTAATCTAAAGCCCTGTGTAAATTGGGTTGATCTTTGTGTGTCTGTGTGTGTGTGTGTGTGTGTGTGTGTGTGTGTGTGTGTGTGTGTGTGTGTGTGTGTAGCCCCCCTCACACAAAGCAATGTGAGCACAGCTGTCCTGTATGGCACATCAGCCCAGCAGTAAGAAATGCTGTTGCCTCGCCTCGCATTCTTCAGCTTGCTAAACCCAGACCCACACACCCTGAGTACAAGACTAACCACCAGGTCTTACACACAAACCCACACACTCAAAAGAGATCTGTGGAAGTCTCCATTCTGATTGCACACACACACACACACACACACACACACACACACACACACACTCGCTCAGCAAAAGCAACCACAATGAATGCTTCACAAATGCAGTGTAATATACTCTGATCGTATGAAGGTATGTGTGTTGCAGACCGTAGCAACACGCATCTCATGTGCAGCGAAAACGGCTCACGCGAGTCCGAGACTCGAGCAGTTGTGTGTGCCCAGAGTGCGCAAGAGCAAACTCTTCTACCAGCTTGGCCATCCTGAGAGCCCCATCAGGCCTGTGAGTGTGTGTTTATGTCTGTGTGTGTGTTACTACAGCCACAAACTTCTACACATCTTTATTCCAAACTCACTCAAGTCTTAGGGCAGCTGTTGAATTTTTCAGTTTTATGAATTCTTGGGACAAATATATAAAAATTTTGAAAGAGAGAGAGAATAATCTGTGGTTGCGATACCAGCAAACCATAGCATGGGTCTGATTGCTATGGATCCCACAAAACCTTTGAGAAACCAAAGGTGGTCAGTATACTTCATTATTTTTGCTGTTTTACCATATAAACTGAAAAATTAGCTTCCTGTGGATGTTACCATACTGAACAGCTGATGGTATAATGTCAACAAATACACTATTGCACTGTCAATTTCTGTTTGTATTTTGCACCATCCATAACTGTTTCATACAAATATTCATCTATGTACATATGAACGCCGTGGTATCAAAACATTTCAGGATTAGTTTTGTAACCCGCCAATAGATGGCAGCAAAATCACTGGGAGCACCGAACTTCATCAGTCACTGTGCCTAAAGACACCGTCCTGTGAACATCAGGAGATGTGCAACTGGTTCTGTTCACAAAGGCGAAAACAACACGATCTCACTTTTACACGCCCTCTTGTCAAAAATGAAGATCCAGCTCAAATGTGCTGAAAGAGAAAGGAAGAGAAGAGAAGAAGAAAACTTCAGGACACATTCTTGGGCACTATTTTAAATGTGTGTATATGTAAATAAATAAAAGTACTTTCTTGTAAATAGAGCTAGTCCCAAAACCTTTGGATATCACCTCGTATATCATGTTATTTAAACGTCGTCTTCTCTAGATGTCTTATCCTCTGTCTTTTCAGAGTTATACTGTATATTAATATATATACCATATCTTATGACCTACTGCACCTTCTGCACATTATTCACTCTCACCCCTGTACATATGGAGCCATTTCCTAATTTCACATATTGCTATTTATTGTAAATAGGCCACTTATGTCCTTTTCGTTAGATGTAACTGCAGTTCATTGGCTTTCTACATGTACTTTATGTAAGTTTTGTTTGTTTTCATAACCAGGTGTCTAAAGGAGCAAAAAATGCCACAGCAAGCAGTCGTGTGAAAGAGCTCTCCATCCCCAGGAGCTATGTCCCTCCCTAAAAAACAAGAAATGAAGAGACTGAGACCTTACTAACTCCTTGGTGTTACTTTTACATGGTATAAGTACAAAGAAAAAAGCAAGAAAACAAGAGTATCAGATGGACTAATTAAATGACCACAATAAAAAAAACACACACACATAAGAGTTTCCATGTATTTAATTTTTTTTTTAATCTTTTTTACTTTTGCTGAAAAGTCTGCAGGCCTCAGACTTTATCTTGGAACGTTTTAATCTGAAATTGGGAGGTGGTTGTTAGAAGCCAAAAACATGCCAGAATGGTAAACTCCAGCCAGTGTAACTCGGAGAACAGGAGAGCTTTTCTCCATGTTGTGTTTTTCACATCAGTTTTATTTTTCCGGGGAAGGCTGTGAGAGAACTAAAACACAGACCTTCTGTAATAGCTTTAGAGATTAGACTGCTGCTCTGAATGTATAAAACAGTGAAATGATCATGTGGTATATGTAAGGAAGGAAAGAGGATAGCCCATGCTGGTTTAGTAAAGTAATCAATGACCGGCTTTTTAATTTCTCGTGAATTTTCTAGTGAAACACAATTTTCCATCCATTATAGCTACATTTAATTGGAAGCACTAACGTCAAATAAATGACTCCTCACAGAAAATGTCAAATCAGCAAATACACCACTTTTAAAAACATGTTTCTATAAAACATCTACTATGTAAATACTATCAAAGTTGCTATTTTTGGAAATGATTCATCACCTTCAGACCAATCAGAATAATTTTGCCTTCCGGGTCTCCTCCTGATATAAGTGCAGTTACTTTATCAAACACTAGGTGCCAGCATTATGTACCACATTATGTTTAGGCACATTCAAACCATCCACTGCTCTTGTATTACTTCAGTTTGACAAAACTTATCTTCTACACCTTCATGAATGGCCGAACTGCGCAAATGTGTGCATCCAAAACTAATTCTAAGTGTGGTGAAGTATTAATTACCAGCAGGAGTGGTGTTAAATTTGCGTTGTTTGACACCAGTTTTTGAACTGCCTTTTTAGGTGAATGCCTGGTGTCGACTCGCATGCATCCTTCGATAGGACCGAAGTTTGGCAACAATTACAAATTGTTGATCCTGTGCCTACTGTGGCATCAGATTCCAGTTCCTGGCTGACAGGAGTAGTAACAGATGTGGTCTTCCTATTGTTGAACCCTAGTCGTCTAAAGATCTGGTGTTGTGTGCATCCTGAGGTGCTGCTTGTGCTCAGCACAATTGGAGGGGAGTTTAATACTATAAAAAGTGGGGATGAATGCAATACAACAAAAAATATAATTCTAGCTCAATTAACTGAATCCACCAGATCCATCAAATTTGAACTTTTTTTCGTAAAACTGACGATGATTAATCTGAAGGTCAAAACAATGCACCATTAGTGGTGATTATTGTAACTAAAAAGAGCAATAATACACATAGCTTCATAGCTTGCTGGGGATATCATACTCTCAGGAGATGATTACAATCTAGAAAGAGAAATGGCAATGTGACAGGTCATAAAACACAACAGAGAATATTATATATAGTGCAAAAATCTGGAAGTGATTGTTAGCGGTGATCTGCATAAGTTCGAGAAATAGCCAGAGGAAGCCATAAGGCAAAATTCAGTAGATTTAGAGGCCTTATTTAGAGAAGCAACCAAGAGGCCAATATGTTTAATATTCAAGGTTTACACCACCATGCTTCACAGCATGTTCTCAGGGTGATGAGTAATATTAGGTTTTGTCTTTAAAAAAAAAGGTTTCACACCATACCAGGTTTTTAAAAAAAAAAAGTAATCTGGACCAAATGGAACCAAGTGGAATTTAGTAGAACCCAGTTTGTCTTCTCTCGCATTTCAGCTGTGGTTTTCTCTCCTTAAGAGTCACCCTTAGTCGATTGTTTAGGGGTGAATACTTATGCAAGGGTACACTGTATGTATAAATTACACACAGTGAACATAGAGACAGAATTGTGCAGCTTCTACAGAGGGATAAATTGAAGGTCTTCATTATGGCATCGATTCAAGGCTAGACAGTAGTTACAGACCACAAATACAGACCAAATTCAAAGCTGGATGGAGTTACACTTGCTAATCAGCTTTCAGATCACTAGGACGAGACTCTTTCTGGAATTGAGACAGAGCAAGAAAAAGAGAGAGAGGAAGGGAAGGATATGCATCCAGCTGGCCCACTGACATCTGAATCTCTCCGTCTCTCATTCATCCGTCTCTTTCTCTCGCTGATAGGTTCCACATGTATTTGTCTAGTCGTTGTGGCAACACTCAGTCCCGCAGTGTGTATTGCCCAGTCGACTTCTGGATGGGGATCCGGTCTGTTCTTGCTCACTCAAAACACTCAATCAACCCACTAGAGACTCTTATTCAGGGCCTAATATCAAAAGCTTGTGTGAAGGATACCATTGTTGATATGCAGAACCGCTTATATATAGTAGTTGCTATACAGTTGTATTGTGTGAATGAGTGCAGCTTTTGTGCTCAGTTCAACATGTTTATTTTTCCTTTTGGGTGTGTAGACATTTTGACACCCAGTATGCCTAATCAAAACTAAACACCGTTAATTCTCTGTTAAGACCATTAGATTTAGGGGATCACTTTAGCTTAAAGTTAGTGTGAATTTGCTCATCTTGATAAAGTCTTATGTGGTGTTTTTATTCATTGAAATAACATTTTCTTTGCATTTTTTGGCCATGTTTCAATAAAGCATCTAAACATGTATTATAATTATCAGGTGCACCAAAAAAGATATTATCTAGTAACTTTTCTGAGGCAAAGGAGAGTGAATATCCTTCTCTCAGTACAACTTTTAAGCTCCAACGTTTCTGTTTATGGCGGTGGAATAGAGTGGGTTTATTTATTTGGTTTAAGAAAGAAAGTGTTTGTTCTCGACACAATTTCTTAAAATATATCGGTTTGTGAATGAAGGGCGGAGTCAGGGAGGGTGAGTGGCAAGGATCCCACACCTGTATAAAATTTGGGCTAATGAGTGTGTTTGAGCAGTAGCACAAATAAATTGAGGAGAGTAGAATGCTGAGAGAGAGAGAGATAGAAAGATGAGCAGCATGTGTGTACTGTATGTTTGTGAGATAAAGAAGGAAATCCCTGTGTGTAGAAAAGAAAAGAAAATGTTTCTCATCGTCTCATGTTTTCTAGTGGACTTTTTGAACCAAGTACTATGTTATATAACCCAATCAATGACCACCAGTTTTCCCACAAACCAATCACTAAATCCTGTTTTCCAGCCTTTACTGATTAGCACTTTTCTCAACAACCAATCACTGAACCCTTTTTACCCCATCGTTCCTATCAGCCAATCTATTTTCCCAATATCCAATTACCAAACCCTGTTGGCCACAGTTTGTCGTGCCTATGCTTTTTACTAATCCTAATTTTAAACTCTATAATTTTAAAAATACTTTTAAGATGTGTAGAAATACACTATATGGACAACAGTATGGGAACCTGATTTTTCCATCCATATGTGTTTTTTTCCCAAGCAATTGTATGTCTTTCGATGTCCTAGCATAAGATTTTCAGACCCAAACCTGTTCCAGCATGACAATGTCACTGTGCACAGCCAGCTCCATGAAGATATGCTTTACATGGGTCAGAGTGGAAGATGAAGAGGAGTGGCCTGCTATAGATGTATATAACTGAAACACCTACCACATCACAGGCCTTAATACTAACGCAACAGTAAATGAGCACAAATCCCAACAAAATCTAGTGGAACATCTTCCCAAAAGACTGGAGTTTATTATAACAGCAAATGGGGACTGAATGTGGAATACCAGTATACTTACCAGTCATCTTATAGCAAGGTATCCACAAACTTTTTATATTTGGATTTGCATTTAAAAAGATTTTTCCTTAATCCCTCTTTTCATTCTTTTTTTTTTTTAGCCATTGTTTGTTGATCCCTACGAAGAACCGGCTGCAGCTAAATCACGCTGGGCCTGACCGTGCCTCTTCGCATTCAATTCCTTTATAACAGGCCCTCGTTCATCACAGCGGAAACGGATCAGCTTAAACGCCTATTCAAACGAGACGACCGATTTGATTTGTATATTCCTGCCATTCTTTTTCAAAATGGATATGGCGCTTACTGGGAGTAATTATTTGAGAAACGTTGGCAGACAGCATCGAAGAGGACAACGGCGTTCACTCGTAACCATATATACAGTTTATTTCTTCACGTAAACATGACATTCGTGTGTGCAATATACATTTACTTCACATACAGCCAACAGATATAGATTAACTATGAGAAATAAAGAACACAAGGTTGAGAAAGCAGGACGGGTGCCTCATAATGGACCGATGACCAGGATAAGAAGGATGGATGGATAATGGATAATGGATGGATGATGGCGTACACATACAGCTGGAGAGTTTCTCACTTGTCTTCAGTCTTTGACTGATCCTGGTTCAGCAGGAAGTCCCTCTGCTTTTCTCCACTGAGCGTTACGCATTCTGAACCATTTCTACAGGACAGAGAGAGCGTTCATGTGAGTATACAAATTTACAGATCAAATTTTATCTCTTTACACCAGACAAATTCATCTCTGTTCACCCAGATTTGAAATGTAATACATGTATTGCAAAAAAACTCAAATTAGCTCATTACACAGCACCACCAACTTCCTGTCTCCAGTTATTGCATGCAAAATAATCATTTTTTTATTTACTGCTTTGCTAACAAACTGCTTTGTCAGCAAAAAAACAAAAACAACAACAACCAAAAACTTTATCTGTGTTGGATGATCCCACCAACATTTAAAGGAATTTTGGTTGTCCAGTAGGGATGGTGTAGACAGATGTGTACTTATCTGCATAACATCTGGCTAAAACCATCTGAATAGGTATAAATGATGAATGTAATCCCTGTATTAATCAAAATATGTGTAAACTAGATGAACTGAATATTGGTGGGATATATTGGGTAGAAAGTAAACACCTGAAACTTGTGTTGAAGCATGTAAATTGGGTATGTGTAAAAGTCTGAGCGACTTTGAGCAAAGGTGAGCATACTGTTGCGATCGTTGCTTGGCAGACTGTACGAACATGATCCCCATATCACAGTGTAGGATCTCAGTTTTCATAAAGTCAGACTGTATGACAAGAAAGAGAAAAAGACTCGTCCGAATTTTTACGTCATCGATCCTTGTTCAGACCTGCTTTCTCCTGGTAGCCAGCAGCAAACAAAATCAAACTGTAACATTCATTTTGTTCATGACCATTTTGTTCATGACTTATGATTGTATGTCATACAATCATAAGTCATAAATCATAAGTTTCTCTTTTTGCTGTACTGTTCACCTGACATATTTGCTAAGTTCTTGTTCTTGGTTTGACGGTCATCGTAAGAGAATTCACACTGCAGGGAAGAGTCTGGCATCTTCGGACACTGCCAAAATAATTATGGCAACGGCCAATAATCAGCTGTCGGTGAACATCAAACTAGAGATCAAATGCTACAGGCTTTAGCCTAGGATTAAATTAATCTTTTAGGATTTTCCAAATTTGGACAAACAAATCATGGCCAAAATCGCACAGAGCTGTGGGGGTGTTCTGATAATGCAGTGGTCGAGGGGGGGCAAATAGTGAACCAGCGACAAAGTCATAGATACTCAAGACTCTTTCTAATTCTAATTCTATTTCATTACCGGTGATTTAAGCAGGGTGTATCTAGTGATTGCGTCATAATTTCAATCTGTCATTGTTTACCCGTCCCTGCGTCTAACCCCAACCCCAAAAGACAGAGGTTTGGGGGTAAAGATCTGCTGTTCACCAGTTAAAGTGTGAGTGACTACAGCAGAACAGGTGCTTGCAGTGGTTTCTGGTTGTTCTTTAAAAAGCATCTTGCGTCCAGGTCAAACTTGGGGTGGGAGGAACGAAGCTGGCACAAGAGCGTATATTTTATATCGGTTGGTTTGGGACAATGGGTTTGAGGGTAATGGGCGGGGGGCACTTTGTCATCGTGACACCTAGTCAAGCAACTTTGGTCATGTGCATGACTGCTTGCTGTGTATAGCTGCTGAGGTTTTAAATGGTAAAAAGAAAAAAACACAAGAAGTACAACTTGTAAAATTCCCCGAAAGTATTATTTATACACTGCTCACTAGGAAACGCCTACGTTGTAATGCTGTAATGGTTTGGCTCCTCAACCACTGGAAATGTGGGTGTAAAACTGCTCAGTGTACTGATCATGATGTCATGAACAGTACTGGGAATGATGCATATACCAGTGGTATCATGAAGTCACAACGACTCTGAGCCAAAGTCTCAAGCTCCACCCACCCTAATCTTAGCTACACACACAAACACACACATAAACACACAATACCCTGCTTTTCCTATTCAGGACAGCGTTCAGGCTGAACCAGTCTGGCAGAGAGAGTGTGTGAGAAAGAAAGAGAGAGAGCAAAAGAGAGAGAAAGGACAGGTCACATGCATCATGTGGTGCTTTGAGTGCATTTGGATTTACGCTTTCGGTTCCCAATATTCAAACCGAGCGTCCAGTGACTGGGTTTCCCGGAGTCAAATTTGCATTGGAAATCATTAGCACAGGATACGCCCTTGTATAAACTGGAGAGTTTAGTGCTTCTTATACCGGAGCGCTGTGGAATTCTCGATTCTGATTGGTCCAAAGGTGTCCAGGACTTCGCTATAACAGAAGCTGATTTGTATAGTGGACGATCCGTTAATCAAAATCGAATAATAAACAAGCACAGAAGGAGGAAGGAGTTTCCACAAGACCAAAAGTATGACATGTAGTTTGTTGAGGAATATAATATATGCTGTACAGTTATAGGAATAAAAACACAGTAGGGTGTGCTATTAGCAAAAAAGGAACTTTGCTAGCTACATCGTCTCACCCTGTTGTTTATTATTGTGTTTTTGAAGTGTATCCAATTTTTAATAACCACAGCAGATTTCCATGTTCACTCACACATCACACACAGCAATACTCCTTTCAGACACATTGTACAATCCCTGTTTCTTAGATATATCAAATGTTTTCTGAGTAACTCGATTTTTCAGAAAACGGCAAACGTTTGACTGACAATGGATTCGTCGGAATCGTTCGACACTAAAGGAATCCGACCAGTGCAGCTCTGGGGAACTTCACACTGTCAGCAGAGTTTATCTCAGGCCAGACTGGAGACATGCGGAAACAGGGCAGGGATGTCCATGTCTAGTCCAGTAGCAGTACTGTACTGTATTAGAGCATGAAAAATTCAAACTTATGCAAAACATAAAACATTTAACCAGGAGTGAGAAACATTTCCTAATTACTTGGTACTTAATACATAGACGGTGATGTGAAAAGGAAGGATTGCACTTGCATTTCTCCAGTTACCTCATATGTAAACCAGTTAGCAAAACGTGTCTGGTGTTTTATTACCCATTAAGGTTACCAATCAGCCACAGGTTTTCCATGCAAATTTTGGCCCGCCATTTTTAGGGGTTTAGAGTTGACAGGCTTTTTTTTGCTATTAATGACTCTAAGCACAACTTATTTGATAGTCAGTCAGCACTTTGTTTTGTGTTAAGAACTTTAGGCTAACAAGTGATAATACCTTACAACTGACAGTTAGCATGCTAATCGTGCTAAGACACCTCACAAACTCTTTTAAGTGAGCTTTTCCGGGTGAGTTTGAGTGTGAAAGATAAAACCGTACTGCACATTAATCAATCCTTTGACTACCTGATCATTCAGGAAATGAATGATGAAGAATGCAAACAGCTTTTTTTTTTTTTTACCACAGGTTACTGTGTTAATTCCAACACATCAGGTTAAAAACAGGTTTATTAGGTGTGCTTGTGTGAGAAAGAGAGAGTAGCGCTTGAGGATGTTTGCTTTTATGACTAACACACTTATAATTTAGTTCGCTGGAATTCTGTTCTCCTCTCACTCGTTTTACAACAGATTCACTATCAGCTCTGGACTTTACATCACCCTTTGAAATCAATCAGTCATGTGATTACTAATAGCAACAAACAAACAAATCTTTAGAATTTTCCAATAAAGGCAGAAAGTCTTCTGGGTGGAACAGGCAAGTGTTAAAAATTGTCAGATATTCCCATCTTTGAGGGATCGAAGATCCAAAATCATGCCCACATTTTCTACTGGCCACTTTGTTAGGAACACCTGAAAACTTGGTCATTCATGCATTTATCTGTAGGGCTACAACGCAATGCATAAGCTGACTGTCGGGCTGTCCATTTTAAGTAAACCGATGCCCAATGTAGCTACAGATTCCCCATTTCTGGCTAACAAGAGTGCTGCCCAGTGTAGTCGTCTCCTGTTGTAGCATTGTTGTTGTAGCATCTGTTGTTTTAGCATCTGAGATGTGAAGAGTGGTCAATCGAGTTACCGTAGCTTTAATATCAAGTTTTGTCCATTCATGAATTTGCTACTGCTAATAACTAGATGTTTTCTATTTATTTTTTTATAATTCTGTGCAAACTCTAATAAATGCTGTAAATATCTCATGAGATCAGAGGTTTCTGAAATACTCAAACTACCAACATCCATGCCACAACCTAAACATGCAAGACTGTATTGCTGCCACGTGATTGGCTGTGGGAATTATTACCCGGCGAGGCATGTGTAGTAAGTGTTTAGAACGTACCTGTAATTTCCCATCTACCCATCAATCGATCTAAAGTACTCTAAAATGCGACTGGAAGTCCTGATACACATTCAACCTCACCCAGATAGTTGTTTGTAAATGAGTGAATGCTTTGAGGTGACATCTTCAAAACCCTTACACTATAATCAATTATTAGATGAATATGAATCATGAATCATTGAATTGAACGAAATTTTCTCGTTGCCATACTTTAATAAAGCTAAAGAATGTATGCATGTAATGTACATGAAATAGTCAAATTCATTTATAATTCATTTTAGACATTTCATTTAAATTACATTTTCCACAGCTTGAAAATAAAACAAAACTGGTTAGTTAAATTGGAGATGAAGATCTATGTCAGTGGCATTTTCCCCTCTTCTTATATATGCCATGGTTGGCCAACTGAAAGTTCAAAGCCAACTTTGGCAGGCGGACACTAGTTTGGGCATCTCTGGTCCACAGAAACCTGCTTTGAGCCTTAGAACAGTTAATGAGTGTAAATCATGGGGCATGAGTTTAAATCTCTCGTTTTCAGCTGTGTGAATATGGTGGAAAAATCATAAGGATGCACTGCACTGCTTGTTAAAGGTGTAATGAATATCGATAGTGTATTAACAGAGCTGAGCAGTCGTTTTTACTGAATGGCAGATACATTTGGCAGTCATTTTCCCAAATGTAGGTATTCGAGAGCCGAATTTCAAAGTAAATTTTTCTATACAATTAAGAATCCTTGCTATGCATCTACATAGACTACTACTACTACTAAAAATAATAATAATAATAATAATACCACACCACTGCTAAAATACTTCTTCAAGTTCATACAATGACGTTTTTGTAAGAGGACGCTTTTTTTTTTCACTTTTGAAAGGTGTCTCCAGTGTCAGCATTTACAGAAGTAAAGCGTCCCGACACAGGATGTGGCCTTGGAATGTTTTGTAATTTTCTCAATAACACAACAAGCCGAGTTTGTGGTCTGAAAAACGTACAGCGAATTATATTTTTTTAACGGGGACGAAACGATTATTCGTGGCCGCATAAATGGTTTCATTGATGTTCCAAACCATCAAATGTAACTATAAGGTAAACCATTTAAACTGTACTGTTCTTGGATAAATACAATAGTGTACTTGTTGGAAATTCGTATGATTGCTCAATCAGTCCGCCACAAATTGTGTACGAAATGGCCATCATCTAGACTCTTCACCAACTTTTGAAGTTTTGGATTCAGCACTTGTACTGAAGTGATGACTATCAGTATACGCTCAGTATACGTGTGTTTCTGGGTTTCAGTCCCAGCAGTTCTAGATCAATATGGCCGTTTGTGCACTCGTGTATGCAGAAGAGGGCAGATAGCGCTTTCCTCCGAACGTGTAAAGAATATAGTAAGATGTGCGTAACTGATTGGCTTCTCATGACTAAAAGGTAACCTGGTTTGCTTCATACTTCATACTTCATATCTCAGCAGAAGTTACAGTAATCTCCTGACTGGCAGCTGTCATTTGGCTGAGGGGTGAAAACTGGATAAGAGTATATTAGGAGAGTATATGTAGTATATTGGGAGATAAATAAATGAATAAACAAGCAAACAAACATAAATAAATTAGATTATCTAAAAATGAATATAAATCAAATGAAGAAAACTAATTTCTTAGTTGTGGGTTGGATGTGTTCTGCTGGAGAAAGTGTTCAGGGTGGAAAAAAAGATATGGGGCTCAAATAAATAAATACTTAAGACATTAGTTTGTGTGTGTGTGTGTGTGTGTGTGTGTGTGTGTGTGTGTGTGTGTGTGTGAGATGAGACGCCCGTTCCCTCACCAGCGTCTCCTCCTCACTGAGTCCACACTCAGCGGCGATGAGCGCGAGCGTCGCTCCCTCAGGGTTCCGGCCGCCGCGCGTGAAATTCTCCTCCAGCACGCGCAGCTGATCCTCCGCCAGGCGCGTGCCTAGCGCCTCTGTCCCGCTCCCGTTAGAGGCCATGGCGCTGCTCAGAAAGTTGTCCAATACCAGGGGGGGGAATTATAATAATATTAATAATAAATGAAAATCAATAAATGATCAAAATAAATCCCCGGGTCCAGTCCTGAGTTTAAGCGCGAGCGCACGCTACCGGATAAACACAAGTAATATCTTTAAAAAAAAAAAAAGAGAGAGAAGAAGAAAATGTGCAGGAGGAGAAGTTTGCACGCGCTCCCGCCCCCTCGGACAACCAATTCGACTTTAACATTCATTAGTATACTAGAGCTTAAAGGCACAGTCTTACCGAGGAAAAAAAGGGGGAGCCACATACGCGTGCACCATGCAAACATGCCTGCGCATGCGCATAACCCACAGACCTACTGTACAGTTATACCTACATATAAAAAAAAAAGTTTCAATTGCTTTTGTATCTGCTCTTCTGGCCACAACACGTGACTCAATATTTACATAGTGACATCAGAAGTACCTTAGACCTTTGTGCTGTTAGATGTTGATGCACCTGTGATGATGATGTTCGAGTTTCTGTTGCAGGTGTAAGCAAGTGTGCTGGGATCGTTTAACGAAGCAATGAACGGATATAAAAACTATATTTTACAACACAATATAATTAAAATAGTGTGTTATACAGGTGTAGATGTTGCACAGCGAGGCACGGCGATGTCATCATTTCGAAGTGGATGAACTGAATAAAAATCGACGTCCTGAAGCGTTACAGCGTTTTGTCGTCGATTAAATTGTTTTGAATTGTTTTAAAAGATATTTTTATGATTTTTTGCGAACCTGGGTGCTGAAAATGTGTATTTGCCTTTAGGTTTTATGACTGGAACATGCTTCAAGACTTTGGAAAACTGGAAAAGAAACAGTGATATCGGAAACTGCTTTTAATAAATGAAATACAAAAACTTCCACTCGTTAACAATTTACAATAAACATGTCATTGGTGGTGTTTGAATTCGTTCACTGTATTCCCAGGGAAAGCGCACGTGAAATAGGTTTTAATCTTAGCCCGAGCGCATGAATATAACCCTGTTCGCCTCTTCGTCCCGATTATACAAGAACAAGGAATTGGTTTGAGGCGAGGAAATAAAATGGCAGCCTTGTACTCTTTAAAAACCATTCCCTCGACACACATTCGTTTCTTGTTCTAGTGCAAACAGCAAAGGTTTTTTTTCCTATATGAAAGCCAGTAGAGACGCCTCTTATCCTGATTGGTCGGTTGGACGTTGCTGGTTTGTTTTTACAAAGCCATGGATGTGAAAAAAAGAGTGGTGTATTTACCTCTGAACAGTTATTTCTTTGGAGTGAGGAAACTTCTGAACCCATAGAAAATGTGCCAATTTGATTTCACAATGAAATCAGTCAGACGCGAAAGGGCGGCAATGACCTTCTGATTAGGAAATAGTTTGTTGAGTGTATTTGGTTGCCTTTCATTCATATTTTAAATGATATTTCCACTGTGCTTTGTATGTATTTCACTACTTTGGTCAAAGAGATGTTCCAGAAAAAAAGTGATATGGTTTATATGGGTTGGAATGGAAGATCTCCCATGCTGGACCTTTCAACTTGAAAACCATTGGGATGAATTGGAACCCTGACTGCACTCCAGGCTTCCTCACCCTACATCAGTACCTAATCTCTCTAATGGTCTTGTAGCTGTATGACATATATCTCCGCAACTTGCCTTCAAAATAAAGTAGAAAGCCATTCCAGTAGAGGTAATTTACCATTTTGTCATATAATATAAATTATGTGTACCAGTGATTAAGTCCCAGGAGTCTTTTACTCATCCTACTCATTGTTTCAACACTACAGGATGTTATAGTAGTTTATAATATGACTATTTGGTGTCGCCCAAAAGAGGATGTGCTTCCTTTTGGTTCCTTTTAAGTGTTCTTTCTCATTCTTTCTCGGCGTCTATAGTTAGCAGCGCTGTACAAACTTAACTCAATAATAAACCTTATTATTTTCTGAAAATTGTAGGATACCTGGCAGGAATCTGAAATACAGAACAATCCCAGAAACTCCTGGTCGCCTCGATGTTACAAAGTGTGCATGTCACTATGATGATTTGGTGTTTGGTTTTGCACTATGGTGAAATAACAGACAGTTAGATCATGTCTATATCAGGGACATTAGAGAAGTGGGTGAGTATGTGTGGGGAGGTGGTAGAGATGCTTCATTCCCATACCCATGTTGTTCTGCACTCTGAAAATATCCATCTTACACAATGCAAAAGCTGTAAAGGGCATAAGGCAACAAAAAAAAAACACAGAGACATACTCCTGTTGAACTGCATTCCATTAGCATTGCCAAGCAAAGCAGAACAACATGACCTATAGTTATATTTACCACACAGTTTATCACAGTTGCATTTGATTCTGATTGGTCAAAAGGTGCCAATACAAGATATATTTGGTAAATCAGTTAAGTAATGCTAGCCACTACCATAAATCTCCATATTTCAAGCTTCTCGAGGCAAATTTTGTGCGTGGGTACAGTGCTGCAAGGCCGGAACAGATTCTTTAATTCCCTTGATTTATGCTGTAATAATGAACCCGAATCATTCATTCAGATTTCTTGGTGTACTGCCAGCTACTTTGCCACTCCAAAATCCCCACTCCATTTGACCTGTAGTTTCACTTGTTTTGGTTTAGGAAGATTATTATATGCTATATTTGTTTTTTGTAGTTCTCAGTGCTAGGTTTATTATATGCTAATTTTATTTGAGGGTAATACTAGGTTTATAACATGATAGGTTTGGTTTAAAGTTTACTATATGGTAGTTTTGAATTATAATCATTCTAGGTTTATTGTTGTTTTGGGGGTTTTTTTGGTTCATTTTGTTGTGATTTATAGTAGGTTCTTTGTATGCTAAGTTGAATATATGCTAGCGCTTTCTTGTGGTTCATTTCAGGTTTATTATGCTAGCTTTAGATTTGACCATGCCAGGTTTAATGTATGCTAATTATGAATGGGTAAAGTCTGGGTTTAGAAATCATGCTAGGTCTGTAAGCCATGCTAAGTGTATTATATTTATTATATATCAATTTAAATTATTTTTGTTGCATTTAATGTTTAGAAATGTGCTCGTTACTTTCTAATCATACAAGGTTTATCGTATTAATAGTTAAATTATAAATAAAAGTTTTTATTATATGATTTCTTTTGCTGTCATTAATGTACAGCCTACTTTATGCTTGTTTCGGTTTAGGATCATGCTAAGTTTACAATATGAGTTAGGGATAAGATCTATTACATGCTAGTTTTGGTTTAGGATCATGCTAGGTTGATTATATGCCAAAACACAAACTATCACGCACACCTCAGACAACTGTAAATAATAAAAGATGTTTGTTTGGACAGGGCGGAGTGGTGTGTGTGCTCAGCGATGTGTAAGATCCGTGTGTAATAACAGGCTATGTATAGCTGAAGAGTAATGAACCATGAACACAGGATAAAGGGCTCATCACCTACCCTGTGCTCTCTCAACAACATTGATGAGGTGGTGTACACACAATGCACTACTGATAGTCAGTTACAATGACATACTCAGACACACACAGAGTTGATTAGTATTATAAAATAAAAAATAAAAAATTTGAATTGCTAATCAAGTAGTAAGTTCTAATCAGTACAGAGTTTAAGATGCTCTTTCAGAAAATATATGTAGGAAGTTTAAGATATAGAAAATATTATCTTTTAGGGAGGTGTTTCTCATCCTCAGGAACTCACCTTCATAATTAAAAAAAACCTGATTATCACCAATGTAGTATAGAACAATTTGAAGCACTACAGTATGTCCTTCACCAGGCAGCTACTAAGGATGAATACATAAATGCTGTAAAAGTAATTGTCCAAATGCTCCTGTCCAATCAAATGTAGTCGAAACTAAATGGTTTGTCAGTGTTACAGTGATATTTCTACATTTTCTACATTAATTCTACAACAATGGTCCCCAACCCTTTTTTGTAATACGGACCAGTTTTGGACGCAGAACAAAACTGATATTTTTCCTGGGACAGAAATGCTTTTGTTCTTTGTGTTTATGTATTTTCTCCAGAAAAATGTAGAGGTTGTCTTTTCATGCAGGATGTTTGGTCTCCGGGTGGTGAAGCAGTTTTGAAGGCTTCATGGTTTCGTCGGATAGCCGGCCACCACATATATACAAAGTGGACTTGAATTATTAGAATCAGTCATTTAAGAAGGACTCTTGGCGTTTGGTTTATAAAAAAAAAAGCTTTATTTTTGTTGACAGTCTTTGAGTCTTCTGTCTCATTGTTGGCTCTTTTCCTCTTCTCCAGTAATGTTTGTTTTGTTGTTCTTTTTGCCAGGGCTATCTCGCGGTCTTAATCCATCGATCAGGAAAATGTGGGTGTGGGAAAATTGGCATAGGTGGAAGAGTTCATTTTCCAAAACATCTTGATCATTAAAGTCAGTACAATGGAAATATAATAGAAATTAAAAAGTTTTTGTTCTTTTAGTGCAGCCAAATGTACCAAATGTACCTGTTAGCAGCCAGGTCACTGAGGACCCGATAAATCATAATGTAATTCATGCTCTTTCAGTCATATCTACATAATGAGAAATCAAATAGATAATAATCATAATCAATCAAAAGGTAATGACTAAGCTAATAACTTAGCAATAACTACTTTATAATACATGTTTATGATTATGAAATAAGATTTGCATGTTTACAGAAATTTAAGTGTTTAATGAGCCGTTTATTTAACAAGCTGTGTGTGTGTGTGTGTGTGTGTGTGTGTGTGTGTGTGTGTGTGTGTGTGTGTGTGTGTATGAAAAAGAATTATCTCAGCTAACTTCCTGTTGAACAATGCTCATTGTGTGCATACAGGAAATGTATGCACCTTGTGGCCCAACAGGGAGAGCAATCTGCTAAAGATAATCTACAAAGCCCCGATACTGTTTAGGTGCCTTTGTGAAATTTGCATTGATCTACACGGATATTGAAATAGCAAGTTCCACTGGCCACGCCCATTTTTAAAGCAATTATGTGAAGGAATTGGTTTAATAGCCATGCTGAAAGATGAGCGTTAAAGGCCGTCAACGTGAAACCAATCATGGTGTGACGTGTGATCTGCCATTAAAGAAGCATTTGATCATGAACTATACAGCATATTTCAAACTACTCTTGCTTTCTGCCTGATCAGAACTGTGTGGGCGTGTCCGGTTGTGTGATGATTGACACATATGTGTCCCTGGAACTTGAACAAGCATGTAGGAATGACAGAGATGTGCTTCCTTAGTGCTTCCTGTTTATGCACAAACCTCAAGAATGTTGTTTGGTGTGTTCTTATTTTCACTATTCACATCGAAAGATTTCAAATGGGATAAAGTTGTAGTTTGCTTCTTTTCTCTATAAATGAACCAGCATGCCGGGTTACGGTTTACGATGTAAGTTTTGGATCATGCTATGTTTGGCTTTCCGTTTTCTAAACGTGAATAGATAGGCTTCTGCAGCAAATCCTCTGATGCTCTATATCATAGCGCATGCATTATGTTCGTTATTCACATGAAGACAAGGCAGAGATGTGCACAAGAAGAGGATTATGCGATCACAATATTTGTTAGAAAAGATATCTAATCATCATAAAAACACGTCTGAGACTAAAAGTCTGGAAAGGTATCGACCAGGGTTTGCTGCTAAAAATATTTCTCGGTCTCCAAAACAGCCAAGATGCCTGAGCAATATCTAGAGAGATTGAGAGCTTAAATGAGAGGACGACTATACCCTCAAGAGATTGGAGTTTTATGGAACAACTGTAAAAAAGAAGCCCATAGATGATATTTTAAATCCTATATGGAGACTGAAAACATGTTCCCCTTTTTGATTGGAGCTAATTATTTGCTTGACCCTGTGAAACACGGTGGTGGTAGCGCCATGCTGTGTGGATGCTGTTTGCCAGCATTTTCACAATAGTTAAATACATATGCAAGACAGTGGTACAGAATGATTAGAAGATGACCATGGGATCATTTGTCTATGAGTTAAACCCACAAGGCAATGTGGCCAAGTGCAATTTGTGGTGTACAAACTGAAAAGCAACCTTCCAAAAGCCAACTTCAATAGAAATGCACACTATAATGTTGGTTCTCAGGGAACGGAAAACATAGTCGTGATTAGACATGATTAGCTCTCTCCATTGTGCGCTCTTCATCCTGTCCAGCTTCGTCTTGTTGATGAACTCGGAAGAACATGCAGACACGTGATGAAAAGGAGAGCGCAGAATGGAAGGAAGTGCTAGGCGTCATTTTGAAAACAGCCAAAACAATCACAACACACACAGTGGGAGGCATAACATCATGTAAAAGAGAGTGCTGACATTTAGGAAGGAGAAAAAGTCATCATAACTGGGCAAGAGGGTGTGTGTGACGTCATTGATGTAGGATATAAAATAGAAGCCAATCAGTGTGTGTGTGTGTGTGTGTGTGTGAATGAGGGAGATAGATTGAAGGAAAAAGAGAGAGGATGAAGGCATCCAGCTGTTATTACAAAGCCAACATTTGACACAGTCAACCATTAGCTAAAAATGCTTAAGAGGCCCCATGAGGATAGAAGGGTGTTTCCCAACAAACTAAATACTTGCTGTGTGTGTGTGTGTGTGTGTGTGTGTGTGTGTGTGTGTGTGTGTGCGTGCACTAGCAGAGAGGAAAACGTGATTGCAATCAGTGTTCACATCATTTTTGCTAAATCACGATCATTACCCAGATCCTAGCATTATGCATTAAGTTCAAACAAGCTCTACGCTAAGTCTAGAGCGTAGCCTAAGCACTTTTCCTGCCTAGCTAACTCTATAAGCGCCAAAATTCAGCTCAGACTGATTGATGAGTTTGGGCATTAGAGTCATTGCTGTCCTTTTATCAGAGCTTTCAGTTCAGAGATTTATACAGGTTGTCTTTACACTCCTGTCCATTATTAGGGCTAATTCTGCACTGGTTTTCATCCTCTTCACCACCAATAAGAGATTAAATTATGATTTTTGGGTGTTTTTTGTTATTATCTGCCTGTGCTGGGTGCTTGATGATTTCAGCCATATTGTTTGTTTGTTTCCGGCTCTTTTAGACATTTGCGGAAGGACTAAATATTGCATAGTTTTCTAAAGACTCCGTTTTCAGAGTCCACATTGCTATGCGAAAACGGCGTTTTCAAATTTGGAAAACGTCTTCAGAAATCTACGTTTTGGTTGATGGGAAAACACTCAGTGTGGACAGAAGACCAAAACAGCGACAAAAATATCAGCGTTAAAAAAATGCGGTGTTTTTTATGAAAACCTATTAGTGTGAACATTTTTTCAAAATCATGTACTACAAAATATTCAGGTTCTAGTAATTAAAAATGACCTCTCTGAGACTCTTTGGATAAACAATGCTTGTATCACTAATAAATCTGTCCACTTTTATACTTCTTTAATTAGTAGCTGACAAGTCATCATGTAAGAAAGATGATGCTAGTAGTTCAAACAGGTTGATTGAATAATCCAGTTTTCCCATCATAGCAAATGGTAGGCAAAAGTATTTGCCCAAAACGAACAAAAAGATGTGTTTGCTGGATGTTTAAGGTCTTTATAGCACAATTACCAAGCTATACCCATCGACACCTGGGTAATCCACTGTGATGTGTACATTTTATTACATATGTTGTTTGTTTTATTAAAAGTTTGTTTCTACTTAAATCAACCAGGCAAACTACATTTGTATATACATTTACATATAGATCTGTCTTTAGGCATCGTAACACTACACTATCGATGCTGAGAGGTGGATTGTCACGAAACAAAGAGTTCAACACTGAGGGGGAAAAGTCGTTCATAGTGAAGAATGTGGTGTAGCAGAATGCATTTATGACATGTCACACTAGAGGGCAGTGTTGCAGAATGTACACCATTCACTTTTATTGCAGGGGAAAAAAAAACAAAATGAATGTTTTTAATATATACATTATAAGCATATATATATATATATATATATATATATCACATTTAATGATATATATCACATTTAATGATATATAAATTTTTAATTTAAGAAATTACGTCCAACATTTGATAGATTTTGTGACCTAGTTTCTGTGACCACTGTGTTGTGCAATAAACCCACCTCTGTAAATACAAGTACAATTTAATTCTTTCTTTAGACATTTTCAGGAAGACATGATAACAGCTTGAATATTTTTAGCCATTTGTTTGGGTGATTATTGTGTAATTAGCCAAACACTGAGAGAGCAATGGCCAGCTACTCAGATTCCTCTCCTTTATGAGTGCACAAAGCCTGCACTGCACTGCACTGGGTTTCCTGTAGCCACTCTATGTCTGGTCTTAGGATGTTATATAATGTGGGATTGTGTTGTTTGGTCCAGATTTGCAGACGTCTGAGAGAATAAGAAATGTTATGGAATTTTGTTTACCAGTGTTATTAGGTGTGGGGCCTACAGCTAAGGAAAGGTATCTCAGGGTCTCAGTATCTCAGTCAAGAAAACATGAAGTCCTTATAAACATCTAATTTAGGCCCAATTTGCTGTTATAATAATCTCCTACTTCAGGTGAAAAGAAAATTTTATGCTACCGCATCCATTGTAGACCTCCAACTTTAGGAAGAATCACATATTGTTGCAAAAAAAGTCACTAATGCTAATAAATAATTGTATATCTTTTTGCTTTGCCATTTATGTTTAAGGTTTAAAAAAAATAAAATAAAGAAAAGGACAAACATGATGCAGTTTGATTGTCAGGAAATCTTGAAAGCCTTCGAAAATAAAAAACACTTCACAGCAAAAATGCGCATTAATAATGAAATCTTTCATTTATTTTATTCGATTCACTCATCAGACTGAAAAGCAGCAGATTTTATAGAACATTTCTAGAATTCTCATCTCTGAAATCCCATCTCCCATGCTCTCAAAACAAAAAGAAAGAGTGAATATAGGAAAATAAAAAAGAAAATACCAGTCTTATATGGCCTAATATAAAATATATCGAATGTTAAAAGTTTATTTCTGAGTCGTATGAGAACCTCACCACTAGGGGGCAGCATCTCAATCGGCCACGTGTATTCACGTCTTGTTTATTAATATACGTATTGCTATATACATTCAACGGAAATAGATTAGAAATTGGATATGTTGATATTTTATGGCAAAAAAGATTTATTTACTTATAACATGTACTTCTTTGAGAACACAACAAGCAAGAGCACAAATACATATATATTTTTTTTAAACCCAAAAAATCTGTTTGGTTTTTTTTATAGATGTCCTCATATTGTTAAGATATACTACATAAAAAAGTACATCATTACACAAGTTTGGACAATTTCCTGACAAACTGCAAGTGGCAATAAATTCGTGAATGAAAGTCAGAAGAGTGTAAGTAAGTTAAGCAGTTTATAAAAATCAAGACATGAGGAATTCGCTTTCTGTGGATTTCCTTCGGTAAGAAAAAAAGCTAAGAGCCGTGATATGTTTCACTAAATCAGTTGACTCGAATTTAATTAAGTGCCAACTAATGAGCATTTATAAATATTAATTATAAAACAATTATTTTGAAAACTAGCATTTTAAGTAAAACTGCGAATTAAATGTGTGGACTGAAAGGGAAAGGACGCCGGATGTTAATGGAGCGCTCACTTCCGGTAGCTTTTACTTTCACTTTTCACTGACCGGCCAAATTCGCGGGCTTCGGTCGGACGAGCCAATAGGAAGCACGCGGGAGGTAATTGGTTCTTGTGGTAGCATGAAGCTAACTCATTTGGTGTCATGAGGTTTCTGTGGTAAAATCATCTTTTTTTAACTCTTTCTTTGTTAGAATTTTACATGTTCTAATCTTTGCAGGTAAAAATGAAAAATCATGACCATATAATCTCGTATTTGCTTTCTCACATGTAAAAAGTATAATGGCTTGTTTGGGGCTTAATTGGAAGCCGTTTTAAAAGCACTAGAACCTTGAAATGAAATGTTCCTGAATTTCACGTGTTTCTGTTCGTACATAAACTCGATGAAAGGTGACACCGGAGACGAGGAGGAATAGGCTTTCATTTTATTCAATAAGCTCATCATAAATTATCGCACATAAAATATTCTTTTTCTCCAGAGTTATAAAGTGGAGAGCGAGGCGTTACCGTATGGTTCCCCAAGAAAACAAGAGAGAAGGATGATCTCGGCTTCGGAAACGGCACGGATCCGGGCCTCTCACAGGTGTGTGTGTGTGTATTTGTGTGTTTGTGTTTGTGGGGGGGGGACATGCCATCGCTTCACCTCTTGCTGCCAGAGATGGGATAAAGATCGACTAGTGCTCGGTGTTGAAAACTACACCCGCACACTCGTGATTAAAAACGTAATGAGGGGACGCGAACAAAAGGAATAATACGGTGAGAGCTCGGCTTCGGAAACGGCACGGATCCGGGCCTCTCACAGGTGTGTGTGTGTGTATTTGTGTGTTTGTGTTTGTGGGGGGGGGACATGCCATCGCTTCACCTCTTGCTGCCAGAGATGGGATAAAGATCGACTAGTGCTCGGTGTTGAAAACTACACCCGCACACTCGTGATTAAAAACGTAATGAGGGGACACGAACAAAAGGAATAATACGGTGAGAGGAGAGAGGGAGAAACTAAATATATATTTGTCAGTGAAGGAAACGATAACATCGAATTATCGGGTGTTATCAAGGGGGGGGGTTGTGAGGAAAGGCAGTGTTAAAGCGATGAGAAAAGGAAACGGCGATGTTAACAGCTACAGAACGTAAATCACAGGGTTCCCCGAGCACACAGGAAGGGAAGTTGTCCAAAAAGAAAAAAAAAAAAAAAAAAAAAAAGATCAGAAGAGAGAAAAAGAAAGAGAGACGCACACAGCGCATGTGATATAAAGGCGGCGAAACATTTCTTCAGGGGAGGAGATTCGGTTAAGAGTGTGTGTGTGTGTATAAAGGGTAGAGCGTCTTTTTCTCGTTTACAGTTTGGCGCTATGTTCGCGTTGCTGCTCTGTTGGATTTCCCGCAATGATCTTTAGCCCCACCCCCTATGAGGCACCACAGGCTGTGACTGGCCAGTGGGTGGTGGGTGGGGTGTTGTGTCGTGGCCGGACGATGGGGGCGGCGTCCTGCCCGACAGGATCCATGATATTGTCAAGACCGGGCTAAGGTTCTATTTAGACAGCTGCTGCTGGATGTGGAGCAAGAACTCGTAGTAGGAGAAGGCGGATTCGGAACGGTCTTCGATCAGGTGCTGGAAGAAACTGCTCTTTGCTGAAGGGTCATCCCTAGAGAGAGAAAGAGAGAGAGAGAAAGAAGGGAAGACAGGTAGGGATATTAAAAATCATGAACAGAAAGGATGGATTAAGTTTGACTCCCAACAATGATATAGGAATCTGTGGAAGGCCATAGAAAGCAAATAAAACACACTTTTATGCTACAATCAATAAAAACACGAGTAGCAGGCGTACTTAAGAACATAGAAGGCGGCAGAAAATCCTCTGGACTCCTGAAGCCAGGACACAAACGCTCTGGTTCTCTCCGAAGCCGGTGTCTCTAACTCTGGGAGTTCGACCTGTTCCCGAACACACACACACACACACACGCGCATCCCGTCAGTTCCTTTTCAAAAATTTTAAAACGGTCTATATATAAATGGGTTCATCTTTCTGTTCTAGCACCGAATGAAAACACGATTAAAACCCTCACCATGCTGACGGGCACGGATGTGTAGTCAGTGCAGCCCAGGACGTCTCGTATAAACGCCTCATTACAGCTCCTCCCCAACCACAGGTACATCGACTACAGGACAAAAGGGTCAAAGAGTCAGCATTAAAGAGCAAATATATTGTTTGCATAGAGAAATCTGGAGCAGTCATTCATTCTCAAAGTGAATTTAAAAGGTGGCGCATTTTATCAGAGAAAAGGGTCTTATGGGTCGTGCTGAAGGTGCGTGTCGTGTGGAATAATTTGGGTTATGCAGAATTTGGTAGTTATAGAAAAGGGTGTAGATGTGTATGGATTTGTGGATTAATACAATGGTGTAGTTCTACAGAATCATGTTGGAGCAGAAAGTTGTGTGTAAAGATCTGCACTAACGCTGCCACAGTCCAAGAGGAAAGCCCCCTCTCTGGTGAGCTTCTCAGCTGACAGCTGCAGCAGTGGAGGCTGAGGAATCACCCGCTCATTCAGTTGCAGCGCCCCCTACGTCACAAACACAAAGCCACAGAATCAACTACAGGGATTAAAAAAAAAACTAAACTAAAAGCACGAGCTAGATCCTTGATTACAGTCGACGACTATTCTATACATTTTTATATCATACCTTCAATATTTACGGTAAGGTTTATAAATTTGATCTGCTCGTTGCAAACGAATGATGTACCCTGACCCAGGTAACAAATAATCCAAGATACTTGCTACTTCTTGCAAGACAGTGAATACTGGTTAGATTAATGCAGTGATTCTCAAACTTATTTCTTTGGAGGGGGTGGATTTACAAGCCCCACCTGTCCTCCATCACCCCAAAAAGTTAATGAAATACTCCAAGTTAAAAAAAAAAAATGTTGTTGAAATATCAATAACATCAAAAGTACCCTATCTGATGTTTTAATTCACTTGTATAATTGTGTTTGCTTCGAGGGTTTTTATTCTTAATAAATAATCTATATAATAAGTAATAATTAAGAATAATAAAAATCCTGCCATTTACCTGTCATGCCTTTACTCACCACTAGAGGGGTGTGCCCTACACATTAAGAACCACTGGATTGATGTATAGTTTAATGTGTGTAAATGGCGCGTGCGTTACCTGTTCGTTGAGGTTGTCAATGCGGTAGAGGTCGGAGTGGATCGTGCGCATGATCTGTTTCAGCGGCTGACTCTTGAACTCACACATCGCGAATACGCGCTCGTCCAGCCGTGTGCTCGTCCCCGTCCGCAACGCTTTCTGCTCGGAACAAAGTTGTACACTTTATATCACCTGTCATAAATGATGGTTTATCTGAACGATGAGAAATCGGAATTAAGATGCTATGAACTAGTGGTCGATCGATACATTGCTGTAGCCGATATATCAGACGATATTTTGGAATATTTTAATTATCAATATTTTTATTTACTTTCACAAATGGCGCTCATTTACTCACGTATTATACCGGCCAAATTGCTTTCTTAATATCGACATCGGCCATTAAAAATCCCGTACAACAGCTTTAACAGTGTACCTCAAAACTAAACTCTAATTCTATGTGAAGAGTGCCAGTGTACCCCAGAGCCTCTCTGCGATTATTACAAATAAATAAGTTCCGGCTGCAATGTGATGCTTGTGATTGCACCTGTTTGAGCAGAGCGAGTGTGTATAGAGGAAATAGGCGCAGGCACAAGGGGGCAGTCACACCAGTCTGCTGCACGTTGGAGATATTGGAGCGATACGACTCTAACGAGTCCACAACGGCGTTCACCAGGGCGTCCCGGGCATCCGAAACGCTGCAGGAGAGAGAGCGGTCTATAGCTGCATAGACGAGAGAGACAGAAGTTTTCAGTGAGAAATTTATGTTTTAAAAATAAATACACGGCGGGGAAAAACATGCAGCGTGTGTGTGTGTACCCATGTTGGCGAGCAGGCAGGTGATTGCTTGGACATCAGCTCCTGCAAACACATCGCTGAGCTGGTTCACCACAGGCAGACACAGGGTGTGAACTCTGATTCGCCGCTTGCCTGTCAATCGCACACACACCGACCAATCAGAACACAATTTTTCACTACTCAAATTATTTGTTTCCATACTGTAGCCTATTCAGTTTACTATAATACGTATCAGTGTGGAGACACTTGTTAAATTAAACATGAACAAACCTTCTGTTAGTACAACGCTGTGAATTAACCGTGGTTTGATGTTTATTTCTATGAGCTCCAGTAGCTACATCCCTCCAACAAATATTTGGTAACATCACATAAGAGATTCGAACTCGTAACACGAGTCTGCATGTTTAAGTCAGGAAAAGTATGGCATTTTGAAATGGAAAATGTGTAGGATTCCTGCACACGTATACAAACTATACCTTTACTGGACGTGTAGAGAAGGGCAGCCTGGAAACACGCTAGCGAAGTGTCGGCTAAGTTCTCGTCTACAGACACTTGGACAGCGAAGCCCGAGTCCGGGTTCACGTTAGCCAAAGACAAACTCTCTCTCTCTGTGTGTGTGTGTGTGTGTGTGTGTGTGTGTGTGTGTGTGTGTGTGTGTGTGTGTGTGTGTACCCATGTTGGCGAGCAGGCAGGTGATTGCTTGGACATCAGCTCCTGCAAACACATCGCTGAGCTGGTTCACCACAGGCAGGCACAGGGTGTGAACTCTGATTCGCCGCTTGCCTGTCAATCACACACACCGACCAATCAGAACACGACGTTCTTCAGCTACTCCATTCGTATTTTTATTCAATGCAAATCTGATTAAACACTATCAGAGAAGGAGTTGTTATAGCTGACTACCAAATGACTATTTATTCCTGCACACGTATACAAACTATACCTTTACTGGACGTGTAAAGAAGGGCAGCCTGGAAACACGCTAGTGAAGTGTCGGCTAAGTTCTCGTCTACAGACACTTGGACAGCGAAGCCCGAGTCCGGGTTCACGTTAGCCAAAGACAGCAGATCGGTGGAGCGCACAAAGAAGTTGCCGTGGAAGGTGTGGATTGACATTCCTGTTGGGGGAAATCAGAGCGGTAAGAGGAGACCAAATCGATTCGGTTTGAAAGAGTTTTTACTCTATTATTCACTACAGACGGACGTTTCAAGTCTAATAGACGTTTTACACGATGCTCGAATTTCAGGGACTGAATTGACACGTGAACATTCCACAATATGCATTTGCCAGGCACGTTGCACTGGTTTGGCAGAATGGATGAACATGGATTTCCTGATTCATGCAAAATATAGTAATGTTGCGATCCTTTATCCTATTGTCTAATGATATGTGCTGGAATTATAATTTTTTGTTTAAGATTTTGGATGAAGAATGTAGTTCTGTATATCCAGGGCTGGGTGAAGGAGTTTTCACATCGCAACAGACACTTTGTCCCAGTGACACAAATATCTAAAACAGGTTGTGCTGCTTCTTAAATAAGTGATCGATGAGAGCAGGTCTGACTGGTTACTTTTATCTCCGCTACGAATTACGCGGTGCCGTGGTAAAACCCGTACCTTTGGTGCACCTGATCCTCATCACAGCCTCGAAACCAATCTTTCGGGTGAGGTAGCGCTGCAGGTCTTTCTGCAGCTTGGCCCTCAGAGCCGGGGTGTGGACGTGGTGGAAGGCCGGGTAGTAGAAAATGCTGCCGGCCGAAAACTTTGACATGCAGGCTTTAAAAAAAAAAAGGGAGTATTAGTAATGCAAAATTTCTGTATTCATATAATTATTATGCACATCATAAGGATGAGCATTACTGCACGTGTACCTAATGAAGCCAGATCCGCATACTGAGAGCTCAAAAGGAACAGGTCGACCCCGATCTGCTGACCCGAACAGTCCAGAGCCAGCTTCTTGTAGAAATCTGTTGCAGGACCCAGGTGCTGTACGCCCTGTACGTAAGGCACACGTTTTAGTACACTGTCTGACAGGCAGACGAGGCAGGTTTTTTTTTTTTTACTGTAAATCTAATGACACCAGCAGACCTTAGTGCTGGATCTCTGGTTGGGGTCCTCTCGTGACTGCAGCAGTCCCACTCCGATGGTTGGCAACTGTGTTTGGAACACAGACACTCGCCCCCCAGTGGGCGTCATCAGTTTATATGCCGCTTGCAACGCCGGCCCCAGGGCACTGTGGGTCTCCCGCGTGTGTGTGAACATCTTGGGCAGCGAGTTCAACAAGTCTTTCACCAGCTACACACACACACACGAGATAGTGTTAGAGCGAGATAAACACAGCGATGCATAAAAGTAACAATAGCTAATTCGTATGCAGATCACAAACACGCAGAAACCGTTACTAACCACATGAAACAAACAGGTGCATGATGCACGCACACACACACACACACACACGACAACGAAAAAAGAAACTTGTACCTCCTGGCTTTCTTTCAGATTCACCAGCAGATTGTCAGGAGTCGGAGTGAACACATCTATGAAAAATTATTCATTTAGTAAAAAAAAATATCAATAAAAAAATTACAAAATAATCGTAGTCATAAAATGCACCCTGTTTGACCTCTAATGGCTCTTAAGTATTGATAAAGATTAGATCAGTCGTCTAGTTTTATACACCCATCAGGCATAACATTATGACCACCTGTCTAATATTGTGTTGGAGTTTTGAAGATGCTCTGATCCAGTCGTCTAGACGTTACAATTTGGCCCTTGTTCACGCTTAAATCCTTACGCTCACCCCTTTTTACTGCTTTGAGGACAAAATGTTCATTGCTGACTAATGAATCCCACCCACCAACAGGTACCACAATGAAGTGATCATCAGTTTTCTTCACTTTATTCACTCATAACGTTATGCCTGCTCGGGGTACATGTGTATAAAAGTAACAGTTACATACGTAACATACAAAGACATTTTTGTTTTACCATCAATATCGGACACCACCAGCATCTGCGGCTGCGAGAGCCCCTCCTGCAAGTTGTAAAAGTGAATTGTGCTGTCGAACGTCAAGAATCCGATGCGAGTGCGAGAATCGCCTGGCAGCCTGAGAAAGAGTTTTTATAGCGTTTAATTCCAATCTGTTTCGCCATTTCTTAAATACCAAACACAATCCATGATGCTGTTATTAATAATAATAATAACGCGGCTCACTTCTCCAAATTGTCCAGTAGCGACTGACACAGCACGCTCAGGTAGCCCGTCTCCACGGCATTATGGGACACGTCCATTACAAACAGATACACGGCAGGTTGAGGGGGTCGCAGCTGGGGACGGAGAGTGACGGAGTGAGAAGCAATGCAAAGTATTTTAAAACAGCCCTATACATGGTGAATGTTTTACGGGCAAAAACTGGTGTTAATTTACATTTGAAGACAGAAAGTCATGGATATTTGTAGCACTAAACAGATAGTGGAATTGTGTCAAGACCACTGGTATGCAACAACATCTGTAACCTGAGGAAACTGAAAAGAGATGCAAATATACATCCTGCTTCTCTCATCCAAAAAGCATAATCACACACCATGTAGTCTGAAGAGGCGATGAACTCGACAGTGGCGTTCTGCACCTCTGGTCTCTTGTGTGGTTCGCCATAGGAGCGTGTGACTGGGTTATACATGAACTCATCAGGAACTGAAAGACAGAGAGGAAAAACAAATAAGCACCAAATCATCAGATCTGCATGCACGGACTCACTCCGTTATGATCCTGATGTCGGACCATCGGGCCGCTCGTCCTTCCGTTTGTACTCGCCGCAATCGATTATCTTACCATCGTTCACACGGTAGCAGAGGTTGCATTTCCACCGACGCTGATCCAGAAACGATACGAACGGGTTGATGTACGTCCGACACGTCCGACAGCGGACGATAGTGTTGGACGTGATGACTGGTAACTGCTGTAGTGAGGGGAAAAAAGAGAGGCGAGTTGAGAGACAAGAAAAGCTAATTTCTTGTTTGTACTTTGACATATTATAAACCCATGCTGGCCTGTTTCCATCAAAGACACACCCACCTGCCCCAGTAAAACCAATGCCCTCTGCCCGATCCAAACCCATACCCACCTGCCCCATCCAAACTCATGTGAGCAGGGCACTACTCAAAGCCACCAAGAGCCATCCCACTCAGTCACACCTACCTGATCTAATCAAGGCCCTTCCTCCCTGTTCACCCCATTCAAATATAGTAAAGTAAAAATTTTCTTTAATAAAAAAAAAAAAAAGAAAAGAAACAGAAGCCAGTTTTTCGTACCGTCAAATCTCTGAAAGGGTGCAGCAGGAGTCCAAGTGGCAGACGAGCTTTATTGAGCATGGCCTGAGTCTGAGGAATGCTGGTCAGAGTGCAGCGAAATGTACTGATAGAAAAAATCGACAGGGGGATTAAAAAAAAAAAAAAGAGAGAGAGTTTAATGATAAGTTCAACTTTATGGTCGGAAACCTTTTTTTTCCTCCATCTAATGAAAGTAAATAACGTGCGCTTGTCTTAAAGTTCTAACTGATTTCATTCTTTTACTGTATCCACTGGATTTATCTTCTTTTACGCCACGCTGGCTTCTATGGCCATGTTCAAAGCCAGGTTTCATGTATGTTTTAGGTTCATATTGTTAAAACTTTTTGATTCATGTGTATTTGCTTACTCTGGGCTGCAGTTGACCTTGCGCAGGTCGCTGCTGAGCTTGGGTTCGGGTGGGACAAGGTGTGTCGGGGGGAGCATGTTTCTCTCCTGGAGCAGGTTAATGGGACGCAGTGCCTCGACCTCCAGCTCAGGAACGCCACTCAGTCCACCCAGTGCTGTAGAGAGCTGGTTCAGACTGGGGAATGGCTGCACACACACATGACTGTCAAAGCTCACATTCTACATAGACACCAATGTAGCAACTGTAGTCACAATGACCTGTGAATATGGCTGATATCCCGGTTGATTATATGCTCCCTGCGAAGGGGTGGGCTCCGATCGGGGGGCAGGGCCTTGTTGGTAACCTGGCTGCATGGTTGGATAGTTGTAGCCAAACGGTGGGGCTTGTTTGGGGGGTTCAGTAGGAGGAACAGCAGCAGGAGGAGCAGCAGCAGGACCAGGAGGGCCTTTAAAAATTAAAATAAAGAAATACATTTCTTCAATCTTTACCATTTCCCCCCAAGACACCCACAGCCCGCTCGCAAACTTCCTGCATAAATGTCATCGAATTCAAGGTGTACCTGAGTAGCCTCCTCCTTCCAGGGACTCATAGCAGTTGGGAACTGGAGATGCACTCCCTGTGGTGGTGGAGGAGCTGTCTGCACCTGTGGGAGAACACAACAACCAAATAGGCAAAGTGTCCAGCAATCAACACATAGCATGCGTCTCATTTGGACTCAACCCACCCCCTTAACCTACTATAGTACAGGATGAGCACACCACAGTTCCTCACGCCCATATATATATATATATATAAAAACGCAAAGCTCCGCTACGTTATTCACAGCGTATTTATTTACTGTAGACCACAATAGAATAGCATTTATTTGGTGACATATACATTAGAGCACAATGAAAATCTTTCTTCACATATACCAGAGTGGCCCAAGAGTGGCAGCTTAAACCCCGGACCTTCCATTCAGTAACCCAGCACCTTAACCACTGAGCTAGCATTTTCAGATGCTTCAGATTATAGGAGCTTTATTGTATGTAGATGATCTCTTGATATTTTCGCAGAGCACCGCTTCAAGTCTATTCTCCTTCGATTAACCGTGAAACGTGCCACAGACTATTAGGGTTGCAACGGGGTGGAAAAACGATCCTTTCTATGGAGACATTTTTGGACAATATTGTGTGTGAAAATTTCAAGAAATAATGTGCGTCATGTTACAGGGTGTGTAGGAGGCGTGGCCTTAGTAACCCTGCAGTAAGAGTGCTGTGTGCATGTGATTGAATGGTCAGGTTAGAAACACAATCTTAATTTTAATCTGGTTGTTTGAACCGAAATTATCCTGCAAGGTTTATTTCTTTCAACTACATCCAAGTGGCCGTTGTAGGCAAACCTGCAATATGGCAAATCCCCAGTTATTCCCATGGAAGGTTCCCAGTCGTGAACATTTCTGGAATTTTGCTCCTTCTGTATTGGATCAATACCCTATATGCAATCTTCTGCCTGCTATACATTCAAAACAATCGTATCTGCAAACGTTCGACTCAAACCGCACCACATCGTTGTTAAGTTTAGGCTCAATAGTTTTTAAAGCTTCCTTGGTTCGAATTCCTCATTAATATGTTAAAACGAATTCATTTATCAATGGCATTGTAGCACGAAATTCATTAAACACGCATTCAGATTCGCTTCGATCAACATTGTTAAATTCAGCAAATATTAGAAATCTTATTAAATTATTGAAAGCGCGCTATGGGATTGTTTCAATGGAACTGAACTCGCAGGCAAGTCAAAACTCACCAAACCCAGTTAACGTGTCGACCGGTCCCAGTTTCTTTCCATCTCCCGGCCTCACACACACACACAGTGCAATAGTTTACGAGGCCAGCAGCGTGACAATGAGACACAGGTTTAGACACGCATCGCCTCCTCTCGCCTTCCAAGAGCAACACACGAACGCACAACTCAGGGATGCTCATTAACAAGAGCTAACCTCTTGACACACTCCGACTTCGCCACACACACAAGTACGGAGCCCCCAAAAGACACACGCGCACCTAACCAGAAGTAATATTCGCACAGCCTATTTTTAAATACATAGTGTGTGTGTGTGTGTGTCTCATGAGCAACACTGGGACTAGAAAGCCCCGAGGACTAAAGGTATATTTTCACATAACGACACAAACATATTTAGAACTCGCTTAATGGTACACGGCTACTATGTTTTGCGGTGCACCTGACCTTTTCGTAACCTCACCCTCAGTAAACAAAAGAAGATATTTTGGCTCGGGGATATTTTCAAACAAAAGCGCTGGGAGGACGTTTGGTTCTTTTTTGCTCCTTACAAAGTCTAAACACTTGCACAAAAAGATCCCAAGACTACGATTACGATTAATAAATCTCCAAAACATACCGTCCTCAAGGACTTGGACTGTGTGTGCGCCTTCGGGTTAAGGTTTAAATAAGTGAGCTAGCAAGCTAGCAGGGTCTCGTCTCCAAAACCTTTCCCTCAAACTATGAACAAATTATAAAATGTTATGTAACTGTTACTTTGAGCAATGAAGGACTGATCGCTCTAGAAATCATACAAGTATATGACATGATCTGAACGTTCTACTGCAGAGTTCACAGGACAGTGTATTGTATAAAAGGGTTGCAAAATTCCAAGAATTTAAGGCTGAAAACTTTGTGGGAATTATCAGGAATAAACTGGGAATTTACAAAATTGCAGGTTCGCCTAGAACAGGGAATTTAAATGTAGTTTAAAACAACCAGGTTTAATGCAATTTCAGTTGAATTTCTACAATCACATGCATACTGCACACCTTCTGCAGGTTTCCTGAGGCCACGCCCCCTACATGCACTGCGCATTTCTCCAGAACACAACACACACCGTTTCTTAAATCCTGCGCACAAACTAATCTTAAAAAAATATCCATCTTGGCGAGTGTTTAAGTAAATTACACAAATATTACCGACATCTATGTTTAAAACGTCCTTGTGTTGTGTAGACGCTATTGTGCAACAAAACTACAACCAATTATTCAAAGTCCAAAATGTCATTTTTACTTATGGATATGATACAGTTTATATACATTTCCCAAATTTTCTTATTAATTTCCGATACATTTCTATAAATTCCCCAACTTGGAATATTTCCCAAATAAAGTTCCTGTGGAAAGTTTCTGTCCTTTTGCTTTTTTTTGCTTTTTTTTTTTTTACATTTTATTCAATGTTTAGCTCATAACAATATAAAACCTCAATTCAGGAAATGTATTAAAGTGTACTTTAATAAAAAATAATATGCCAAAGCCACATATTGATTTTGACATGAGAAAGTTTTTAGTGGCTGCTTGTTGAGGAGCGTATGGGGGATTTCTCCTTTGAACAAAATCACTCATGATGGGTTGTTTCTTTCTGTAAAAAAAACAAAAAACAGAATGAGTATGCAAGGTGTAAAAATCTATTTTTTGTATTGTATTTGACAAACGTGCTTAAAAATTACCAACATAAAATACACTTTTTTTTTAAACAGAAATTATCAAAACAGACATTTAGTTCAGTTGATATAAGCATCTAGAATAATGAATTAATTTAGTATAATAATTACATGATTTATGCATCAATTAAATAAACACGTAGTAAAGCCACAGTCAAATCATGTTTAAAAACGGAGAAACGCAGTGAGCAAACGAATCTAATTGTTTACTGCTGCTGTTATTTGCTGACTTTCCCGAAGTTACAAACAGTTTACACGACAGCACTTCATTAAACTGTACCATTTTCACATGATGAGGATTCTACAGTTTTACTCACCGTGCTGGTGATCCGTCTTCATCCGTGACACCGGTGTGTTTTCTTTGCGTGTGCTTGTGCATCACCGTGGTACTTTCGTCCCACACGAGCGCCGCTTTGCAATAACTTGCAGGTTACAGTCTTCTTTGTTGCGTTTAATATAAAATGCTCTCATGCCTTGGACGACTTGTTATGCAGTTTGTAACAAGTCGTGTGTATGTATATATATATATATATATATAGTATATTTAGTTCACTATCTACCTTATTAGTAGCAGCTGCACACACTCATGCAGTTATCTAATTATTCTTCAACTGTGCAAGATATACACATACAAGTCAAAAGCTTTAGTTGATGTTCTTGTCAGAACAATTGTCAAATCGGACTTTTGATGCCAGAAATTGCTGATTTGCAGATTCCAGAAATTGTTTAGACTCCAGGTCATGGTACAAAAACATCTAAAAAAAAAGTCTAATAAATACACTTTATAAAGATAGTAATAAAAAAAACATTTTTAAACTAAGGCAGGGGGCTACATCAGAGGAAAGCCATATCAGGCCCCATTTCTGCCAGCCACAAACATTCTGAGGCTCCAGCAGGTACCGGCGCACCAAAACCGCACAAACAATAGTAAAATCCTGAATCTTTTCCACAAAGGGCCGGTGTGGGTGCAGGTTTTCATTCCACACCAAATTCTACCTATTTATAATCTAATGATCTTCATTTTCAATGACGGTGATGTGGCCTTTGATTGATTGGCCCTTAGTGGAAAAGATTGGACACCCCTGCGGTCAGAGAACGTACACAGCGGACGTATCTGCGGCGGGATACTAATTAGAAGGCTGTAAATTCGACATCCAAGCAGAGTCGGTTAGGCTTCGGTCGTCGTTGCAAACAGCTTTAGAGAAACGCGTCAGCCGATGTGATGCAACCGTGCCGACATGGAGCACAATCTCAAAGGAACGATTCAAATGCCGTGTGGAATCCATGCTGTTTAGCAACTCCAGGTCGTACCTCCTATTCGTTTCTCATTCCGAATAAATTGGCAGTAAATGTACTATATATATGTTGGTATAGTGTTTAGTGTAGTGTGTATATTAGGTTACAGATCCTAACCCACATCTGCTAATTTACACAAGATTTTGGCGGAGACTTTCATTATTTTTGAGGTTAACACAGTGTTGGCGTATGGTACGTTCCTTCTGTTGAAATGTGCACTATTGTATACACGAAGTGCCTGCGCGTGATTGGACGAAGTGAATCGGGTGAACTCGGGGGCTGGTTGGGGGGTTTTGGATTACACGGGAAAGATGGGAGGACGATACGGTCGGGAGGAGAAAGAAAAGCGAAAGCCGACCTGCTTCCTCATCCTCCTCATCCTCGTCCTCGTGGTCCGAACTGGATGAGGAGTGGTCACCTGGCAACCCTGAGGAGGAACTAGCAGCTCTATTGCCCCCATATCCACCAATCAGCAGCCCTGAAATACAGCACAGCCAATCATCAGAGAGACAGGGCAGGAGAAGATTGGGGTCGTGGGGGGGGTGTCATGTCAGAGACAAGGGGGTGTGAAAGAGTGAGGAGGTAGGAAGAGGACAAGAAAGGGAAAGTGTGGGAAGGCAGGAAAACTTGACAAAAGAGGAGAGAGGAATGAAAGAAAAGAGAAAGTGAGGGGGAAAAGAGCCAGAGGTAGAGGACAAAGAAAAGAGGGAACAAGAGGAAGAAAGTAAAATAAAATGAAAGACAAAAGAGAATTAAAAAGAGAGAGGGGGGGGTGAATAAAAAAAAAGAAGAAACAAGACGCAAAAAATGTGTAAGAAACATTAAGAGGCGCGACGGTGGGGGAAGAAACGGAAGAACGAAAGAGGAAAATAAAACAGAGGAGGAACAGATAAGAGAAGAGTGAGTGAGAGAGAGAGAGAGAGAGAGAGAGAGTGTATGCCAGGACAAAAAGACTAACAGTGTGACAAATTAAATAAAAAAGAGAAGAGAGAATCGGGATTAGGGGGGGGGTAACACTGATTGATTGAAGACTGAGATGCGATGTCAATGTGCGTGCGCACACACGCACACGCGCACACACACACACACACGCGCACACACACACACACACACACAGAGGTTCTCAGTCCTTCTCCTGGAGGTTCATAATGAAATCACAATCATGGGGAAAAGGGTTTTTAGTTTTGTTTGTTTTAACCACACAGGCCTCCTTGTTTCCTGTAGTAGTTTGTCTTAGAGAAATAATCATATTGTTGTGTGGAAGAATTCCATGCTTTCTGAAAAGCTGCGCAAACGATCGCCGTCCACATATTTGTGGTCTTACCGTGGACGATCGGAACGAAACCGAGATCCGATCCAGGAATGAGACATGAGAACCACTGCTCTGAATGAGGCATGAAAAATCTAATGGGAGAAGGACACAAACAGGACCCTCGGCAATAGAACTACGGCTCGGCCGAAGCCGGAGGAGGATGAGGAAGGCAGGGGGACGAGGAAAAGCGAGACATGAGGATGCGTCTTGAGCGGGCGTCTGAAGAACAGGGCTGGCAAAGTGCACGACTCTGAACCCGCCGGGTTTCCCCACAACAACAAACATGACTCGGAGACAGAAAGAGATGATGAGAAATGGCTGCGCTGAGCGACACACACACGAGAAATGGAGACGAGGAAAACGGACAAAACAGAAGCGGCTACGAGTGGAGCGAAACTTCAGTGCTGCACCGTTTACGGGTGAGAACGAGAACGGAGAGAGAGAACGCTCGGTCAAAGGTCATCGACTAATCAGATTTACTTTAATGGAGTGTCACAGAGACAAAAACGTATCTGTAGTATTATTAATGTATCATCACTCGGCGTGACATTTTAGCACGATTTATGTTTTCTGATGATAATAGTGGGTCATTGTTTCAATTGGATTTTAAGGAGATTATACACAAGTCCACTAGACATGTTGTTAAAAATGGGATTGGCATGTTATATAGTGATACAAGAGAAAACAATAGAACTTTTCGGAATGAAATAATACAATAAAATGCTGAATAAGGTTAAATAGGCATTGTTTAATACCTGATAGACCACCAGTACAAACCCAGAGTCAAATACAACATCAAAAATTGTAAACCATCCCAACTGATTAGAAGTCAATTATTCGCAGCCTGAACTGTGAAGCACTGAAGCCTTATGAAGAAACTAAAAAGGTAGACGAGTAGACAGTGGGATGAAGGTCTGTTCTTACCCGACTGGCGTCCTGGGGACGATTGGGCGGACGTGGACGAGGTCCCCGACGGCAGGCGATGTCCGTCGCCACCCTCTGTTGCATAACGGGGGCCCGTAGGAGGTGGAGCAGATTGATTGTAGTGCTGCTGGCCTGCGATGCAATGCAAAATATGGTAACATTTAATTGCAAATTCAATTCAAAACTATTTTTCAGTGAGCCACTGTTTCAAACCGAAAACTGACGAGTGCCGATTGCTTTAGTATTCACCCCGAATAATTAGCATTCACCGCTGAAATATTACATCATCTCCTGTTTTATAAAGAAAAGTCAGTCGGTCTGAAGGAAACGAGCGAAAACGAAGGTCAAGGATCGTTCCATGGAAGTTAAAGATAAGATAATGGAGTTTCACCACTTAGGAATTTGAAATAAATTTAGAAGTCTAAAGCCTAAGAGTGGCCTAGTTAAGATGAATTTACTGGTATATGATTGAGACCCAAGCTCCAAGCTTGGTGTGTGGCACAAACTCAAGCCAGGCAGTACCTCAATTACCAACATCCCTAATGACTCACAGAACTTGGGTTTCTGGTCAAAAGTTAGGGTAGAACAGGTGCCGCAAAATACATCGGGAGGGGAATATTACAACTGATTGGTCAGTCACGAACCAAACAAACAAGGCAGGAAAAAAAAAATCTAATGTTTGTGAAACTTTTACTCTTTCGAATACACGGGCCAAAGGCAGTGCAGGAGTGCAGTAAAAGCCAGTAGGTGAATGTTCTACAGTTGGCAAGTCAAAGTCCAGATCTGATTTCAACTTAGAATTTACCACAGAAAAACAAGCAATGCATCATTTGTAATCTAGATAAGCATTAATGGGGTTGAATACATCTGCTGTATGAATCGGATGAATAAATATACATAATTTATGGGTATGTTGGCAAACTGATGTGGTCTAACAGCAGTAAATCTGAAGAAGGTGCACTTTTTGGAAATGCTAACAATGAAACCATCTTTATTATGTTTCGGTCTTGAATCTCACCTGCATTTGATTGGCCATTAATGGCAGCTGTTTGTTGAAGGGGCGGGGCACCGTAGCCCTGCTGAGCTGGTGGTGTGGGCGTGGCTCCGTTGCCCTGAGAATACTGCTGTTGAGGTTGCAAAGGGCTCCGAGTAGGCGGTGCTCCCGCAGCAGCCTGGGTCGAGCGCAGCGTTCCATACTGGCTGATTCCGGGGGCCGACGGGTAAGACACGATGGGGTAAAGCGGGGGCCCGAGGTTAGCGCCGCTTGATGCTGGCGGGGGATTCTGCTGCCCCTGGGTAGTGGTGGGGTAATTCTGTCCGTAGTAACTCGCAGACACAGCGTAATGCTGTTGGTGGGAATGAGGCGGGTACTGAGGCGCTACGGAAGCAGCGGGGTTGGTACTGGCAGGGATCTGGGCTGGCGCAGCAGAGTAAAAAGCCGATCCCGTAACGGCCGGTGCCCCAGGCTGTGGGTGGCTGTTGGGGTAGTAGTTGGTGCTGTAGTTGGTGCTTGTCGGTGGAGCTTTTCCAGGAGGGGTATTTTGAGGCGGCACGGTGGGGTAACCATGCTGAGGAACCCCAGTATAGTAATTCGAGGCAGGATACATGGCTGAGTGTGTCTGACCTGGTCCTGTGGAAAGTCAAATAATAAAAGTCAAACAGGATATAAAAACTCAAGCACCCTAATAAACAAACTAGCTGAGACGATTCCTCGAGTAACTCGTTTAGTCCATCTGACTACACACGGAACTCTGTGTTTCCCCAAAATTTATCAAAAATTAATAATATCTGCATCCCTTAAAACAAACAACAAATACTTTTGAACAATTTCCTGAAAAGCAGAATAGATTCAACACTTGGCTAACCACAGTAACATTGAGCGACCCACTGATTTTCATAATCAGATCCACCAAAATGGCAGTTTATTATCCAGTCACCGATCTCATGCTGTAGATACCAGTGGCTCGTTAACCTAAATCACAATCTAGAAGACAACAACTTTAGGCCCAACACTTCCCTAATCCAATATTAATTCAGACTATAATGCTGTTTTTTTTAAATAATTTGTTTTTCTTTAGGCGGGTAAGAATACGATTCAAAACGGACCAAGAGCATCTAAAAGTGCCATCAGTGGAGATGCAGTGGCTCGACAGTTACAGCTCTGGGTTACTGATCAGAAGGTCAGGGTTTCAAACCCCAGCACTGCCAAGATGACCCTTAACCTTCCCTGTTACAGGGGTGCTCTTATTCTAGCTGTAAAAGATGCTGGGATATGTGGGGGGTAAAAAAAGGTCACTTTCACTGTGCTGTACATGTGACGAATAAAATCGGCGACTAAACCGTACTGCACACTTGGTACAGCAATGTTTTTTATAAACGGTTTTTGAGCCTCAATTTACAAACTGAGCCATAGACCGAGCTGCAGTGCTACAGAAACACAGCAAAATAGTGAATACGTTTTTAACATTGACCGAATATATGGTCCTTAGTTGTTCTATTGTGGTTGTTCAACACCAAAGCACCAGTTAGTGGATTAGATTGAGAAGGATCTAGATTGATAAACTGTACTGGCTGAATGTGTGTCGTAGGAACCAACTGATTAAACCAGAATACTGGAGTTCTTGGGTGCCTTCATTGTTTTTTTTTCCATTACATTGAGGAACATGGACATGACAGAAATATAGGGACACAAACTGTCAAACTGAGCAAGAAGGGCTTTGTAGGTTCCCTGGCTGTCTGACACCATCTACTTAATCGCTACACATGTACAACAAAGCTTTAAACTTTGACTTGCAGCTAACACATCACCTCAAATCTGTGCTGCCTGCAATGGACACGCGTACAGTTTATTGCAGTGGTTTGCTAAATATATATCAAGTGTGTATACTGACACAAGATCCTTACACCCACATGTGCTTATGTTGGGCACAAACTTTTGCCCATATAGTAGCAAAGCAAATTACTTCACACAGCTATACACACCACACTGAACTGCCACTTCAGGGCCCCTAAGCAAAGCCTACTGTTTTATGAATGAGATAACTGTAAAGCAGCTTTGGATAAGGGGGACGAGGGGGCGGGACAAACGTCTTATCAAAAGGATCCGATTGGACGCAGAGCGCATAAGTACAGGATGATTCATATCAGATTTGTTGGTTTTTTTTGCAAAATGAATAAGTGAAAGTAACGAATTTACAGGCTTTTTTGTCTTAAAAAATTAAGGTCCTATTTAATTTCCTGTCATGTGAAGGTGCAATTAGTCTTAATAACAAGCACCTGTTCCTCTGGACCTTCTCATCAACTCAACAGGTCCAAAGGTCATTAAAGGGCGTATATAAGGATTGTAAGGAAATCGTGAAAAGACTATTTGTTGTCTGGGGACATTAATAACAACAGTAATACGAGAAAGAAGAAATGAGATCGCTCTTACTCTCTCTCTATCACACACACACACACACAAATAATCCAGGTGAGCGCAAATCCTCCTCCGGGACCTGAATTGCTAATATTCAGTGTTTCAAAATGACCGAAAATTTCTTAAACATGTTATTAAAAAAAGTATAATTTTCGATATTGGATGGTATAAAAAAAGCCACAACTCTGAACCGGAAGTCCGCTAGTTAAACAGGTTGATTTCGGCAGGCTGGTAGAATTGGGGATTAGCTTAGCAAGATCGGGGGTTAGCAAAGAATGTGGAATGATGTGACTAGCATTCGGGTGACACGAGTATACAAAACGTTCGGGAAGGAAAAACATCATTTTCCACGTATTACACCATAAAGTACAAGTGTGAAACGTGAAAAAAGTTTCAGGAATTCACGTTTGGGTGAAGTGGAGCAAACGCGTCAACAGCTTAGCCTGGGGAGTAGCACAGCTAGCGGAGCTAACGGGGCTAACAGGGACCGGGGAGCGGTGATTTCGTGATCCTGTTTTCGCTGGTAGGATTATATAGTATGTTGTGTCGAATGTTATTCGATTATAAAACACACACATGAACAGAAACCGAGCTGAACAGTGTAAGTGTTGGGCAGTGTGTGTTAGTGTTGGGTAGTGTTAGCCCGATACCCCCCTCCACTCCCCGTACCGTTGTGATAGGCGGCTGCAGCGGCCGGAGCGCCGCCGTTCTGCGTCGCGCTGTAATTCGGCATATTGGCGTTCACGTTGCTGTAACCCGGAGCCGACATCGTACTTCGAGCCTCTCCGTCCACACTTTCCTAAACACGATCCGATTCCCTTTCTGTGACGTCCCTAAAGAGCGAAATCAAAGCCCGCCGTCAGCAGTTTCGCGGTGCCATCGACCCGCTCGGAACTGACGATGTGTCACTGATCGCAGGCTCCCGATCTGCCTCCAGGACCAAACACTGAAATCCGAGTCTCTGCTACGTGTCCGTTTCAAAATAAAAGCCACGACGCGAGACTCGGCGGCCCTCCGCTTCCGGGATTTTCACTCACGCCCCGCCCCTTTTTTCGCTCGTCACGAGCCGTGACGCAAGAGAGAGGAAATGAACTTAGCACGTGCCAGTCAGCGAGATGACGCATTTCATGGGCGTTACGTTCAAAGCAATACCAAGGGACCAAATCTGGTGTGAGAACTGTAGGGACCCTGAGCAACGCCCTTAACTCTCTCTGCTCCAGGGCTCATCCTGCTCTCTGACCCCAGTGTCGCTCTCAATCACTTTCTCTGTCAATCGATCTACATACATTATCTGTTCTTGTCTTCATTATCTATCTATCTATCTATCTATCTATCAATCAATAATGAGATGTGTAGACTATTTTAAGTATGTAAACAATAATAAATCATTTTCCAAGATGACACTGCGCATGTCTGCTCCTAAAGCATTTCTGGTGGTGACGTTTTTAAAGCAAAGAACTGTCAAAAGAAAATAACAAACACGTAATTTTCGAGTCTTAAGATGTTTATAAACGCTAAACATAGACGATAACGTGGAATTAGCCGAGCCTTTAACACGGACACAGAGGCGACAACTTTTCATTTCCTGAGTCGTGTAATCATGATGTCATTGAGGCCGAGTGTTGTAGATGATGTTTGGCTTGCGTCTGAGGGTCGTTACTAAGGTAACAGGCGAGGTCAGGTTTGCAAATCTGAATTCTATTAAATTGTAAATAAATCGGGAATTTCAGGTTATGAAAAATGTACTACAACTTTAAACAAGATCCGGAGATAGTAGCAGAGAAAGAGAGAGATGAGATGAGAGATGAATCCGCCGGGGTGATGTACGAGTTTCAACCTCTCGATTAGGGTTGAGGGATACTGACTAAACAAATGATATCTCGATAGATCATAAAACATAGATCTTATGATTAATCAGTCAGTCAGAATAATAAGACATTTGGCTGAGTATTTTATAATGTATCATGTATCATGGCTGACCCTGTGCTTTGACCCCAGCTTCCGAAAATCACTGATATATGTAAAAGCAGAATAAGTGGATCATTTTCCATAAACCTCATGGGCTGAAGTCAATATGGACACCTTTTACCTCATCAAAGACCACTAAGATCATTAATATCTTGCTGAAGCATCTACAGAATCGTTCAGATTCTGATTTGAATTGTTCTAGCAGCTATAAACCGTCAGACAGAACTGCTGTTATAGGTGAAAAATTAGGTCCTTAGCAATTAAGAGCTCAACATTGGCATGATGTAGTGTGTGTGTTAGGAATAAAACACATCCCACCTTATCAGTATCGTCCTAGAACGTGTTTATATTTACGCTCGGTGTAGCAAGTTCATTTTCTTGTTATATATTCTTTTTCATCTACAGCTCTACTTTCATAAAGAAAAAAAAAAACAGCAGCTTGTGTTACCAAGAGGCCACAAAATGCAAAGCCGTCTGCCCTCTGCACTGTACTGGAACATGTTAAGGACCCTCGAGACTTCTTCGAGTTCATGAACATCGGTGAGAATGCGGAAAAAAGCTCATACCATTTGTACGTTTGTGTAAAGCTGAACACGCGTGTGTGTGTGTGTGTGTGTGTGTGTATAAATCTGGTTGATTTATACTACACACGATCCATTACACTAGGGTTAGGAAGGTGACCTTGGATTCATACTGGTGCCAAATACAAACGGTGTGTGTGTGTGTGTGTGTGTGTGTGTGTGTGTGTGTGTGTGTGTGTGTGTGTGTGTCTTTTATTATGAAGTGTTGCCCATCCATTCCGATGTCATTCCTATGTCATGAATTTGCTGATCTGTCACTTCCACATGACTTTTAGCTGATGTCTTACTGCCTTCTATTCCTTGAGTTCTAAACAAAACCTTGAACAAATGATGAGAATTAAAATCTCAGTCATTTTTATTAATTTTTTTTTAGACAGTTACTTTTTGTCTTTTCAGTCAGTCTGTCCACTGGCTAGTCTCTGTGTCTATTACATGAGCCAGTCTGTTTGTCTGTCTGTCTGTCTGTCTGTCTCTCTATCTATCTATCTATCTATTTATCTATCTATCTATCTATCTATCTATCTATCTATCTGTCTGTCTGTCTGTCTGTCTGTCTCTCTCTCTCTCTCTCTCTCCTTCTCTCTGCTTCTCTCACCCTCTCTCTCTCTCTCTCTCTCTCTCTTTCTTTCTCTCTTTCTCTTTCACACTCTGTAATTCTATCCCTTACTCATTCATCATATCTATCTATCTATCTATCTATCTATCTATCTATCTGTCTGTCTGTCTGTCTGTCTGTCTGTCTGTCTGTCTGTCTGTCTCTCTCTCTCTCTCTCTTTCTTTCTCTTTCTCTTTCACACTCTGTCATTCTATCCCTTACTCATTAATTCTATCTATCTATCTATCTATCTATCTATCTATCTATCTATCTATCTATCTATCTATCTATCTATCTGTCTGTCTGTCTGTCTGTCTGTCTGTCTGTCTGTCTGTCTGTCTCTCTCTTTTACACTGTCATTCTATCTCTTACTCATTCATCAGTCAGTCTGTCTCTCTTTTCGTTGATTTGTTTGTCTGGCTATTTCTCTGTTTGTCTGTCTGACACCTGTCTGTCTGTCTGTCTGTCAGTCTGTGTCTATCTTTCTGTCTTTCAGTCTTTCTTCATGTCTTTCTGACACTGTCTGTCTGTCTTTCTGGTGTTATCTGTCTGAAACTTTCTCTCCTCTTTATCAGTCTCCATCAGCTGAAGACTAAATAAGAGCATTTTCTACTCCTGTATTACTGCATGCCGTGTCTCACGCCGGCCCTCTAGAAATGGCAACGTGTTCCCCTGTGTCTCCATCATGTCTGGATACACTCTGCCTGATACACACTCAGTCTGCAGCAATTCATTATTATACATCATCATGTTTCGTTCTATACGACTGTGCGGTGAGCAGCGCTAGGCGCGGCTCGATCGGGTTAAAGTCTGAAGTACTCGACACAAACCTGTCCAACATCCAGGTTTCACACTTTGGGTCACTCAGTAGATAAGAGTTACTCGTTTTTAAACTACTGAGAGAACATCTGGATGTGCTGCACATGTGTTTAAACACTTTTCCTCCATGGACCCAGGCGGCTTCACGTTTCCTGAATGCCTGCGTTTATAAGTGTTCGTGTACGACTGCACATAAATTTAAACCCAGAGGCCCGGACGGACTGAGCGAAGCCTCTCATTGGCTGGGAAGCATGAGGCGTTTGGTAATGTTACAGGGTAAAGTCTGAAACACTGGACACACACAACATTCAAGTTCAAAGTCTCGGGCGATTTAACGTGGAGTCAAGAATAGATCATTATTTAAGATCTGGTCTACACGAGTACCATGAGATTTCTGCAAAAACGTTTTAGTCATTAAATAAATTTATTCGTAAATCAATACATTCAAAAATTAATTGCTGTCATATAAGATGAATTAAAGACTTGGTGACTTTCTGCTACAAGAAAATAATCAACAATCTGCGGTAAAAACACGACCCTGGTGTGTTGAGGGGGTTGCGGGAAGGGGTAGCTCAGTGGTTAAGATGTAATCTAAGGGTCACGAGTTCAAATTTTAGAATCACCAGGTTGCCACAATTGGGCCCTCGAGCAAGGCTCAGTTTATTTACATTGACACTCTGCAGTGGTGTCAAAACGGCGGGCACTGGTCAGATCTTCATCTTCGGTAAGACAACATGAAATTGGTTCCCCCGAGAAACCGACGTGGTCAGAATAGTGGCAGTTGTACACAGGACGAAGTGAAGGTCGGCGCTCCCTGTGACTGTGCGTGTTGCCGTGTTACAAATCTAGTCTCGAAAAGTTCTGATACCAGCACTTACAGTATTACACTGTATTATGCAGTATGTGAGTATATTATGGGATGGCCAGTATTTATGATGCATGTATTTTATAGGATTATGAGTAGGGTTTGATAAAAATGGCTTTATATTTTCTCTGAAAACACTTGTATTTTTGTAGCTTTCAAATACTGTAAAATACTTTGTTAAAGTTCTACATGATGACATCATAAAAATGCAGCCTCTGATTGGTGCCTACTCCAGTAATTTTCCCAGACTTGTCGCGATCAGAACAGAAAATGTATCCATATAGATGAAGGTGGTGAAGATCTGTTAAGTGTTTGCACATGTCAGATTTATTGCGTGACTCAGACCAGGGAAAAGCTGCCGCTATCAAACGTTGTTTACTTCATCAACTGAGTCGGTGTAATGATGAACTGATCAAATAGACCAAGTGATGGAGAGTTTGCCAAGAAATTTCATGCCCTCTCGTTAAAGTATTTTGTAGTATTTTTAAAATACAAAAATACAGATGATTTTGTGACATGATTTTATACACATGTAATTTTATGTCATTTTCAATGCATTTTATTTTAAACCTTTTTCGTAATGACTATCCTTTTCTATCAGTCACTGCGGTTTGTCTTGGCAAGCTGTCGTGTTTTTATCTTTTGCTCTTTCTGTCTCAAAATGTGGGTCCAAGGTCAAAACCAGGGCTTTAAAATGCATCCGATTGTTGTTAAACTGTGCGTGAAACAAAGCACATGATACACATTTCGAAGGGGATGGTTTTGTGTGTGTGTGTGTGTGTGTGTGTGTGTGTGTGTGTGTGTGTGTGTGTGTACGCAGTTTACAGTTTTTAGTGTGTGGATGTGTGTTTTAAGCAGTTGCTGGACATCAATGTAGAGTTGTACAGTATGGAGTGGAAAAACTGCAGTGTCTGTAATCAGCCAGTAGGGGCTGCAGGTTCACCAGAGGAAAAACTCCTGTATTACACTGCAGGAATGCGGGAGATTGAAGCTCTTATACAATCACCCAAAGCCTTCTCTGCTGGCCTAAACACTATCAGAAGCACTGACCTACATTTTACAACCTAAATTCTAATATTTGTTCCATAAATTTGAATTATTTTTATTCCCAACAGTTTATTCTCTTCATTTTGTTGCGTTTCTCTTGGCTGCACTGCTTCCAGTATGTGTATGTGGATGTTTTTTTGGTCCAGTCAGATTTCAGCCTCTATGTGCTGCCATGTCAATCTGCCCAGGGCCTTCAAAGTCAGTACTGCTGGCTCTTTTACCATTGAGAATATTATATATGTGTCTGTTTTTTTAACCAATCAGATTTTATATTCGCCTCACAGGGCAGCTAGCTGGCCCAGAATAGCGTCAGCATTTTTCCGTCCTCTGATTGGTTGGTCAGAGGGAAACTGTTACAGCCAAAGTTCGACTGGCAAAACACGTGTGTAGCTGTGCACATATTGATACATCTGAGTTAGACTTTTTATACCTACGGAGGAAGAGAAATTGATTTGGTTTCAAATTAGTGAGGAACCACGCAGTGATGTAAAAAGTCAAATATGTTGTAAAAGTTAAGAATGAGAATGCGTACACTGAAGAAAAATGTACTTTAAAAAAAAGAAATTTTTGGTTTTCTCCATTTCCTTCCCAAAATGATCACCACACACAACCTATAGTTTTCCACCATAATTGTTTGTGTCATTTTATATGTATACCACTAGGCCTTCAGCTGCAGCTTTGGATATTGACTGCACCTCCAGTCATGTCTGTCATCCAGCAGTCTGTATTTCCATAAATCCATCATCCACCAAACGTGTGCCACTTCCTTTTTCTTTTTTATTTTTTTTATCTAACGAGACCATTGAAATGCCAAAAGCAAACAAGAAAGTTCCTCAACATCACTTTTTCTGTCCTCATGAATAATTTTTTTGACTCAATGCGTCATCCAAAATACGTTCACCAAAACAATAAATAAATCAGTGCACAGGCTTTTTTTATAGAAATGGTTTTATTATTACAAAAATAAGAATTAGCAGGAGGAAAAGCGAGCATTTACACAATTTGTAATACATCTTTCTCTACAAAGGCTCACAGAAGCTCCAGGCTTCCTTGATGTTCCAGCACCATTAGTGGAATTAATGTCATAAAAAAAAAAAAAAAAGAAGCTCCAGGCTTCCTTGATGTTCCAGCACCATTAGTGGAATTAATGTCATAAAAAAAAAAAAGACTATAATTTAAAATGCCTTTCAACTTCTGGATCATGTTGACTAGCTCTCAGCAGGGTCGCTAAGTGTTCTGTTGCTAACTCGGAGATGGTACATCAGGTTATTTCAGGCTCTTTTCCGCCGCTCTGATTTTCTGTTTATTAGTCCATGTTGATTTCTCCTTCATGTCCTTAACTGGACTCCGCAAGGCATATTGCCCTCTCTTCACGGTTAGAACGCAGTGCATCATTTCCTAATGGACTCAATGGAGTCTGAATTGTACTAAAAAAGGGCACTTTTATAGACTTAGTCATTTGTACAAAACCTCCACAGACTTTCTACTGCTGCTGTTTACATTAACTTAGAATTACAGTGGTAAATAATGCATAATAGGTTCATGCCGGGGTGGACAAATCAAAAATCTATATTGTTAGCTCGCTGTTCAAGAGAACAGCTGTTCAGAGAGTATTGTGACCACCCGCCTAATATTGAGTTGGTCCCCCTTTTGCTGCTAAAACAGTCCTGACCCATTGAGCATTAACAGCATTGAGCTACGGGAGCAAAACGTCTCTGCAGATTTTCATTGCAACCCAATAAAAGGCACACTCATTAGTTCATTGAAAACCAGTTGAAAGTGGAATCAGGATAAAATTAAAACCTGGACCCACCCTATATTTTCAATGTTATCCCCCCTATAGACTTGAAATTCAAGGACATAGTTTGGTGAAACAATGCTGCAGGCCACTTGTCTGGACCAGTAATTACAAGACACGAGTGCTCCTACAAGGATATTGTTGTTTTACCAAACTATAGTCAGTAATGGCTTAAAAGTCAATGACATATTTGGGTAAACAACAATATCCTTATTTGAGGATTTGCATCTTTAATATCCAATGCTTGCATTCCAACTTTCCTTTGACCATTCTGTCCAATTTCAATAATTTGTCCATAGTTGTTGACATCCGTCTTGTTTTTTGGTTCTTGTAGTGTTTTTTTTATTTTTCTGCATTGTCCCCGTGATGCGTGGTTTGCGAGATATGTTTAGGTTAATGCGTCTAAGAGCCTTCATCAGAGTTACTCGGATCATCTGGCCGCTTACACCTATAAACAAATACTTTAAATGTCCAATCACAGGGTTTCATTTGTGGTGTAGGATGGATTTCTTAGTCCTTCACCATCCACGCTTCCATTCTTCCTACCCCTCCTCCATCTCCACAGCAACACCGCAGCCAGCACCAAGGCCAGCAAAAGGCCGATGACCCCGGCGATGACCCATGACATCTCAAGTTCCCGATTGGACTTATGAGGCTGGAAGAAAGTGCATGATGTTTCTGAACTAGTGCTCAATCCGACATTATTCCCCGCCACCACACATACTCGTGATCCAACTTTTACTCCCTGCAGCAGCCCAGTGCGAGAAGAGTTGCTGAATATTTGCGGCTCGTTGCCGTCATCTGTGATTACTTTGTAGAAGGTGACTGTGGATTGTGGCGCGCACCAATGGACCTCCACCATTCCAGATTCACCCTGTTTCAGCTCTTTGATATCTGGCGCTGAAGGCCATTCGTCTGGACCAGTAATCCCAGGACAGTAGCACTTAGTTTGGGCAGCAATCACCGAACAGGGAACTTTGGGGACCACACAGGGGTCATATTCACAATCTTGAGGGGTAAAATGTGTGGTTGTGGCCCCAGGTTTTACAGGGGCTTTCGATGTGAGCTTGGAGGTTTCTTCATCCCCGTAGTCTTCATCATCGACACCGATGTAGCGAATACGGGTTTTCGTGACAGGAGGTCGAGATGTTAACAGATTCACAGAGGCGGCTAATAGGAAGTCCATCGACAAGGCCAGCAGGAGGAGTGTTAAGTTCTGCATCTTGATTCTGTAAAAGACAGGAATCTAAAAGTTAATGGATTTTACTACATTTTCTGTTTTCTAAGTTATCTGTAATTTCTAGTACTACTTAATCAGACTGGTGTATTTCTCCTGCTTTTTATTCTCAACCTATTGGAGTTCTGCAATTTCTGTCAAATATCAAGAATCAGCCAACCTTGTAAAATTCCAAAAGTGTAAAACTCCAGACATGTTGCTGGAGCTACGGATCTGTTCCATTCAGTTAGCAAAATTATATACTACAAGATTACTAAAGTTGCATTTCACAATATTTGTAAATGATGTGGATTTCAGGTTAGCACATGCCTCCATTCACAGGTCATACAATTTGGAATAGACGTAGGCAGGTTTCTACCGTTTATCCCAAACCTAATGGATTTTCCAAGCATTAACTAGCTAAAAGGAGTGTTTGTAGATTATCCCCCCTCCCATATAGTAGGGATTGAGATAAAAGGATCTAATAAACTAGTCTCAAAAATTCATTCATTAAATTGTTACAGATCCACAGCGGATCCTAGGAACACTTGGGAAAAAAATTTTTTTGTACCTTTAACATCTTTTATCTGGAAACATGAATATAGTGTACATTTAAAAATGAATTATGGGGTAAATCCTAATAAAACAGGCATACAAAAGGTACAAAAGCTATACCCCTTGATGGTTCTACCCCTGATATTAATGTTCTAGGCTTCATGCTATGTCATGTTGCATTAAAACCACAAAGGATTTGTCATGAAAGCTTTTTTTCCCGGACTGGGACAAAGCACTAACCCTGGAGACTCAATCCAAGAATGTTAAATAAACATCTCCTGACAGAAAACGAATGGAAAATTCTGGAGCACTCACACTTGCTGACCAATCAACGGAAGAATTCATCCATGTTTCCACTCGTCCCAGTAATCACTAAACGTTATACCTTTTTTTTTTCTGGTGCTTTTGTATACTGGTAGCGAACCTTAACAAAAGTGTCATGATGGACCTACCCATCTCTACCCCATGATACTAAATTTATAGTCTGCAGTTGGCTGTACATCTTGGAAAACTTGTTTCTGCTCCCATACATGGGCTTACACAACGCTCTCTCAAACACACAGAGAAAACGCTCGGGTCTATTCTTACACGAGACTCTTCATCCCCGAGGTCTGTTTCCGTGGGAACCTGGCTACATGGGGTACAAGCTTGCCAGTTTTCTTGGGGGGACAAGTTTGAATATTCATTAGGATTGGGTCCATTCAGCTTCAGCCTCCTTTCTGATTCTCGAAAATTTATTGGCTAACATTCGTGCGCCTTACCACCAAGAAAATAATCACACTACACATCATTATATTGTTTGCTTGCCAGGTTTTTCTCTGTTTGGCTCAAAGGAGGAAGCTGGTTCAGAGCAGGACCCGTAAAGTTTTTCAAGTATATTGTAAAATTAGTTTGGAAGATCAATAGCGCGATTAGGTTTTACAATTATCTTGCTAAATCTTAAAGCTTAAAGGGTCTACAATTGGGAAATGCTTTAAAAAATGTTAAAAAATGTTTAAAAATGCTGGATTATGGTACCAGTCTCATTAGTAATTATACCATTATGCATTTTTTGGGAGAACACTTTGTTGCTTCTAGAATAACTTGCAAAAGTGTAAAGAGAACCTGAAAATCCTACTTGAGTAAAAAAATATAGATACCGTCCTGCAAAACTTCATTAGTAAAAAAGTCACCAATTCCAATATGACTTGAGTAAAAGTCTTTGAGTATCTGATTGTAACAGTCCTTGAATGTTTGACTCATATCGTACATAGGCTCAAAGATGCACTTGTCCTCAACTACCAAGACACGTGTTAGTGAAAATCCTAGTTTTAAACTTTTATTTATACACTTCAAACACTGCATTAAAGATCAAAACAACATGCCAGAATGAAACAAAGATCAAACTATTTCATCTTACAAAAAGCATCTTTCAAAGAGGTATCTTCAATTAACAAATCAATTACAGCATCATGTCAAAGTAGAGTTATTAGGATTTAATGGACAAATTAAATTAAAGTAAATCTTTTTAGATCAAGTAAAACTAAATAGTCAGAGCCGACTGTGATTTCAACTTGAACAAAAACTGATTCGGAAAGTTTATGTAATTCATCCGAGCGTTTTTTCGTATAAAAAAAAATTGAAAGTAGCCAAAAATGTGCTTAAATACAGAAACAAAGTACCTTTACTCAAATACTTTACACCACCGAGGGTTTGATAGTTTGGAACTTTCTTCCACAGGAGCAATAATGTCAAACAAATAATGATTTGAAATAATAAAATGCGATCGAATTCAGGAAGCAAAAGTTGCACCAAATAAAAAACACATGAATGTTTTCACCTCTAGAAGTTCTTTCACGTGTTCCCGCTCCCTCTTTCGTCCCCCTCAAACGTCTTGCAAGCACTTGCTGGCGAATCCTCTCTGAAGAGAACTCGTTCCACTGCATCCACTTTTGTTCCCACAAAGAACTGCCCCCTCCCTCTTAACACCACTTTTTTCCTCCTCCACATCCATGACTCTTTCGCCCTCCCCACTCCCTTTTTTGGCGCTGTGAACTGGGCCAAGTGCTTTGAACACTGCTTCCTTTAGTAAAGCAAGACATGTTTGAACACATCAGCAATCATGTGTGTTTGAGACAGAGTTGTTTCAGAGAGAAGTCACACAAAATACTAATTCCCTTGAGAAAAAAAAAGTTTCACACAGTGTGTGTGTGTGTGTGTGTGTGTGTGTGTGTGTGTGTGTGTGTGTGTGTGTGTGTATGTGTGTGTGGTTATTTCAACTAACCACTATTACTGCTATTTTTTTGGATCACATCCATGTATGGAACCTGTACACACATCTCTACGGCAACCGGTCTCACCCGTGAGTCTGACGCGTCAATGACGCAATGTTTTGTCTGCTTCAGCGTAAAGATAAAAAGTAACTGAAGTCAAGTTTTTTCCTTTTTGTCCGCACAGTTCACTCGGACACATCAAATAAACAAAGAAGGTATCCGGAGTGCGCTTGCTGCTGAGAAGCAAGTTTTTTTTGCTGTTTTTTTTTTTATTAACCTGTGCAGCTGCCTTAGGAATCTGTTACATAACCAATAACACGCAGCAGCGTGCTGTTCTGGGAAAATAAAAACAGCTTAAACGTGATGGTTCGAATCACGAAGCCTTTTGGGGCCGAAGACAAACATGTGAAAAGGTGGTTACAAAGCGCTAACACTGGAGACTCCTTCCATAAATATTCCATAAATGCCTTTATAATGATTTATTTATTTTGCGAATTAACAAGTCCCTTTTAAAGTTCTGAAATATTATGAACGAGCACATTAATAACAACCTGTGATTCGAATTAGAGCTCGAGCTGTTAGAGCTGTTCTTAATGTAACAAAAATGTATTTATTAGTTTCAGATGTTGCCAGCTTGTGGTTACCTTCGGTTCCTCATGGTTCAGAATGAAACCGAAGGTTTTTGCGGACAGACGTGCCTCATGCATCATCCGGACAATGAAACACGTCTGATAGCGGAAAGACAAAATATTCGTTCTTATCAAAAATATCAACATCGGCACCTTCGGAATTATGTCTCACAAGTCGTTATTGTGACTTTTTGGACAGGTTTGAACATTTCAGCAATCCTTGTACTGGATCTTAAGCTGTGGTCGGGTTGAACTAATACATCTGTCGGAGCTGAGGTACTTCTCAAAGGTGCTTAAAAAGCTGTGTTGGTTTAATTAAATATTACTTTTTAATGTAAAAAGACGCACTGAAACACTTTCCTTTATATGTTTGTTTAGGTGACATGTGGATTCGAGTTTTCAATCCAATCTTAGAGACTTCTTTCGGATGCTCCCGTTGGGGGGCGCCACAGTGGATCATCCGTCTCCATACTGCCATGTCCTCTACATCTGCCTCTTTCAAACCAACTACCTGATGTCTTCCCTCACCACATCCATAAACCTCCTTCTTGGCCTTCCTCTTTTCCTTCTTCCTGCCGGCTCCATTCTCAGCATTCTCCTACCGATATACCCCATGTCCCTCCTTTGCACATGTCCTTACCATCTCAATCACACCTCCCTCACCCTGTCTCCAAAACGTGAAATCCCATTCATCGTTATCACTCACATTGAAAATCAACATCTTTATCTTCAACTCTGCCACCTCCAGCTCTGCCTCCTGTCCTTTCTTAAATGCCACTCTCTCTAAACCATACAACAGGATTATTTCAAATCCAAATCTATATAGACAAATACAAAATAAAAACCCACTACATATATTTGCTTATATAATGCAGTTTGAGTCTGTTGTACAGGCTTACAGGTATTTTAATAGCTGCTGGACCAGAAGGGGGCCCATAATCAAACCCTGGGGTACTTCTGTCATATTTTCGTATAATTTTCAAACAGCACAGAAGGAATTCCATATTGTTCCAGACCTCATTTCTAGATTTAGGATGAACACAGGACCTACATTAGCTTTGGTGTAATTTAATCGATTGGAGTGTAGCTGTGCCTTGTAATAGTTCCTTGCATCGAACTATCATAGCTTTTTTTTATCACAGCTTATTTCATCGCCTTTTTAATCCCATCTTTTCGGACGAGTTCACTGCAAAAAATAACCGTCTAAAAATTTGAAATGAATGATTTAAGATACAGGCTAGAAACAAGTCAAATGATCTGCCATACTTACACCTGGTAAAACTTCTTGAAATGAGTAAACATATCTAAGCTTTAGAAAAAAAACTAAATGTCTAAAAATATTACTTTATTAAAACTAGCTTAAAAAAAAGATAAGCAGTCTTAAAACGATCATAAAACATTACACAATCTGCTGTTGCATAGCATATTATTCTTAAAATAAGATCAATACGAGTTTTATGGCTAGAAATAAGTCTTAGTTAGATCAGGAGTTTTGGTAGTGTAATTCCTCAAGTGACTGTAGAAATTGCGAATCACTGCTTTGCTATTGGGTAACTAGGTTATTATATAGAGCAGTTATTGACACGCTTGCTCACGTGTATACAAGTTCCAAATGTTCAAACCCTGCACTGTGGGATTTTCTCGAACTACTGACAGCACATGGTGTTCCCAGAAAAGTGTATGATGTCATTTCTAATAATGATAACGGTCCAGCACTTTTATTATTATTTTTTTTATCTGGTCCAACATGACACATAGATGTCTCATTAAGATCAGGTGTACCTTTCAGGATCCTCCGGTTGATCAGAACTAAACATAAAGACTAGAAAGATTGGATAAAGACTTGCTAGCTGGTTGTTACAGAGTAAATGGCTACCAAATACAGTTGAACCAGGAAACTTGCGGGGGTTAAGTTCTAAGTCCCCCACGAGTTCCTAAAATTACGCTGGGTGCAGCCCCTAAATACATGCTAAATACATGCCATTCTAGCTAGGTTTTTTGTTGTTGTTGTTGTTTTTTTTTTATATTGACACAAATTTCCTGCATTTTCTGATTGTATTCTAATAAAGACTAAGACTAAGAAGTATAAGTTTGAGGCATAAAATCCAATGTTGCCAAGGAGCTAGGTACCTGAATTTTTGCATACATTTTATATTATCCTAGTACTACATGGCCCCTGAATTTTATTTGTGTCACTATAAAACAATTCAAGATTTTAGGTAAGAATTCAATTTTGATTGTAAGTTTTTCATATATCTCCTGTAAGATCTGGAAAATCATGAGCTCAATTTCTGCATCATTCCAGGTTTTGAACAAAGGGTTAGTCATTCCAAACCAGAATCTAAGACTACACTGAGAGCACAAGACAAAAAATAGATGCCATCATGTCTTTAAAGCTAGACAAAATAATCATTTAAAACAATGATTTCTGACTCACTTTCACCAGCTAATGCAGTTTTTGTACATGAGATACCTAATCTTAGTATTTAGTATTTGAACAATACTTGTGGGAAGAATCCTAACAAAATTGAACAGAATTTCAATAGCTTCTTTATTTATAGTGTATGAAACATTGTAGGAATATAATCTTTTTAGTAAAAGCATTTGAGGACGAACCTGTTGGTACATCACCTACTGAAATGTATATCTCAAGCATCAAACAAAATATTTAGAATTAAATAAGTTGAAAACTTGCTCTAAAATTTTGCTTAAATGACTAACATGAGCCTGCTCTTTAATTTTCAACTAAAGGTTTTTCTAAAAGTTTCTGCAGCCGGCTTACTGACAATGTCTGGATAGGTTTTTGCAACATATACAACATACAGTGAGGAAAATAAGTATTTGAACATCCTGCTATTTTGCAAGTACTCCCACTTAGATATCATGGAGGGGTCTGAAATTGTCATCGTAGGTGCATGTCCACTGTGAGAGACATAATCTAAAAAGAATCCAGAAATCACAATGTATGATTTTTTAACTATTTATTTGTATGATACAGCTGCAAATAAGTATTTGAACACCTGTCTATCAGCTAGAATTCTGACCCTCAAAGTCTGCCTTTAAAATGTCCAAATCAACTACATTTATTATCCTAAATTAGATGCACCTGTTTAAGGTCATTAGTTGCATAAAGACACCTGTCCACCATATAAAATCAGTAAGAATCCAACTACTAACATGGCCAAGACCAAAGAGCTGTCCAAAGACACTAGAGACAAAATTGTACACCACCACAAGGCTGGAAAGGGCTACGGGGAAATTGCCAAGCAGCTTGGTGAAAAAGGTCCACTGTTGGAGCAATCATTAGAAAATGGAAGAAGCTAAACATGACTGTCAATCTCCCTCGGACTGGGGCTTCATGCAAGATCTCACCTCGTGGGGTCTCAATGATCCTAAGGAAGGTGAGAAATCAGCCCAGAACTACACAGGAGGAGCTGGTCAATGACCTGAAAAGAGCTGGGACCACCGTTTCCAAGGTTACTGCTGGTAATACACTAAGACGTCATGGTTTGAAATCATGCATTGCACGGGAAGGTTCCCCTGCTTAAACCAGCACATGTCCAGGCACGTCTTAAGTGTGCCAATGACAATTTTGATGATCCAGAGGACTCATTGAAGAAAGTCATGTGGTCAGATGAGACCAAAATAGAACTTTTGGGTCATAATTCCACTAAACGTGTTTGGAGGAAGAAGAATGATGAGTACCATCCCAAGAACACTCTTAAGTTTGCCAATGACCATTTTGATGATCCAGAGGAGTCATTGAAGAAAGTCATGTGGTCAGATGAGACCAAAATAGAACTCTTGGGTCATAATTCCACTAAACGTGTTTGGAGGAAGAAGAATGATGAGTACCATCCCAAGAACACCATCCCTACTGTGAAGCATGGGGGTGGAAGTATCATGCTTTGGGGTGTTTTTCTGCACATGGGACAGGGCGACTGCACTGTATTAGGGGAGAGGATGACTAGGGCCATGTATTGCGAGATTTTAAAGAACAACCTCCTTCCCTCAGTTAGAGCATTGAAGATGGGTCGAGGCTGGGTCTTCCAACATGACAATGACCCGAAGCACACAGCCAGGATAACCAAGGAGTGGCTCTGTAAGAAGCATATCAAGGTTCTGGTGTGGCCTAGCCAGTCTCCAGACCTAAACCCAATAGAGAATCTTTGGAGGGAGCTCAAACTCTGTGTTTCTCAGCGACAGGCCAGAAACCTGACTGATCTAGAGAAGATCTGTGTGGAGGAGTGGGCCAAAATCCCCCCTGCAGTGTGTGCAAACCTGGTGAAAAACTACAGAAAACGTTTGACCTCTGTAATTGCAAACAAAGGCTACTGTACCAAATATTAACATTGACTTTCTCAGGTGTTCAAATACTTATTTGCAGCTGTATCATACAAATAAATAGTTTAAAAATCATATATTGTGATTTTTTGATTTTTTTTTTTTTCTAGATTATGTCTCTCACAGTGGACATGCACCTACGATGACAATTTCAGACCCCTCCATGATTTCTAAGTGGGAGAACTTGCAAAATAGCAGGATGTTCAAATTCTCATTTTCCTCACTGTATATGAGAAATATATGAACCCCCCACAAATAAAAAACAAAAAAAGCAGTAGAATATATATATTGTAGATCCTATACCATTATGATCAGCAGACCATTCCTTTTTTACTTATTTTATTATCACCACGTTATTTATTACATTGTACAATATTTGTGACCTTAGTAAAAAAAAAAAATAAAATAAAAAAAAAAAATTGTTCTTTGTACTTTTTTATCTAGCATGGCATTTACTTATTAGAAGTAAAGAAATCGTTAGCTGGATGAAATATTTGATTGCATCTGTAGCCATAATGGCAACCTGAGTTAGACTAGGCTTTGCCTTCTTTTACACACTCTCACACACACTTTTCCACTAGGCTCATTTCTAGCTCTTTGTTTATTTTGAGACACCCCACTGACATGACAGAGCTTGATCTATTTAATTTTCACAGCACATTCTTATCTCCGAACATAAGCACAAGCTTACATACACGTAAGTTCATCCAACGCTGCTTTGTTTTTTTTTTTTTTTGCACTGTAGCAGCCAAAATTTAACATAGACAACGTTAAACAATTATATTCTTGAATGTATGTCTTAAGAAATTGAGATTCCGTTCCTTTTTATTTAAGAGGAAGATTGAATGTGTGTGCCTGCATTAGTCTTTCACATTTTTTCTCTCTATTTCCTCTTTCGGTCCCTGGTATTTCTACAGCTTATGTGGGCATGAGGTGAACGTGGTTTGGCGATGAATGATGGAAAGAGTTCTGAGAAAAAAATACATGTATAACTTGGTGTATGTACTTGGAGAACAATATAGAGGATATGTATTGGCACAAGATGTGTAATATCTTACTATGCCTCCACCACCATGCTTCTCATATGTGCAAAGATTTAATCTCCAGTTGAGTTTTTGCCAAAGGGTTGTCTTTTTCATCCCGGCTGATCAGAGTGTATTGTTTCAAGAGAATTGATTTGTCTTTGTATTTCTGATGTTCCTGCTGCTTTCGGGTCATCCTGCAACTCTTTTCCAGTGACTGCTCCAGTCTCTGATCTTTCTCAAACTTACACTGGAATATTATTGCCCTAACTAATATTATTGTACTGACAAGGAGGTTTAGGGCCTTCAGTGCTGTAGCTCTGTAGGATTTTACATTTGGGTGTTGTTTATTAATGTCCCTGAGAACCTTAGGAAGCTCCCAAAACTATACCATAATTCCGGCCTAATTGCCGACTTTTACAATGACACCAAGTGCAATTATTATTACATATACATTTACATATACATACATTTCTCAATAAAGTTTTTACATTTTTTTCATATTTTTTTTTAATGCATAAGTGCTTGTTCATATTTATTCAAATTCAAATGCCACTTTACACGATATTGAAATACTGATTCATGTATACTGTGAGAAATAATTTTTATTTTTACTGATTAAAGAATGTAATTAAAAAAAATAACCTATACCAGTTAACCTTTCATACCTCACTTACTTCTAGAATCATTGTCCTCTAGCTAAGTACTGTGTGTTACGAGACTTCCAGCTTGAGCAGGAATGCTGTAATTATTATGTGTTGTGGTTGACTGGCAGAATAAAAACATTTAGTATCTATGGGTCGAGGCAGCATGTGGGTTGACCTTCGTGTCCTAACAAGCATGGGCATACCCGCATTTTCCTTTTCGTTCTGTCTGAGACACATAAAAGATGTCTGGTGTGCCTCTTCCTGTCACTGTCGTTGCATAATGTCTGACTGATTTTCACTATCTCTCCCTCTGTCTCTCTCTCTCTCCCCCTCTCTCTATATACTTGTTTTTGGCTAGGATAAGAAGGACATGTGGACAGAAATAGCCGACCTCCTGACTTTTTCACCCTCGCCTTACTCGCGTTCCAAGATCTCTTTTGAGAACTGGTGAGAAATCCCGATCGAATGATTTTGACCTTGTTAATCGTTATTTTTCTGAAAAAGCACTTACCCTGGCTCACATTCCATATAAGACTAAGACAGAGTATATAAGACAGCCATACCTATTAACCTTTCAACGTCCTCGTATTTTATCGTGATCAAATCGGATATTACGTTCCCATTATCAGTAGCTTGTCAAAGCACCAGAAACTGTTGGGGTCAGGACTTCCCAGGACTCTTTTGTTAACAACTTAAAAATTCATCCACTCATCAACCAAGTATGTGCAAATCCCCACACAACCTGATGCTATTTGGTGGACTCTTTTAGAAGAGTATTACCCGACCCATGATTATCTGGGAAAGAATTTGAAACACGCCACTGGATTTACCTCAGGGGAATGCTAGATTAGCATTAAGTGAACACTTATGTCCCAATGCTCTTAAAATCTAATTTCTAAAGGGCAGAAGGTGTTGATTATTACAGCAGCAAAATAAACTACCTGTTTATCTATGGGGGGAGGGGGGGTGTAAAACATTAACATTAATCAACTGAGTGAATTTTTACAACTATTTTAAAATAAAATGTATGTTGGTTAAAAAAAAAATAATAATAATATTTTATAACAATAAAATAGAATAAATCAAATGAATTCAATTAACATTTTTATTATATTGATTAAATTGATCAATTGGCACAAATCAAATTGAATAAATGAAATTAAATAAATGGGAAAATTACATTACTTAGTTTAGGTAATACAGATGTGTGTGTTTTGGGGTTAGTATTAGGGTTAGTCAGGATTTTCCCAGGAAAAAATGATCGATACTGGACATAAAAGTCTAAAGAAGCTTTTTTTTTTTTTTTTTTAAGCAGTTTCATGCATGTGCAAAACAAATCTTATTTCCCGTCCATGAAGCTGCAGCTCTACCTCTGCCATGTTAATCTGTATTCTACCTGACTCTCTGCAACGTTGTTTTTTTTTATCGTTTCACTGTGAACCACTATAATTACATGAGTCTCCAGTGTCAGTGAATTGTTCCAGACAGGGTTTAAAGCTGTAACTTTGGATTTGCATACAACATCTTTCAAATAATAAATTAATTTATTAATCAAAGGTTTTAACAAACTGCTGTTTGTGGGAGGAATAAATCACCTCAGGGATGTTATATATGTTTGTGAATTTCCCTTTGGGATGAGTAAAGTGATCTATCTGTCTGTCTGTAGCCTGAAAACCTGTGCCATTATATCAGAATAATGCACTGATGTTGCGAATGCAAGTGGGGCATGTCTCCTTTTTCTCTTTATACATTTCATTATTTTTTTTTACAGAGAAACCAGAAATCCACAGTCAGAACTACAGGTGCTGATATATAAAAAAAAACAACGCACACATTCTGACCAATCAGATTCAGACACATGAACGTAAGATTTTTGTACATTCCATTTGACATATGTTATATACCGCTACTCTTCTGGAAAGATGAGGTTCCATTAGATTTGGAGATTTTGTGCTTATTGAACAGCTACTAGGGTGTTAGTAAAGTCAGGTGGTGATGTAGGTGAGGTGAGGAGGACTGGGGTGCAGTCAGCGTTCACATTCTTCCCAAAAGTGTTCAATAGGGTTGAAGAGTTCTATAGCAGGTCACTCAAGATCTTCTATTCCACCACATGTACAGCATATGTTTATGTAGCTTTGTGCACATGTTTTGGTCTCCTGGTTTAATTTTGTGGTAACAGTTTGGAAAAGAATCATATATAAATGGAAAAATGATGTGTCTCAATACTCCTAGCAATAAATAGCATTATGACGATTTCATAGCTCAGGAAATTAAACAGAAAAGCCTCGGAACGATGAACCCGATTTCCTCTGACGCCTACTGATGTACAAAAAGCCTATTTATAACATGTACTGTAATTTACTGCCGAGGTCATGAGGAACCAAGATTACATGGCAGCCATGCAACCGTCATGTGACAAACCATTTGCACTTTTGAACCACTCCATATATCCACCCACGATCCTCCCATGATGCAACCCGTCTCAAAACCCTACGCTACGACTGGCAAGACGGTGAGTCATACATTACCATTACATCAACTCCATATTCCAAATATAGAAGAGAAGACCAGGCTTAAACCCATCCTGATCTGGATGACACCGAATGTCCATTCATTATAGTTTCATAATTGCCGAGGTCATCAGCTGTTCACTGATGGACCCTTGAGTATGAAACTGTTTGTGGCAATTGTACTGTAGTTTTACTCCATTGCTGTATTACAATGCAAATCCATTTCCATGGTTCTTGAGCAAAAATACTTTAATTACATTCCAACTCTGAAAAGTCTAATTCTTCTCCAACAGGGTGAATCTGACTGGATTTGAAGAACGCAGCAATTCGTAATTGATTAGAGCTGATAAAAAAAAATGGTACGTTGTACTTTGTGTCTTTTTTTCCAATTATGCTATTTGGCAGATGCCTTTATCCAGAGTATTTCTCTCAGATTGTACCACAGGTGTTGAGGCCAGTTGGTAACAACATGTTTGTGTGTATTTGATGTGATCCAATTCTTAGATTTCTTTCTTAATGGTCTTAAATAGGTTTTTAAACTAAATTTGACTTGGTGGAAACTGCAGAAACCTTGGTTCGTTTCACCATCTCAGTGACGCTGGTCTTCCTTGTACCCTGAAAGACAGTCAAGCAGTGTTTGATGCTCAGAACTTTGTAGGCAAGCATCAGTGTTTGAAATCTGATGCGGGCACCTACAGTAACCACTATAAGTTTATCTCAAATGAGCAAGTCAGAGGTGATGGTGGTAAAGATAAATCTTCTTAAGGAAGAAACCTTTAGAGGAACCAGACTTAAAAGGGAAACCCATCCTCATCTGGGTGACACCAAAACACATTGGTTATAGTTCCACGATTGTTGAGTTTATCAGCTGTTATCAATGTTTGAAATCTGATAATCAGTAACCACTGGTGGAGTTAAAGTGGAGATACACACGGTCAAATATGACTCCAGTAAAAGTAATTGTGCTCCCTATAAACTTTCACATTCGAGTAAAAGTACAAAAGTATTTGCCTCAAATGTACTTAAGTATCTTCTAATTAAGTACTACGATTCATAACGATCTATAAATAGAATAATACTAATGAGTCAAACACTGATTGATTTCTATTACAATTATTATGCAAAAAAGCCCACGGGTGTTGTGGTGAGTTCAAGTCAGGAGTTTTTTCCATCATTTATTCCTCTTATAATGTTCTGCTTGCTGTTCAACTGTAGGTTGGTGATGAGTAGATACACCAAGCGCCAATCAAAACCATTTCAATCCATTCGCTTGACCCTGATTGGTGACTCGCTGCGTGATTGACCAGTTAAGTTTTTACACAATCGTACATAAAAATAAACGACTGAGTTTTGCAATTTCCCAAATGGAAATACTTCAGTAAAGAACAAAAGAGTGAAGATAGAAAAGGAAAAAACCTGAATAGACATAAATAAGGAATAACCGAGGTGATATTCTGTTAATGGCACTGCTATTTACCAACAATTATAAACTATTAATGTATAACACATCAAGCATACTTACAACTTAGTTGATGTCACTCTCGTTATAGCCTTTTTATTCCCAGAAATTTTTCTTACACAAAAAAAAATCCTTCACTTGTGATTTTCATCAGATACCAGAAAGCGTAAACTCATCTGCCCTAAAGACTTTTTCTGTTCTGGGAAACTTTGCGAAGCATGACGACTGAGAACGGGTCTGTGCTGTTCTGTTGATATCCAGAATAAAAGACGATTCTAAACACATCCAGGCCCCCAGGTCTCTTTTTTTATTCTCAAATGGATATCAGTGAAAAAACACCTCACAAATTCATATTCCAATAGTCTAATTAGTCTGCATTGTAAATCTTGGCTAAGAAGGAAAACTGATGAGAAGTCAAGTCTGTTATTGGAATTAATGATGTACAGAAAAGTCATGCTTCCTCTGTATTACACAAGCCAACTTCATCCACGCTGGCAGACCCATGCACTTGTCATGACCTCGTTAATCACTCCGTTTTGTTCCCTTCTCTGGGAACTACGTGGATTTGAGGCATCCTCAGATGAGCGTGTGAAAACAACTGTTTGAAAGCATCATTTCACTGTGCACATGGTGGGCGAATGGAAAAAATAAAAAAACATCTGGAAGTGATCCTCTGTTTCCTTTCAGTAAAATGAGGGGACTTTTGCTTCGCCTTAACATTTATTATAAGTAATTGATGATTTTGTGGTAAATACTTATTTAGAACTGGATGTAGGAACGTTACGCTGCCGTCACGTTCTCAAACCTAAATTTGTCCGACGGTCTCAGTTCATTCTTCTTGAACAGCTTACAGATAAAAATTTGACGGAGCAGATAAAAATTTGAGGTGGTTGACAGAGCACCTTAAATATGAAATGGTTATAATACTGAGATTCGAAATAGAAATTAGAAATATCAATCAATGAACGGATTCCTTTGTTGTGTGCCATTACGTTAGCCATAAAGCCCTCGCTTGTATTGTATGTCAAGTTTATTTCTATAGCGCTTTTCACAACAGACATTGCTTCGCCATGCCAGAGCCTTTAAACACTCAAAAAGTTCCAGTGTTCAAACTCTACATGAAGTATGATCCAATTAGCTCTGGTTGGATGTTTGCTGGTTTGGCATCTACTTCCTTTAAGGTCCACAATGTTCATGAGGTGGGACGTGACTGGGACGTAAGGTTATGATATGTGTTATGTTTAGGTTCTGTACTAATTGTAGCTTGTTTATGAATGATGCAGGACTATTTTTATGCATTACATGGTGGTTGTCCTGCTTTATTCATAAACAAGCTACAGTTAGCTACAGCATTTCAACCTGCTGGAGCTTCTGAGTACTGGTTTTTGGACCGATGAGCAAAATCTCTGTCTTATCAGAATTAGAAAATCAGAAAAAAAAAAATTAATCCAAAAATCACAATGTATGATTTTTAAACTATTTATTTGTATGATACAGCTGCAAATATGTATTTAAACACCTGTCTATCAGCTAGAATTCTGACCCTCAAAGACCTGTTAGTCTGCCTTTAAAATGTCCACCTCCACTACATTTATTATCCTAAATTACATGCACCTGTTTGAGGTCGTTAGCTGCATAAAGACACCTGTCCACCAATACAATCAGTAAGAATCCAACTACTGACATGGCCAAGACCAAGGAGCTGTCCAAAGACACTAGAGACAAAATTGTACACCTCCACAAGGCTGGAAAGGGCTACGGGAAAATTGGCAAGCAGCTTGGTGAAAAAAGGTCCACTGTTGGAGCAATCATTAGAAATTGGAAGAAGCTGAACATGACTGTCAATCTCCCTCGGACTGGGGTTCCATGCAAGATCTCACCTCGTGGGGTCTCAATAATCCTAAAGAAGGTGAGAAATCAGCCCAGAACTACGCAGGAGGAGCTGGTCAATGACCTGAAAAGACCTGGGACCCCCGTTTCCAAGGTTACTGTTGGTAATACACTAAGACGTCATGGTTTAAAATCATGCATGGTACGGAAGGTTCCCCTGCTTAAACCAGCACATGTCCAGGCACGTCTTAAGTTTGCCAATGACCTTTTAAATGATCCAGAGGAGTCATGGGAGAAAGTCATGTGGTCAGATGAGACCAAAATAGAACCTTTGGGTCATAATTCCACTAAACGTGTTTGGAGGAAGAAGAATGATGAATACCATCCCAAGAACACCATCCCTACTGTGAAGCATGGGGGTGGTAGCATCATGCTTTGGTGGTGTTTTTCTGCACATGGGACAGGGCGACTGCACTGTATTAAGGAGAGGATGACCGGGGCCATGTATTGCGAGATTTTGGGGAACAACCTCCTTCCCTCAGTTAGAGCATTGAAAATGGATCGAGTGGGTCTTCCAACATGACAATGACCCGAAGCACACAGCCAGGATAACCAAGGTGTGACTCTGTAAGAAGCATATCAATGTTCTGGCGTGGCCTAGCCAGTCTCCAGACCTAAACCCAATAGAGAATCTTTGGAGGGAGCTCAAACTTCGTGTTTCTCGGCAACAGGCCAGAAACCTGACTGATCTAGAGAAGATCTGTGTGGAGGAGTGGGCCAAAATCCCTCCTGCAGTGTGTGCAAACCTGGTGAAAAACTACAGGAAACGTTTGACCTCTGTAATTGCAAACAAAGGCTACTGTACCAAATATTAACATTAACTTTCTCACGTGTTCAAATACTTATTTCCAGCTGTATCATACAAATAAATAGTTTAATAATCATACATTGTGATTTCTGGATTTTTCTTTTAGATCATGTCTCTCACAGTGGACATGCACCTACGATGAAAATTTCAAGACCCCTCCATGATTTCTAAGTGGGAGAACTTGCAAAATAGCAGGGTGTTCAAATACTTATTTTCCTCACTATATATATATATATATACACACTGTGTCCAACTTAGTGTATATCCTACTATATGTATGCTGTATGCACCAATCACTATATTAGTATACAATGTATTGCCATACATCTGACAGACACCTGGTAAGTATGGTATGTGCTTTTTGAACATCATATTCCACATTTAGTCCCAACTCTCCTGGACAGACGTTCCATTAAATGTGGGTGTGAGCAGGTCTGGGGTTCAGTCAGTGCTCCAATTCATCCCAAAACGTGTTCTTTAGGGTTGAGTTCAGAGCTCTAAAGCAGGCCAGTCAAGATCTTTATCTCCAAACGATGTAAAGCATATGTTCATGTATTTAGTGTCATGAATAGATTTGGATTTATAAGTTTCAGTGAACGCAAATTGTTATTATACCGCAACCAAAGATGTTCTATACAAATGTGTGCCTCGAACTTTGTGGTAACAGTTTGGAGAAGAACCACATATGGCAGGAAGGTCAGGTGACCAAATACTTTTGTCCATGTAATATGTATAGACACCTCACTCGATCTCCAAGTCACTGTGGTACAATTCCTTTTGTGTCCAACTCACTGTGTCCCACTCATTGTATGTCCAACTTTATGTCCTTTAAATGAGGAATCCAATGGAATTCCCGCTTTAAACTCTCATCTACTGAATAGGCTGTAGTGTTTTCATCACATCGAAACACATCCTTCATAGAGGTGCATTATACTGTACAGTGTACCCCACCCTCATCATAAACACGTCTTAAAACTGGAGAGAAAACAAGTTTCATCATCATCCAGACTTGCAATTTGTTGCTCATGTGTCTCACTTCACTTACTGATTACAGTCAGCTTTTCTTCTTGTCATGCTGTGACTCAGTGCTGCCCCATGCTGGTATTCAGCGTGAGGAAGTGGGTTTTCATGCTCAAAATCAGTAAAAAAGCTACAGAAAATTGATTTATAATAATATGGATATGGATAATACGGCACAATATAGTCACTAATAACAAATTGTCAAAAGATTTTTGGGATGCCAGGACTGATGGATGATGTAAAAGAAAATTCATGAAAAATTGAGTGTTCCTTGACTTGCTGCAGTTGGGTTTAGCGTTACCTTTCAGCTGGTCAGAAACTGTTCTGATTTTGATCTGATTGCTCAGAGATCCTTTTGTTTGTTTTTTCTCTCTTGTGGAGTTCACATTTATTTACATTTTTCATTTGGCAGACACCCTTATTCACAACCCTTATTTTATGCAACTGAGCAGTTGAGGGTTAAGGGCCTTGCTCAGGGGCCCAGCAGTGCCAGCTTGGTGGTTCAGGGATTTGAACCCACGACCTTCCGATCAAAAGTCCAACATCTTATCCACCAAGCTTCCACTTCCCAGTAAACAAGTCAAAAATACGCAGTTTGTCAGTGTGAACGTCGTCTATTTTGAAGCCTTTTTTCCACCATGAGAACCCTACAGCTTGATCTCTGACTGTTAGAAAGCACTGACACGGCAATGTCTCGGTGCAGGAAAATTCACCATGGCAACAATTTCACAAGATTAGTAAACAGTTTCTGAAAACAGTAAGAATTTAGCATTCTTCGGAATAAAAATATATATATTTTTTTAAATGTATTGTGATCACGAATCTCAACAAAAGATGTTCTACACCAGTGGTCCCCAACCCCCCGGGGTCAATTGGTCGCACAGAAAGAATACATAACGTACATTATTTCCGTTTTATTTATTATCTGATTTTGCAAAATGAACAAAAAACATTACAGTGAATTCACATTTATTATTATTTAGAAAATAACAGTATTTACACCCGTCGTATCATTTTATTTTGTTGTATTGATCCGCCACATCTTACAGACCGGTCCGTGAAAATATTGTCCGACATTGAACCGGTCCGTGGCGTGAAAAAGGTTGGGGACCACTGTTTTAGGGGAACATCTTCCCAGAAGAGTGGAGGTTATACAGAGCAAATAGCGCCTTAATACGGAATGGGATGTCCTCGATCTTTTGTTCGTATAGTTTTACAATTTCGCAGCGTATATAATATAAATACAGTATCGTCTTGTAGAGTCTTTTGTAAATGACATATAAATAGATAGTGTTGTTTATGTCAGTACTTTTGAGAGTCACCAACAGCTGGAACAAAATGTCTTGTATGTGTCAACACACATGACCAATAAACCTGATTCTGAAATCAGTTTGTTTTAGATCATCATCCAGTATGTTGGGGGGTATCTTATAAGACAAGTATTCAGGTAGAAGATCATGGAAAGAGTATTTCCACTACTATTATTACAATTATTTTACCCCCATGTACATGTACTCTCATTAAGTCCTGGTGCTTGGACCCCTCAAACTAACCCCCTTCATAATGTCAATTCCTCTTTGTGAATTCCTGCACTGTAATGGGTTTTTTTTTCCTGGATCCCCTGCTATAGGTTACCCTCCTACATCATGGTCTACATTAGTAGGGTACAGTATGTACACTCTGCCGCATGGGTGCGTCCCAAACCACACACGACTGCCTTTTTCAGTATTCAAATAGGTTACAAGGCAAATGATCGAGTAGGAGAAGAACATGAAGTGTTTGTAGGAGTGTGTTTTCTATGTGTTTAAACTGGGATGAATGTATTACTAATGCCAACTAATGTTTAACACCGCTTTTGATGTAGTGGTGCGCGGATTGAGACGCGGCCCATATGGTCTGTGGAATGAAAACACACACACACACACACACACAAATGAGTTTCCGACTCTGGGCTGATCTCAGGTTGGAGATCTGAAGAGGAAGATGATGCCTTTGGAAGGTTTCACAGTCGTTTAAAAGGTACTTTGTGGATTTATAATCCATAGAAGGAAGTTACAATGTCAGGATGTACACTGGGTCCGTGTTACTTAAGGAGTCAACAGAAAAATAATTAAAAATCCTGATTTGGGGAAGAGGAATAAAAAAACTACGCCGATGAAACCACCGCTTTTAATTACGCGTTTACTTTCGTTATCGCTCTTATCGGAAAACGCCGGCCGCGTGCACGCGCTGCGCGCTCCCGTCCAGCCGCCCATATTGTTGCGTCATACTGCGTCCAGGGGTGCGTCTCAAATCGACACTGAAAAATACTTAAGTTTATAAAGTACATTTCCAAGTTGAAGATATATTCTTTTGTATTTTGTATTATTATGTGCAAGAATCAGTGGTGATGATTATATTCTAAAACTCAATCATTACACTGAAATAAGAAGTTTTCTTGTGCACACTTTTGACTGGCATTTGTACGCATTTAAAGATCAAGTTACCGTAGTTTATGTAGGTTTTTATTTTCTATATGAATGAAATGTACAAATATAAAATGAATGTTTACTGATAAACAATTCAATCTCATAGTCGTGATTAGAGCCGCTCGAATAAATCATTTACACACCCAAAAACGTGCAGTCGGATAAACTGCAACACGGGAACACGGCGGATCGTTTCTTCGAACGCTATCGATATTTTTTTATATGTTTTTCAGTCTTCCAGACTTTTTCCGTCACCATTTTTAGGATTCCCAATCCCAGCCTGTAGAGCACTAATGAGTCCTCCGAGTTTTTCCAAATTCAACAGTTGAAAAAATCTTTGGTCAATTTGTTTGTAAAAAAATAAATGGAGGGAAACAAACTAGCAAGTATTAATCTAAACCGCGAGCATCCGTGCATGTAGACATATCTCCATCTGGGTGAAGAAGTCAGTCATTTATAAATGTTGGATAAAAATCATGAACGTTTTATGTTTGGTCCAAACACTGAAAAGGCAAAAGTCCACATATTCTTCACTTTAGTAGAAGTGCAGATGTTTATGTTTTAAAAGAGTCTGGTAAAAGTATTAATTAGATTTTTTTACTCCAGTTAGAGTAAAGAACTTTGGGCTCTGACATGCATTTAAGTCAAAAGAGGATTTTACTACTTCCTTTTTTAGTGTCACGCTGTTTACTGGACCCTCACATCATATTAATATATTAATACAAAAGACTTTCACATTTTCACAAAAAAAACAACAAAAATTGATTCAAAAATATCCAAAAAATTACTAATATAATATAATATGAGAAAAAAAGTATGTGTGTATATATATATATATATCATACATATTACATCATTTTTAAAATAATCATACATTTTCATAATAATAAAAAATTATTTTTTGACTGAGAACCTGAAAGTTTTTTTTGTATATTTAATAATATTAACATTTTTTTGAGTATATTTTTTAAATGAGAATAAAAATATATAAATGAAAAACGCTGAAGTGATAGTGAATATATAAAGTGCTGTACTGAGAGTAGTGTACACTTCTGCAGGGGGCGTGTCGGTTTGAGACACAATCCACTGGGTGAACCGGGAGACCGGTGCGGGGGGCGTGTCCGCTGTTTGCCGCGCGATCCCGTTTCTTTAGATTTTTTTTTTTAGGACGGTAAGAGAAAGGTGGGGGGCACGAACACACACACACACACACACACACACACACACAGAGAAAGCTTGTTGAATAGAGACGGTTTTCTTTAGAGTTTATAACGGAGCCTGTGTACTGTGCAGCTCGACCAGAGCTCGCGCTGAGTTAGAAAGCACGTGCCACCACCTGCGTCCTGGGGATCGTTTTTTTTTCTTTAAAGCGCGAGAGCTTTTGTTGCTCTTTTTCTTTTAAAAGGAGTTTTAACACCGGGATCATCGGTGTCACGGGGATGACAAGGAGTTTTGTGGAGCTGCACGAGAGAGTTTTTGTGTTCTTGTGATCGTTTTAGAGGAAAGCAACTGATTCATCAACGTGGTTTAGTGTTTGTTTGTTTGTTTATTGTTGTGCGTTACGTCGCGCTCCTGGCCGCACGCGCAGCTCGTTTCTCCGGTTCGTGCACTAAAGACTTTCTTTTGAAAAAGGGGGACTCCGGTGTGGATGCGGGCGGCGCGCGCGCACGCGTGCAGGATGCATCCAGAAAGCAGCGGCGCGAACGGCGACGGGACGCGCGAGCCCGAGCGCGCGGAGGATGAGAAAAAGAAGAAAGAGGAGGAGGAAGAAGAAGAAGAGCAGGTGCGTGGAGGAGAGAACGATGTCGCGAGCGCGGGGCAGTTTGTGCCGCCGGAGGGCGGTTACGGCTGGCTCGTGGCGCTCGCCGCCACCTGGTGCAACGGCTCGATCTTCGGCATCCAGAACTCGTTCGGCATCCTGCACGTGATGCTCGCGCAGGAGCACGTGGACCCCAACGACAACGCGTCCCAGTTCAGAGTAGGTGAGTAAGCACGCGCGCGCGTTTGGTTTTCAGTGATCCAGGGCGTGCACGCGAGCGAGCTCGGTCCGACAGGTAAGCGCGCGCGCGCCACCGTGCTCGGATTCGATAACTCCGCCTTCCCTGGTCGCTGCAAATATTCCCTCTCGTGTCCGTCTTGTGGACCTGTGGGGTCTCTGTTGTAGGGGCATCTGAAAGTTCTCATAGCGCCTCATGAAGGTCCTGTAAGCCACCTCTTAGTTGTACTAGCAGTTACACTTCATGAACCCCAGCAGATCATTGATACACACTACAGATGATGCTCTCATGAGGACAACAGTTCCTCAGTCACAAACAAAGGAACCTTCAGTTTCACAGCAGTTTGTACCATAGATCTACAAAACAGATGTGCATAATGATGCCTGTTTACTAAAAGTAAGAATTGTTGATGCAGAATGTGGATTAATTTCTTAAAAAAATATTTACATTTCTGAAAAACCGTTCAAGAAGCAAGATCTTAACCTATAATGTGGATGGAGATCAGGAAGAAAACTTGTTGGTTTAATGTAGCCAATACATTCTCCTCATGAGAAGGAGGAAACCAGAGAACCCCCAGGAAATCCACACACACACTCAGAGAATGTACACGTTTTTCAAACACCGTATTTCAGTACATGTGGTACCACCGGAGAAACACCAGGTATATGATGGCCAGGATGTGAACGGTCTGCAGCGAGCACCAGATGGTCTCTGAGTGTAGTTTAATCTCGTTTGGTCTGTGCCTATCTATTTTAATCTCTCTGTTTACGTCTGGTTGTTCAAAAAGCCTTTAAAGCGCCTCTGTCTGCACATCGTGTTGTGTCTGATTGTGCGTGATGTGTTTGCCCACCCGTGTACTGTGAATGGGGGATACCGAACCTTCAATCTTTACTTTAGTAGTTATGTTTATAAATAGATAATAAGACGTTAAAGGGGTCCAAGCACTGCTTCACCATAACTGAGGGGCGTTCTGTATACAGAATCGGACCCCTACCTTTTTTCTGCAATCTTGTTTTACAAGATTTTTCAGTTACATTAAAATATCATTCATTACGTTGAAGGAAATGTAAGTAAATGAATAATAATTTGGATTTTGATTTTGTGGCCAGTGATTCAAGGTGTAAAACATTTCTGATAGCAGCAGAGCCAAAACTCCAGGGAGAAGATTTCCTTCCAGTTTCATTTACATTTGCGGCATTTAGCTGATGCCTTCGTCCAGAGCGAAGTCTCCAGCAATGAATAAATCTACACTGGTACACCAGATTACAAACTTAATCGAAATATAACTCTTGAATTCTACAAAGCAAACTTGGAAAGTGCTCATTTAAGTGTTTCAGGAAGAGGAAGGTCTTCAACCGTCGCTTGAAGAACTTCGCTGTACGGACATCTGGGGGAAGTTCATTCCAGCATCATTCATCTACCTTGGTGGTGTTGAGATTGCCTCAGGATGGAGGCCTGTGTTGTCCCGAGTATTTAAATGTTTAATGGGTTAGAGTGTTAGGGGGGGTCAGGGTTGTAGGGGGGAGTATTTGTGGTACACTTGGCAACTATTTGATTTTGGAGGTCTCAAAGCCTCCATTAAAGAGATTTAATAACGTAGCCATGATTTGAGAGGACGAAAGAAAAAAACAGTTGACATTAAAAAACCCTGGACTCTTTAAACAGTAGTTCAGCCTGATTTAAAAGGAATTAGACTGGGATTCAGTGTCCTCAGTGTTCAGAGTCAGTAAAATCACCAGATCTGAACATGGCCCCTAGTGCACAGTTCCAGTCTGAGCCAGTGATCGAACTGCCAAGAGGAAAAAAAGAACGCCGGTCGTGTCGTATTGTGCAGTTTGTGTATTTTAATCGATCTTTTTCCTCTAGGCTTAACACCTGTTTCTAAAAAACACACAATTCTCACTTTTTCTTTGTGGTCAATTTTCTTTCTAAACTTGTAGACAAAATGGCTGCCATGTTGAAACATGAATGAGTTCATTGACTACAGAAGCATTAAAAAGCCCCCACCCCTTTTTTTCTTGTTCTTTTTTACCTGTTTTTTTAATTCAGCTTCCCTCTTTCTCTTCATCTCCCTTAAATCTATTACTTTGAACCTTTTTCTTTTTTTTTCCTTTCCTTTTTCCTTTTATTCTCCCCATTGTCTGACACCTCTATCTCTCATTTTTGTGTCAACCATCCGCCACCCCCTCTTTCAAACTCCTTCAACTTTTAATTCAATTCTTTTAACACTGGCCTCAACTCCCCTGATTTACTCTGCGCTTCCATCACCGTATCTCTTTCTCTCACATTCTTGATCTGCCGCTTCTCTCCTGTCCTCCCAGAACTCTTTGACCCGAGATCCTCTGAAGCACGGCGGTTTAATCTCAGCAGGGGCTTACAGTGGAAACTCCCGTTTGCATAAATACGGCCCGGTCCTGCTTTAATCCTGAAACACATTAAACATTTCCGTGTCCAGTTTGAAGAGCATCATATAGAAAGTAGGTTAAATATTTTTCCTTTCTCTTCAATCAAGTATACACAGGCGAACCAAAAAAACTAAACAAAAAAACCTCATGAAAGTTTGCTGTTGGGACAAAAATATGGTACAAATCTTTTTTTTATTCGAAACCCCCTCAGTGTTTCTGCGCTGAAAAATGTGTGCTTGTGTGTGTTTAAAAAATGTGGTAAACATGTCCAAAGTTCAGTTTTGTATTGAGTTGAGGTTAAACTCAGTATTGTGCAAGAAGGAGAGAAAAAAACAACATTCTCATTCTGGTTTGTGCAGCGGCCTAGTGTATAGGGCGCCCTTACTTTTGCTTGCAGGATAATTACACCCCACTTTTCTATCTTCGCATTCTGCGGTTGCATCTGTTACAGCACTTATGCAAATAGACCAACATAGTACCATACGCAGGTACTTGTATGGTTAATGGCAGCTTTTTTTGTGAGTAACTGTTGAAGTCTTCAGTATAAATATAACATTTATTTAAGGAGTTTTCACTGTTATCCCTTTGTAACCTTTGTACCCTTGTGGTAGCAAATCATTGTGTCCTTTTAATGTGAAGCAGAATGAATCGTTGTTTTTACTGTAGCTGTTGTAACACAAGTAATAGGAACTAGGTAATAGGATAGTTTTTCCGGGACACACCATTATTCATAATTCTCAATTTAATTGAAAATAACTAAAATAAAATAACTAAATAAATAAATCTTTTTTACATATTAATTTATTAGCTCGCAAACAACACCAATATTGCTGTTGGCCCTCCTCCTGCAAACAGAACACAGAGGCATGGAAACTACAAGATCTCTGAATGTGCCTTCTAGTGGACTTCAAAAGCAAAGTTGCAAAGTGGATCCTCTCCGGGTTCCAGTATATTGTACAGATCAGACTGAGATTTGGACAAGTTTCAGGTCAAGACCATGTACTCTTTAAACCATTCCTGAACAATGTTAGTGGTATGAAAGGGTGCACTGCAACGCTGAAAGAGTTCACTGCTGTCACTGTGTGCCGTCTGTACCTGTTCTGCAGCGATTTATAGGTGGTGGCATGTGCCAAATTGATCATCTGTCTCCATACCCCCATGTCCTTTACATCTGCCTCTTTCACACCAACTACATAAGTGTCTTTCCTCACCACATCCATAAACCTTCACCTTGGTCTTCCTCTTTTCCTCCTTCCTGGTGGCTCCATCCTCAGCATTCTCCTACCGATATACCCCATGTCCCACCTCTGCACATGTCCAGACCATCTCAATCTCGCCTCCTTGGCCTTGTCTCCAAAACGTCCTACATGCGCTGTCCCTCTAATATATTCATTTTTAATCCTGTCCATCTTCAAAAGTCCCAACGAAAACTTCAACATCTTTAGCTCTGCTACCTCCAGCTCCACCGCTAAACCAGAGAATTTCCTCTTAATTTAAGAATCGTCATCATTATATATTCTGTCTTTATATAAAACTAATTATTTCAACTTAAAAACAAGATCACTATTAAAATCATGATCACACGAAGCAAAATCGGTACTTGCTGCTTCTCAAAATACTTAAACCAATTGCAACATAAAAACATTATTTAATGTGTTTTTGCCTCTGAAAGAAATTCAAAATGAGAAACTGAAAACCAACTATAGGACAACTTAGTAAAAAGCTATTAGAACTTTGTATAAAGAACAAAGTTCCCAAAAATAATAAACCTACTGGATAATGTGTGGGAAGTGTGTGGTGACTTAATACTGCAGACTTCTAATTTGTTATGAGGTTGTAAATAATTGTGTTGGTGTCGAAATAAAAAAAAGCATTTGGAATAAATAATACAAAGTGCGATTATTGAACAATTTTACTGAGCAACCTTAAAACCAGTTATTACAGCTAAAATAAAGTCTTAAAAGATACAAGGCCTTAAATGACGTCTCGGATTGTAATTTCAACTCATTTTGCAGGTGGAATAACTTACATTAACTTGCTTTCTTAAGTAAAAGGAGATCTTAATAATAATAAAAAATCGCAACAATTTTACACAATCGACTCTTGCATAGTATTTTATTGTTAAAATACGATGAATAAGATTTTTACGGCTAGAAATGAGATTGTGAGTCTTGACTAGTTGAGTACTAAATAACTACCCGGGATTTTTTTCTCACAGTGCATCCTAGTGCCACCACTTCAAGAGGTAAATTAAAGGCCACCTTCTTTCAAATTCTGATCCTTGTGTGCCCATTGTTTGGCTTGTCATTGGCGCCATAGTCGTGTTTCTAGTAGTGGGAGATAGACATGAGACAAGTTGGCCAACTTGTCCCATCTGTATATAACAGTATACAGTATAGAAACGAGTTCATTTCCTTTATAAGTAAGGAGGCTGTATTCCTTTTTTCCTTGTTTAAATTTTACTCGTAACCCTGAGCCGTGTTATCATCTGTTAAAAGCCCAAAGTGCACCGAATTCATATTTATTGGTCTTGAAGTCCATAACTTCTTTGCTTCATGCTGCAGTTTGGCTCCTGCCAGCAGACTCTCGCTAAACTCGCGATGAACTTTCCATCTGCTTTGTATCCACATTAATTATGTTTAGGTCAACTCTCTACGGAATTTAGATGTATAAGACGATGGCCTCTGCGCATTTTATATATGTTTGGAAAAGCGCACTCGTTAGCTCGCTCCGATACGCTGCGCCATTCTGGGTTTGTTTAAACATCTGGATTCAATATACTAGGCTTTTACGTATGATTTGTAGAGGTGGTCCGGGGGTTTTAATATAAACTTCAGGCCTGAAGTTCTACTTGTCATTTCAGAAACATCAAACGGCAGGAATTGAATGATGTTTTACATATTAAAAGGTAAAAAAATAAAAATAAAAATGAATGCATTAGTAAAGTAGTTGTTTATTGTCTACTTTGTGAAGCAGTTGTCCCTTGGTAGTTGTTGCTATGGCAGCAGTTAAGTGCAAATGTGTGAGGAGAAAGAAATTTTGTATAATATCTTTATACAGGTGGTTTTTTTTTTGTTAGTTTTTTTGCATTTTTCTACTTCACTTGCCCAATAAGGTGAATGAACAGAACATTAAGCAATAAACCTTCAAAGGAAATGTAGCTATAAATAAAAAAAAAAATAACTTACACAATAAATAGTATAAAGTAGTAAAGAGTGTGTGCAGTGCCGTTAGCCCTTGCGCTAGTCTCGCACCTTTCTGCTCTGCTGAACTCTGCACAATGGCGGCTTGTGTTTGAGAGGAAACCAGACAAATGCGATGAAAGGTGAGCGTTTAGGAAATGACAATCAATGCATTTGAGGGCTATAATATAACATGAGCTGAACTCAAGCGTGAGCAGTTTCCCGTGCTCCACTTTGAAGTGATGTAAAGGAAGAGAAGAGTGTTTTAAATGTTCAGATCGAAAGAGCTTAATGATGGCAAAGCCGTAGGAGTCTACACGTGAGGTTCACGCTAATTCAGGCAACTCATGCCTAGTCGTAAATACCAAGCAAGCTATGTTTAAATTGTGTATGTTGTGTACGGCTCTGTTTCTACTCAGTAACACACCCCCAAAACGGTCATTTCCCAAATGTTATCTTCTACTAATTTGCGCTCAGTGCGTACAAGTGTTTTTACTTGGTGTGTTAAAACTATTACAGAAAGTATTTTACTGACTAGAGCCAGAAAGTGCAATAAAAAAGGTACTAAACTGTATCCTATGTCTAGCCAGAAGATTGAAAAGAATTTGCTACTCAAAACAAAACACGTATGTGAGGAATGTGTCAAATGTTAGCAATTAATAATGATCCAGAAAAGATCTCCCCAATCACCAAGTTCTAGTTACTGTATTATTTATTTAGGGTTTTGGTCCATTATCCAAATAATCCAATTTTTTTATGGCACCCTTTCAGACTGGAACACATTATACTGAAGTATGGTTTGTTTTGGTTTGTTGCAGCTGCTGTCGGAAAACATTTATAAGATTGAATGTCAATGTTAAATAAGCAAATAAATGATTATTCCAAAAATACATACATTTTAGATATACACAATATTTCCAAAAGTATTGGGTCATTAATACGGTATGTGGTTTTTAAACATCGCATTCTACATTTAGTCCCAATTTGCTCTTATAATTCCCTCCACTCTTCTGGGAAGATGTTCCACTAGGTTTTGGAGTGTGCTTATGGATATTTGTGTTCAGCCAAAAGGGTGTTATGAAAGGCAGATACTGATGTAGGTGAGGAGGCCTGGGGTGCAGTCAGCGTTCACATTCATCCCAAAGGTGTTCAGTAGGGATGAGATCAGAGCTCTGTAGCGGGCCACTCAAGATCTTCCCCTCCAAAGCATGTACACCAGATCTTCAAGGAGCTCATTTTGTGCACAGGGGCATTGCCATGGTGGAACATGTTTGGGTTTCCAAGTTAAAGACCTTCTATACAATTGAGTGCCTTCAGTTTTGTGGTATCAGTTTGTAGAAGAACCACATATAGAATAAAAATGTCGGGTGATCAAAAACTTTTGAAAAAAAAATATATATAAGACCAAAAAGGGTCTAAAAAATGTACACTCTAATGTAATTCAATGTTTAGCATTTTATCCAATCAATTTTATCTGTGCCAATTTAACTGATTGATCAATTTAATCAATATAATAATAAAAATATGTTTTTATGGACTAGCACAAAATATTTGCACAACGGTCTTTTCTGTTTTTATTATTGATTTGTAAAATAAATCAAAGAAACAGACCCTGCTTCAAAATCAGTGTGTTTTACCAAGGACACAAGCAAATATATATTTCCTTTGGTGGTAATAGCGCAAAGCTTTCCCAATGTATTTATTTAGTTTTCCGTACAATGACATTACAAATACACAAATCTTTCATTCAAACTGGCTTAAAAAAACCAATATATGTGTGTAAAGTCTTTGTAAGCATTAGAGTCTAGGGGCATTATAAGAACCATCGCCTTCCGCAGGCGATCCTTAGGAATAACAGTTTCATTCTGCTAAACAATGACAATTAAAAGTTAGAGGGGGAGAGCTGAATCGCTTCAGGAGATCCGCAAGAAACAATGGCGCTAAACAATCTTAGAAGCTTAAGGGTGCATTTACATTTATTAGTTTTCAGTCTGAAGCACAGGCAGTTGAAAAAAAATTCATTATTCAGAAATACGAGAACAGAAGGAGAAAAAAACATTTCAAAGTTCTGTATGTACAAATTGTACAAATCACTCAAGTGCACTAGGACACAGGGGTCACAATGAATCATTAATTACTACATTATTATTTTAGATTGTGTTTTACATTTTTGTGAAACACATTTTTTCAACAGGTCATTAACTGGCAAATTTGCAGCCACGGGTCTTCCATTACTTCCGTTATAGGTGTTGAAGATATCGTGTGCTACACAAAATCTCCTGGAAATTTTACACATTCAGCATGAAGGATTTATTTATTTTTTTTTTTTTGCATGTTTTTACAGTAAAATTGGGGCCTTTTTCGAAGAAATGAATTCAGATCCAAGTGTGCCCCTAGACTCTGATATGCTCAATCAGGAAACCTGAACAAGGATTGACACATTAATAGCATTAATTGTAGCTAAAAGGAGCAAAAAAATGGAATGAATCAGTGATTCTTTCCCAGAGGTGAACCTGCAGGTTACAGTACAGGAGAAAGTCCGAAACCGTCTTTCTGTTTTATTTAGTTTTTTTATTCTTGGCTTCCAAACTGCTTAGAACAAAGGGTGTGTTGTCAGGGGGGTGGGTGTGTGCGATCCCTGACTGGAATTTTGTCTTTGTGGGTCACCGTTCTGCTTTAATCTCTATAGTCTTTACAATGGAGGCCAAAGTAAACGAATACATTTTGTGTGTATGTATTATAGTGTATTATATTTATACACTAGTGTACACACGCAAATCCCTTTTTTCAGGCTTTCCTTGGCTAAGAAGTGTGTTCTTCTTCTTCTTCTTCAACATGTGTTACCCATTTTCCACTGGATACAAAAAAACATCTAGATCTTACTGTATGTATGCTCACACTCACACACACACACACATATGTAAATGACTAGGCTCATACACTCTCTTACAGACACACTTATCATATACCTCTAGACTTATGCACACACACACTGCACACATACAGTAAACAGCAACAGTTCCATCTTTAATAGTTGGGTTCAAATGAATCTATTTAACTTATAGATTTATAGTGGTGTTCATTCGTTCTTGTTTTTTATTTTAGCGAGGGATTAATGAGAGAACATGGTCCCAAAAGCGAACTCAGATGTAAGTCTCTTGGCATGAAAGATTTTTTTTCTTTTCTCTGCAAAAAAGCACAAAACATCCTGTCAGAAATCCGGTATTATGTACATGTGCATGGTAAATGCACAGTTGATGGGGGCAGAGAAGTTTCTAGCCTTTTTGGTACCATAGGCAAGATTCCTATTTCCCCACCACCCCCACCAATGCCCCACCATCCCTCCATGATGCCCCACCCCCCACTCCATTCGCAACCTTCCATAAAAAAAACGGTTAAACATATTGAATAATTATTGCAAAATCAAATTAAATATACATAAACTGTATATTGAACTTCAGCCGAAAAACAGGTAATTAATTTAAAAGGAGGAGGGCGACGGCGCCCCCATTCACCTCCTCGATCACCCGCCAGATGGTTGCGCTCTAGGCGACCACCTAGTTTTCCTATGAGTAAAAATGAGTCTTCTTAAATAACTTTAAATTAATACTTTCATGTTTTATTTTCAGATACGGTTTTAACATTTTATATTAAATAAAAAAAATTTACATTCTTGTTATAAATAATAATTGAACAATTCAAATTAATCAGTACGTATAAATCGAAATAGTAATAAAATCCTTGTTTTTGTTTTGTTTTATTTAGTTTTGATTTCATTTCATGCACGATTCCTGTAGTTAATTAACGGAAATGAAATCAATATGCAATTAACAATAATTCATATTTATTTGATATCTTTGTATTCGAATGAAAGAATTATTATTAGCAACGATCGAGGAACAGAAGCCGTTTGTTTGTGTCGCCCCAGCGGCCATGTGTCAGGTCGAAGTCTGTCAGAGTACATCAGTCAGTTTTAGTGGGTCATTCACTCGCTCCCTTCCTCCAGCTCTTCTCTCTCTCTCTCTCTCTCTCTCTCTCTCTCTCTCTCTCTCTCTGTCTCTCTCTCTCTCTTTCTGTGCTGTTGTTTTTTGAGGGATGTTGTCCTGATTCTCTCTAATGAGACCACTGTGTGTTCAAGCCCTCGAGCTGGTAACGTGGAAAGAGCAGGAGCGAAAAGGCGGAGAAAGAAACCCTCAGAAAGCACGAGGGAGCGAAAAGTGGTGGAGTAAGTCATAGCGAACGACGAAAGAGTGACGGGAAAGGAGGGGGGGGGTTTCTAAAAGAATCAGACCTCTTTTGGCCTTTCTGAAGTATTGAAAAATGTGAAAGTACCATATGTACTGTAATTGTGTGTAGTAGTTGTGGGGATGTAATCATGCACTGAATCAGCCTTGACCCATCACATTGTATTATAATGATAGTGTGTGAGAAAGAGGACAAGTAGCTCGAAACTCTGTCATGCGCTGTAATTTTCCAGTCCGGGTCACTAAGAACCTTTTTTGTTACAGTACATGATTATCCTGAGTGCCAATAGTTCTGCACAGCCATGGTAGCCATTATCCATGACATTTGGATCACAGCATCAACCCTAAACACAAAGACAAAAAAAACATGTGTCTTCTGGGACTTTTCCTTTGACTAAGGAGTGATGACAGAAAGTGCCTGGGCCCTTTATTTCTTTAACGTACACTTAATGGACAAAACTTAGTACTTAGTGGACACCCAAGCATAAGCATAGCTGTTATGATAACCTCCACTCTTTAGAGAAGATGTTCCACTAGATTTTGTGGAGATTTAGGTAAAGTAAGGTAAGGTACTACTTCAGGTGAGGTGAAGAGGCCTGGAGTACAGTCAACGGTGACATTCATCCAGATCTTCCACTCTAACCCATGTAAAGCATATCTTCATGAAGCTGAGGTAGAGGTCAGCCTATCGACAAAAAACATGCGGCAGCTTCCGGTCCGCTGTTCTTAAAAGAGCGGCCTCTAGAGGCGAATCACTGACACCGTGTGCTGTTTTGTTTTTACACCTGAGACTGCGTGCTGCACAGAGAGCGCTATATAATATATTAATGGAGCGATTTATTGGTCCGCATATGCGGCTCTATTTTTCAGCTCTTCCGTTTCATACTCGTGACGCCTCTACTTACACTGATCTCCAGCTACTGATCGAGCCTTTTCCCCCAGGCTCCATCTCTCCTGACTATATCTCAACTTCTCCCCTGGCCACTGGAGACGATCTTGGTCCATCTTATTCCTCAGGACCTGACACTATTGTTCTTTCACCATGAACTTTCCCCTTTTTCTTTAACTGCCGTTTTTTTCTTCCCCTTTTCTAATCCCTAACCGAATCCATCAGACTTATCTGCTCACTGGCATTTATTACTCCAAGCATTTAGATCATATAATGGATGCTAAACTTTATATATGCTACATTAATATATATTAATATATTGATACATTTATATACATTAATGCTGAATAATGCTTACATGTATTAAGCTTGGATTTAAACTAATATAAGCAATGTGATATGTTATCTGAAGCATATTGATGAATGATATTATATATTATATATATCTCCGCATAGCCAAGGTGTTTAACCGACTTTTCGACTTTTATTGCTGTTGTAATTATTCTACATAATATATTGTTAGCGAACTAGCTAAATTTCTCAACACACAATCCAACCAAGACATCGGTCGACCTCAAAATCTAGTATAAAACTGTAGTCATGTGACAGATCGACCTATCACGAGCCGCGCGGCTTCCGAACCTGACACGGAACCTTCAACATTACCATGAACCTTTTTCCATGTTAATTGGAGGAAAAAACTAATCTGCAGGGTTAATAACCAGAGGAATGTCTAATGCCTGCTGGATTTAAAAGGGCACAATCCTTACACACACACACACAGAATTTCCTCGCATCAGGTTTCCCTTTTTTTCACAATTGTTCTAAATTCCCATAAGAACCAGACATTTCCTAAACTGCAAAGCTAACAAACAAAGAGGAACTAAAAAAAAAGTGTGGGCGGGTGTTTTTGCATGTGCGTTTGCATGCTAGCGCTTGCAAACACCTATGGAATAATGGAAAACATCTGCCAGGTTGTAAGTACTGTGTTTAATTTAGACATTTGGCCTTCACCTGCTCCCTATATGTGTAAGCCCCTGTTTGTTTAAGCGTGCGTTTTTTGTCTGCTAAGGGAACACACAAGTAAAAGACCCCCCAAAAACACACACACACACACACACAAGAACAAATTCACTCCTGTGCATACACAAATCAGACATATGCTAAGTGATACACATAAAAAAATGAAAAAGCAGTTTCAGTGTATGTCAAATAGTGTAATTACACACACACACACACACACACACACACACACACACACACACACATAGAAATAAAAGTATGCAGCAGACACACAGGTGCCCATACCTGTTTGGCCGGATACTATATAAATATATGTGTGTGTGTGTGTGTGTGTGTGTGTGTGTGTGTGTGTGTGTGTGTATGTGTGCGTGCATGTATGTATTCAAACTGCAAACTGGGACTCACACACCGAGATACGTCTTCAATGTTTAACCAGAGTACGCAGACACCAAACACAGTGTACAGACATTAAAGCACCTTTGAACCAATCCACTAAACACAGACACCATGGACTTTGCCTAATTTGTGTGTTTTTGTGTGGTTTGTTTTATTAGATGGGAAAAAAAAGAAAAAAATTACTTCACACCCCGGATTAGTACTGGGCTAGTTTGTGGGCGGGGCCTATAATTGCAGGTTCGATGTAGACGATTTTTTTTTTTTTGTATGTACAATCCGTGCTGCTCATAATTTTGAAACCATATAGAGTATTAATTATATTTCCTGCCTGATCACAAGACATATCTCTGACTGTATTTCCTTTTTTCCCTCCTTATCTCTGTAGCATGGGTCGGTGCCTTGGCAATGGGGATGATCTTCTTCTGCTCCCCCGTCGTCAGCATGTTCACCGACCACTTCGGCTGCAGGAAGACGGCAGTGGGCGGAGCCTTAGTCGCCTTCCTCGGACTCCTCACCAGCTCGTTTGCCACGTAAGCTCTCATAATCATACTATAAATGTGAATCAGAGGGAGATCATTGTAACCGTCTTCGTGACCGCCATCGTTGTCCCCCACTGTTTGTAAACCATTATGAAAGTGATCATAAAAACGTACCTCTTTCACATACTCACACACAGCCCCATACTCTTTTTCTCCAAGAATTCAGAACTATGGTCTAATTCTTCCTCTCGTCTCTCTTTGTGCCGCAGGACGCTGGGACTTCTTTATTTCACTTACGGCATCCTGTTCGGCTGCGGCTCGTCCTTCGCCTTCCAGCCGTCGCTGGTCATTTTAGGCCACTATTTTCGCCGGCGACTCGGACTGGCGAACGGCGTGGTGACGGCCACAAGCAGCCTCTTCACCGTAGTGCTGTCTGTGCTACTCAAGAAGGTGGTAGCTCCTCTAGGCCTTTCCAGAACCTTCCAGATTCTCAGCCTTTTCATGCTGGTCCAGTCGCTGCTGGCACTCTCCTTCCGGCCCCTGATTCCGCCAGCGGGGGCGATGGCGAGGGCGGAGATGGGCTCTCTGGGGCCTGTGGAAGAGCAGGGATCTGTAGCAGGAACTCGGTGGAGGAGGGCCGTGATGAAAGTGAGGAAGTATTTCAACGTCGAGGTGTTCAGGGTGGCCACCTATCGAGTGTGGGCGTTTGGAGTGGCCACGGCTGTTCTGGGATACATGGTGCCCTACATTCACCTGGTGAGAGGATTATTATTGGATCCCAGGGTGTCAGTCTGTGTATTGCGTGTGTGTGTGTGTGTGTGTGTGTGTGTGTGTGGATCTTGCCAATGATCACAAGATAAGCAATGTTTGAGACGATAAGGAATTTCCGGATTGCGTGAGTAATCACCCCCCTTTCCAGAAACTTCTACTGGAATTAGACACGGTCACAAGTCTGTACCAAGACATCAAGATACATCAGAAATGAGCTTATTTTGTCCGTACTCAGGTTTATGGATGGGTCATTGAGTCAGAATGAAACTTTTGAGTTGGTCCTCAAGGCGTAAGATTGTACCATAGTCAGCTTGTTTTCTTTAATAAATTAGCAGTAATTGGCACTAGCTATAATTAACACTCAGATTTGATTTCATTCAATTTCTTGTTATTGGTAGAGCACTTTTAACAGAGGTCCAGTGTCCAAACTCTACATGACGTGGGATCCAATTGGCACTGGTACGTCTCTAGATGGTTCGGGATCTGCTTCTTTGAAGGTCCGTAATCTTCATGAGGTGGGACGCGACTGGAGCTGGTGCAACCTTGGGATGGGTAGAGAAAGAGAAGCGTTGGAGAGGAATTAGCGTAGCTGCTGTTCATGATAATAACAAGCACAAGTTGATCATGTGTTTGATCAGATGGAGCACAAGGTTTTGACGGGTGAGGTGTGTATGTGTAGGAGCTGCTAAAAAGATACGTCTTTAATCAGGTAGTCCCCGACTGACAATGGTGTGTGTGTGTGTGTGGTAATCTTCGTCATGTAAACAAACTTCCATTAGGATTCTGTACGCTTAGCACTACACAATGTGCACAACCCACTGATTCCATTTGTATGAATGGAGTGTAAATGAAGACATGGTCTGCTATTGTACTGGGAGACTGGTAAAGTGATGGTGGGATTGGGACAGTGTGTGTATCTGTGTGTGTGTGTGTGTGAGTGGTTGGGGTTCTATTGTAAAATTTAGTAGTGGGTGTCTGAATATGTATGAACATTTGTGATGTGTTCATAGTGTTTTGGGTGTGTGTGTGTGGTAAATGTTGCGCATGTGTGTATGCATACCAGGTTTGGTGTCAGGGTTTCCTTAAATAATTACTACGCGTGTGTGTGTGTGTGTGTGTGTGTGTGTGTGTGTGTGTGTGTGTGTGTGTGTGTGTGTGTGTGTGTGTGTGACTGAAGGTGTGTTCACATTCAGGATGTGTGTGGGTGTGTATGTCTTCCAGATGTTTTTGTATGTTGTTTATATATGTTTGGGGGTGCAAGCTTATTTCGACTTTGTGTGTGTGTGTGTGTGTGTGTGTGTGTGTGTGTGTGTGTGTGTGTTACGGATGTTGATCTGGTTGTGTTTAGGCTGTATGGATGAAGTCATAAAGGTGAGAAGCCCCTCCCCTTTCCCACCCGCCGTCATGTTTTTGAATGCTTTGGATCAAAATGTAAACACGTCCCCCGGCTTTTGTTTTACATGTGTATGTCTGAAAGCGAGAGTGTGTGTGTGTGTGTGTGTGTGTGTGTGTGTGTGGGTGGGTGTCACTCACACTGCAGTAACCCAGCTTTTCAATGCCTTTAAACATTCAAGCAGCTGTTATAAACAGAACAACATCACTTATATGCACTGATGGGCAAAAGTTTGTGCACCCTGACCACTTCATGTGTTAAGGCAACATATGAAATAAAACGATGTGTGTGACAGATCAACTTTGTGCGGGAGGAGTTCAAGGAGACCCAGAGAGAGTGGGTGCTGCTGGTGTGTATCGGCGCTTCCTCGGGAGTAGGACGTCTGGTTTTTGGCAAAGTGGGAGACCTTATTCATGGAGTCATGAAAATATACTTGCAGGTATTGTGTAGCAGTTGTGTATCGTTTCTTATTTCATTGCTACAACGTGTGCCTATGGTGCATAGGCTGCATTTTTGGATAAGAAGACACCGACACGTTGCCTTAATGTTCCTCTTTTTTGTGTGTGTAGGTGGCCTCGTTCATGACTCTGGGCCTGATGTCGATGATGATCCCGCAGTGCCGTGTGTTCGAGGGCCTGATCGTGGTGTGCTTGTTCATGGGATTGTGCGACGGCTGCTTCATCACCATAATGGCTCCTATCGCTTTCGAGTTGGTAGGACCCATGCGAGCCTCACAAGCCATCGGGTATCTGCTGGGCCTCATGGCTGTCCCGATGACAGCAGGTCCACCGATTGCAGGTGAGAACTGACAATTCATTAATCATTAGGACATCTATCATTAGAATTCCTAATTTGTTTTAGATTAATTATTGGGGGTTGGACAATGAATGCAAATGCACATTTGTTGTTTCAGTGCATTTATCAGGGTTTTGAAAACTCTTGAAAACATAGACTATATTGCGACACCTGTCATTTCCTGCCATACTTATGCGGTTCTGTTACCATAAAGCTGGAGGCACACATTGTACATGACGTCTCTGGATGCAGTATAATGAAATGATGCATTACCTTGAACTCGGAAACCGAAACCTGTTCCAGCACGGAAATGCCTCTATGCACAATATGAGCTCCTTGAAGATCTGGTTTGCATGCTTTGGAGAGAAAGATCTTGAGTGGCCTGCAATAGAGCTCTGATCTCATCCCTGCTCAACACCTTTGGGATGAATTTGAACCCTGACTGCACCCCACTGCCTCCTCACCGACATGCCCACATCAGTACCTGACTTTATGAACAAAAATGTCTATAAGCACTTTCCAAAACCTAGCGGAACATCTTCCCAGAAGAGTGGAGGGAATTATAAGAGCAAATTGGGACTTAATCTACACCTGGAAGGTAACTGACACATTGGGAGATTAGGGTTGTGTGTTGTTCTTCAGTTCAGCAGGTTGCTTTATAATGAACGATGACTGCTCATGGGTGTCCTGCAGTGACCAGTGGATATATGCATAACCAAATATTTCCATTCAGCAGATGGATTCATGCAATGCATAGCAATATTCAAGTGTAGGAAACATTGTCCTAGTAAAACCCTGACTCAGTATAGAGGATAAAGCCACAGGTCTTAATGGCCAAGCAATACGGTGTTTTAAAAGAGGCATGCAGATATCTGCTACAAGCAGCCCCTTGTACATTTAGTCCACTGCCTGTTCTGCCTGGTCTGTTCAGACCACCGGCCTCATATTGTGTTGATACCCTTTTTGCCAATACGGTCCTGACCAATCGAGCATCAACTTCTTCAGCAATTTGAGCTACAGGAGCTTGTCTGTTTTATCGGACCACACGGCCCGGCCTTCGCTCTCCAAATGCATCAATGAGCCCTGGTTCACCACTGTTCCTTTCTTGGAGCACTTTTGATAGCTACTGATCACTGCAGACCGGGAACATCCCATAAGATCTGCAGTTTTGGGAACACTCTGGCCCAGTCGTCTAGACATCACAATTTGGCCCTTGTTCCAACTCGCTCAAATCCTTACGCTCACCCCTTTTCATAAATTTCATAACGTTTTATGGTCATAATGTTGTACCTGGTCGGTGTATACAGTGGTTGTACTAATATGATGCGGGGTTTTTTTTCTATGTGGGAAGAATTTGTTCCATTGGAGGAGCTATTTTTTGTGTAAAAGTTTCTTTGTCCACTTGTGTCCCAGTTCATTTGCCTCAAAGCAACAGATTGGACTGCCTGCATATCTTCCAGTGTTGAAATCAGTGCTGGGATTGAACAACTCTTAACATTACATGCCTGTTAAAAAGTTTGAAATACCCCTGAGAAACCGACCAGTTCAGCCTGGATTGCACAACAAACAAGCAGGTCATTCAGATCGGGGATGCTTTAGGGTACAGTTCCATCCCTCGTGTACGCGTAAAAGCCCTCGATTTTTACAATTAACACGAGGAAAAACATGACATAGATACTTAACATTTCAAGAGAAATTCTGTAAGCAGGCAAGTATGGAGGAACTTCGACTAATGTATGTGTGCCGTGAGACTGAATTCTTCCTGGACATGTTTATAGAACTTGATTTGTGATGATCGGGAAGAATGCTCTCATTCTCTCTATGTGAGAGTATTAGCCATTAGGAGGGTAGACTTAAGGAGTTTAACTTAACACACACACACACACACACACACACACACACACATAGACATAGTGTCTTCAGCAGACAGGATATAGTGGATTTATATTTGAGGCTACGATCCAGGCACAGCATGGTGGTGGTGTCCTCGGATACCCTCTGGTTTCCAAGCTCATACCCACACATACACAAAGCAGGTGTGGAAACTACACACTTTTGGCTCTGGAACTTTACCCATTACATTCGCTCCATTTGGACCATTAGGAGAATCTATGGAGTGTTAAAGACTCTTCTGGAAATTCTGTGTGGATTTTCTGTAACTAGTTGGCTTTCTGTTTTAGTTTTCAGGTAGACAGATATGTAGGTGTCTATGAGAGAGATGGCATTTACTTGGGTGAAATAACAGATCGAGAAAAGAGATGTAGAAAGATTGGTGGATAGGTTGAAATGGAAAGATGTTTGGCAGATGCGATGGCCAGACAGGTAGAACCTATTAGCGAATCGATGGAGGAGTAAATGGATGTGTGGTGAGTTATAAAGCTGGATGTCTCTGAATGCCTTTGTTATCGATAGTGGATGGATGGATGGATGGATGGATGGATGGATGGATGGATGGACATATTATCAGATCGACTAGACAGTGTAAACACAGGATATATTTTCTTCTTTGATACATGTTTTCCTTTCATCCTTCTTTTTTTTTTCTTTAATTATTATCTCTTTCTTTTATATTTCTTTGCTTCTTTGTTTGTTTGTTTTTTTCTTTTATCTTTCTTCGTTTGTTATTTTTTTGCTTCTTTCCTTCTGATTTTTTCCTTTCTTCTTCCTTTCATCCCTTTCCCTTCCTTTCATCCTTCTTTGTTTGGTTGCTTGTGTTTTTTGTTTATATCTTTCTTTGTTATTTTTTTTGCTTCCTTTCTTCAGATTTGTTTATTTCTATTTTCTTTCATCCTAATCGCTTTCTTTCTATTTATCTTTTCTTTCTTTCTTGATTCATTGCTTCTTAGGGAACAGACAAGGCAGTGTAAAGCAGGATACATGTATAGATATATGAAAAGTCTGATGGACGCATAAATACATGGAAAGACCGGCAGATGGATGGAATTGTAGATGGATGGATGGACCGATGGATAGATAGATAACAGTTTAAGCAATTGAAATAAAGATGACATTCAAGCTCAGTCAATAGACTAAATGGATAGACAGATGGGCAGTTAGACAGGCAGGCAGATAGATGAAAAGATAAATAGACAGATGAACAGATGGATGAATCAAAGTGTCACCATTCTGGGAAAAGATTGTTTTTCGTTTAGTTTGGCCCCCACTTTGTTGTGGTTAATCAATACTTGGCAACCAAGTTGAACCTCCTGCTAGCAGCTCAGCTCACCATTCCATGTTGATGCTCTGCCCCCTGCTGAGAGCTGCTGCTCCTCTCGTTCTGAAAGTTCTGACGCAAGCAGCTTTACTTTGTCGGAATAATAATTAGCATTGTTCCTCTCAACTCCACTGTCTGTTCACTGCTGTCCCTCTTTTGCCTTTGAGCACTTGATGTTCTAATACGTCCCTGCAGTTTGGGACACAGCCGTGCTCGGAGCTCAAAAACATGCTTTTGTTTTTCAACGTTTTGATTGGCTTTGGTTTAAAACTCAGACAAAGTGCAGGTGCACACTGTAGGACCTCGCTTCTTTCTTTCCTTCTCTTTTCTTCGTTCTTTTTTTTGTGTTATTTTCCCCTATCTGCTTTTGTCCTTTCTTTCTTTCTTTCTTTCTTTCTTTCTTTCTTTCTTTTTTCATGTTATTCATCATTTATCCATCCATCCATCCATCCATCCATCCAAGAAATCTCCTAAAGCCTTTAATATATAAATCCAGAACCTGTGTGTGTGTGTGTGTGTGTGTGTGTGTGTGTGTGTGTGTGTGTGTGTGTGTGTGTGTGTTTATTGAGGGAAAAGTTCTCTATCCTGTGACTCAACATGTGCCCTCTCTCTCTCTCTCTCTCTCTCTCTCTCTCTCTCTCTCTCTCTCTCTTTTCCAGGTCTTCTCCACGATTACTTTCAGAATTACCACGTGGCGTTTTACCTGGCCGGTGTTCCCCCTCTAGTCGGGGGCATGGTCCTCTTCTCCGTGCCCTTGGTGTTCAGGCACATTCATAAGAAAAACAGTGAGACGTGTGACCCGAGCACACGCAGCATGCTGAAGAACTTCACCAACGGAGACATGCTGCCTGGATACTCTGACACCGAGACGCAACAAGAGACGCACTAAGGTGAGAGACAGTTCAGAGACACGTAGCAAAGGTGGAAGAGACGGCGTGTTAATAAGAGAAGATGTACTGAGTAGCACATAAAAGTCTCTGGAGCAGATTATTTCAGAAATCTATTCAGATGGGCTTCAGAGATTACACTTTTAAATACTTATCACATTTCTGCCTTGTTTCTTTCTGTTTCTTTCTTTCTCTCTGTCATCCATATCTCAGTCTTTCTTTCTCTATCTCTTTCATTCTTCTATGTTTCTTTCTTTGTTTCTTTCTTTCTTACTTTCTTTCTTTTTTCTCTTTCATCCTTCTTTGGTTGTTCCTTTCTCTTTTTTATCCTTATCTAGTTCTTTCTTTCTTTCTTTATCTCTTCCTTTACATTATTTTTGGTTTGGTTGTTTCTTTCTTTCTTACTTTCTTTTTTCTTACTTTCTTTTTTTTCTCTTTCAACCTTCTTTGGTTGTTCCTTTCTCTTTTTTTATCCTTATCTAGTTATTTCTTTCTTTCTTTCTTTCTTTCTTTCTTTCTTTCTTTCTTTCTTTCTTCTTTGTTTCTTTGTTTCTTTCTTTTTTTCTCTTTCATCCTTCTTTGGTTGTTCCCTTCTCTTTTTTATCCTTATCTAGTTATTTCTTTCTTTCTTTCTTTCTTTCTTTCTTTCTTTCTTTCTTTCTTTCTTTCTTTCTTTCATTCTTCTTTGTTTCTTTCTTTCTTTCTTACTTTCTTTTTTTCTTTATCTCTTACTTTTATTTTTGTTTGTTTCTTTTTTTCTTTCTTTCAGCCTTCTTTGTTTCTTTGGTTGTTTCTTTCTCTCTTTCATCCTTATGTCTTTCTTTCTTTATTTATTTATCTCTTCTTTTCATCCTTATTTGTTTCTTTGTTTGTTTCTTTGTTAATCTTTATTGTAGTGGATTCCAATATATACAAATGTTTGTTATCTTAATTTATTTATTTGTCTGTCTGCAGGGAATCACTTCATCAGAAGTCCATCATCTGTGTATGCGTGAGCGTGTGTGTGAGCGTGTGCATGAGCGTGTGTGGGCGTGTGTGTGTGTGTGTGTGTGTGTGTGTGTGTGTGTGTGCACCTGTGCGCTCTCTTTCCTTGGACCAAATCAGCCCCAAACTCCTCACTTCAGTGCTCTTTCACTCGAATAGGAAAGACCTACGAGTCGTTGTTGCATTGTCTCTCATTTTAAAAATTTTTTTTTTTATACCCCACACTCGCTCCTCCATCCCTTTTGCACACCGTGGGATCATGGGGTAGCCTAGAACTCGTCCCAGAAGGCTTCTCTGAAGGAAATCTGAACAATGTGCTCCTGCACAGCCGAAGCCAGAAGGAACACTGTTTCCCGCGTAAGAACAGTGAGTTCTGGTCAGTAGGAAAAGCTGTTGCCTTTGAATCGAACTAAAAGGAAACAGCCTTTGAATGTTATATATAATGTGTTCACGCAACAGTTTTTCCACCTTCTATAAGAAAATGGGTTTTTTTTTTGTGGTCTGTGATTTTTGTTCATTTTTTTTTTTACCTATTCTATAGATCTTTCTGCTTTTCCTACAGACGTCAGTAACCTCAAATGTGGGTTCTACTCATAGCTAAGTGGTATAATCAGTGTTAGAATTAATGCACAGTCATACTGCATTCGTAGGTATTCCTCAGCCACAAGAATAACACTAACTTGAACAATTATTTTCCCCCAGGCATGCTTAGCTACAAGTTACTATTTATTGAGCTTTTTTTTTTTTCTTGAAGTGCGGCTTATAGGCACATCCCCCATACAGAAGGAAGTTCCGTCCAATCACTTGGAATTTTAAAATTGAGAATTTCTTTGCATTCACAACTTTTGTGTGTCGATTCCACCGAGACCGCATTTGGTTCTTTAGCAAGATTCAATTGTATTAGCGCCATCTTATGGCAAATATATATAAGTAGCTATGCACCTACAGCAGTGAAGTATAGAGCGGATTTGTATAGCGACGTGAGGTACAAACCGAAGGACATCTGTACAGGAATCAAAGTGTTGAAACACAGCTGAGGTGCGGACCGCCGAAGGTCCTGGTGTGCCGCATACGTGAACGTGGCAAATCCGAATCACGCGCCGCCGTATGAAGGGAAATTTGAAAAGGGGTTAGTAAGGCGTGAACTGTGAACGATTTTCTGCAGACCTCACAGCTTTTATTCTATGCAGCAACGAAACTCCGGACAGTGCCAATTCTTTATTGCTATTTTCCAGCCAGTTAGTCGACACTCGATGCCAGTACGCTATGCTAACATAGCCTGATAATTAGCATTTTTTTTAAGGTTGTCTGCATTGGCCTGTTCATGGATTATGTAAGAGTCGTAGGGAAAAACAACCGTGTATTCTCATGGAGCACGATTATTGTTTAAATGTTGATTTTTAATATTTTTTCTTTTTTTTGTATTTAGTGACTATTATTTTGGTTGTAAAAGTGATGCAGAAGGAATGTAGTTAGGATTTCCTAATGGATAAAAATCGATACAAAAGGTTGTAGAGCTTATTTTGGGGGTGAAGTGGACAACGTGTTTCGCAAGGACAATCTATGTGTGTGTAAAAACCAGATGAAAAAGGAAGGTTTGTGGATTATGGAATTATGTATAATATTTCTGTGAAGAGTTTATCAGTAATTCTATTTTAGTAATGATTATCGGTGCCTTTTTTTATATATATATATATTTTTCCTCACATAATTTCGGCCAATCACATGCCAAGCTTTTATTTAAGTAGCTCATTGGTTAATCTCGCTTTTGGTGTGCGACTTAGACGCCTTGCTGTGGAGAAATCTTTGTTACAGAAACGTGTGTCCTCTAGCAGACATTTTCATTGGCCAGTGCAAACAGGAGCAGTGATTGGTTGCTTTCTGTCAGAGCCTTTACCTTATAGGTTGCTATGCTGTTACTATGGAGACACTTTTAGGAATTAGCGTGTTTGTTTGTAGGATGAAACTAGCAAACAATCACCTAGTTGTTCACTCACAGATATCTGGAAATCTTTGAAATAGGTTTGTGAATATGAAAGTTTAATGTAGGAATGTACCAAGTGTAAATTTTATACATATATACAGTAACTAAGTATATAACAATCCTAGGTTTCGAACCTTATTTTTATTCACTTTGTAACTCAGCCCCTGAGCTAAGTTTTGAGATTTGAGTTAATCTAAGTACAGTATTAGTAGCAAGTTCAATAAATCCTGCTTAGGAAACGTAGGACTTCTCTGTATGTGGAATCTCTTGGGCAGTGCGTTTCTGTCTTTTTAAAACAGTTCGGGTCAATTATCAGTATGCGAATTGGAGCCGAATCAAAAATCATTGTCCGATTTTTCACCAGTAAAAATTCACAGTCTTGGTACACCCCTAGTTTGTAGGTGTAAAATGTAAACTATCGTTAGACTACACTGATATCTTTGATTAGAAACCAGGCATGTGCTGATAATGTACTTCAAAGCTACTTCCTGAAACTAACAATTAAAAAAAATGATGTAGCGAATATTCGTTTCGTTCCAGTTCCATTTGACGTAATGCGTAAAACATTTTTTTGAAGTACTGCAAACAGCATGTTACAGAAAAATTTGACACAAATTGGAGAACCTTCTGGAAAGTGGTAGCTTAATGGTTAAGCTCTAGGTTACTGATTGTAAGGTCAGGGGTTCAAGTTTCAGCACCACCAAGCTGCCACTGTTGGGCCCTTAAGCAATGCTATTAACCCTGTTCACCCCAGGGTTGCTGTATCATCTGACCCCAGCTTCTTGTACAATTCTGTATAAGTGACAAGTAAAAGCCTCCTTCTTCCCCTCTCTTTTGGTTCCTCAGACTTGTCGTTCACGCTGGAGACTCCTTCCAAACGAAAAAAACGCCTCTTAACAGAAAACCTCACTTTAGTTACACGTTTTTTAGTTCCGGTATACTGTATGGACCGTCGTACAAGTCCCGGTGCCAGTTGTTACAACAGAACCAATAATACCGTGTGTATATAAAGCCAATAAATGCGGTTAAACCGTATCTCCGAGCTTTAAAGGGAACGAGACAGTAGTTCTGATTAAAATGCTGCGAACAGGTACCAGTATGATTACGATGTTGGAAAATGGTGGTATGGAAAAAACAGTTACAATTAGTGTGATCATTGTGTATCAGCCATGCCTGGTAGGAAGAAGACACACATACCTCAAAAATCTACCTGTTATTGATACACACTGTTAGTTTTTATTTCAAAGCAGGATGAACCTCAATGCACATGCTCTTCAATACAGGCATCTTTCTCTCTTTTATTATGATTATTTGGACTGTTCTAAGTCGTAATGCATGAAAACCCCTTTAACTAATAGTTGTTTTTGAGCCGCTAACAGCCTTTTTAGATTCAGAGCCTTTTGTAGTACTGGTTTTGTGTGTGTGTGTGTGTGTGTGTGTGTGTGTGTGTGTGTGTGTGTCCCATTTTGTAGTGTCTCTGAACCTCAGGAATTGTACTTTCAGAAAACTTTTCATACCCAATCCTCATGACATCAGTTTCGAAAACATTTCTCTTGCATAGGTTATGGTACAGAAGATCAGTTAAAAAGAATAAAACGTTCTCTCATCGTTCCCTCAAATTTACCGATTCAAACGTCGTCAATCAAACGAGATAACGAGAGTTTGATGCGTGGGGTTGGTTTCTGGAGGTATTCCTATAACCCAAAATAATACAAAAAATTTAATACAATAATAAAAGGTAAACATTTGAGTGAATTTAGTGAACATTTGAGTGAAATAAAGAATTTACATACAGATATTACAGGTCACATATTCGACACGTGAAGGGTTTCCCAGGCCACCACTGTAGTAAACAGGTCACACAATTGGTCTTGGTAAGTTAACACAATTTTTATTTTTTTTCAATGTTCGTGAATGTAGTTTGGTGTGTTTTATCGACGAGACGATAAACACGATTGCTACCAAGTACCTTCTGTTTATCTTCCAAGCATTGTGTGCTTGTTTCAATTTAATTTCAGACGTCTGTCTTACTTCAGACAAGTTTAAGACCAAGGAACATTCATTCTTCTCACATCTTTGACAGTTCTATAAACATTTAACAGACAGATATTTTTTCCCTCCGTTGTTGTTTTGTTTTGTTTTGTTTTTAACCGTTATGATCGGAATATTTTACACGCATCCTCCGCTTCGTTTGTAAATTTTTTTTTAAAACCATGCTTTGTAAATCATAAGAAGCTAATATTACCTCCGTTACCTCCCGTCTGCGTTTTGGCCTTCCTGCTCCTGATTAATTATTTCCAAGCTTTACAAATATGCAGATTTCCTGTAATCCTCATTTAATACAATTTCAAGTATTGAAAAAAAAAAGAAACCACAATGCCTGCAGCATTGAACGCTTATAAAAAGCTTAGCTAGTAACGTTAATCATAGCTTAATAATTTTTTTGTTTTATCTGCCTGCTTAAAAAAAGGCCCACAGTTTGAATGTTCAATTGAATGATTTACAATTACACTGATTTAAACAACCTCACTGTAGCATTGTACTGTTTTTTCTTGTAGTTTTGTATGTATATATATATTTGGTAATGCTTTACATTAAGGTCATTTTTACTACATCATTGAACATGAACAAACCCTGAGCTTCAGCACTAATAAAGCAGAAGCGAGTGTGTATTCATTTGTGCATTGTTTTTTTTTTACCGATGTTTGGCACTAACATTTTTGATGGCAGTGTCGATCATTGGGTTTTTGCTTTGTTACTGTTGTTAAAGGTGTTTTAGTTCAGGAAGTTCAGGGTTTGCTTCATGTCACATAATGAATTCTTCATATAAAGTCTCTTACTATATTTTAATCACTTTTATGCAATTTAGCTCCGAATCAATGCTTTTTTGTAATAAAAATGTAAGAAATGCTAAAATAGTGGACATACTTTTTATAGCACTTAGCCAGGGTAGGATAATAATTCGAAAGGCGTGTCCACAAGCAATGCCAGTGACTCTGATTGGACGATTAAACTGGAGACGAAAATGTTTTCAAATTAAACAATGGAAATCTTCCTTTTATACAAACCTGATCGATTGGGGACAAAAATGGCTACTTTGAGCCAATCTGAAAGGATTCATTGTTCATAAAAGTTTCTGATCACTAGCTGGTTTTGTCTGTCATCGCTTGAGGTCATTTGAGAAAACCTTACCCCTATGCCTATACCAGTTCCTTGTGAGCAATTTCTGCCTACTTATAAATATCCTTAAATCCATATATGGGCTTAAGGACACACCCACTTGTTCCACTCGAAGACACACCCACTGGTCGCTGTTTTCACAAGAAAATCCTTGTTTGTTGTGCTGTAAACCGTCTTGTATGATCTTGGTGATTTTATCACATTGTGCCACCCTGGCCTCTATATACGTTTATGTTAAATCTTTAAACTTTTATAGGAAGTATTATTTTAGCACCTTGTATCTTTATTTTGTGTTTCTAGGCAACATTTTATTTAAACTAGCAAGGTGTCTTCTCTGCATATATATATATATATATATAAAATGATGTATCAAAATCATTCTAAAAATATAACACTAATTCTTTTGACGATGCACAGAGGAGACAAAACAATTGACATGTACCAGTTTTCTTAAAATGTTGCCTTCATTTGTGAATACAACAATCATCTTAATTTTTTTTTTGTACTTATTTTTTCAGTCATGTGTAAACAAAAGTGAATTAAAAGGACTAAAGTTATGCTGCTAGCTTTACAAATGTCATTTAGTTTTCATGTGAAGAATAGTTTCCATCACCTAATGGACCTAATTTTTTAATTCTCTGATTTATTTGATATTAAAAAGGCAATAAAGCAAAAAAAAAAAACTTTTTTCTTTGCCACTTCAGTCTATTTGCGTAATTTCATTCTCCGTTTCAGTCGAACCAAGTGTTGTTTCTAGCTATGGTTCCTTGTGCAGGGGCAGCAGTTAAACACCAGGGGGCGACCTTGCTCTGTGTTAAAGCTCAACAGGCAGAAACACTGTTGTCTGTGTTTCAAATACAATGACAAGATTTAATGGATTGGGTTTGGAAAGTATTCTAAGCCTATTAGTTGTACACTTTAGTGTAATATATTATGTCAAATAATAATTATAAGGCTGGAAGGTAACCAGCAACTGAAAGTACATGTCAGACCAAGAACCAAGCCATGATGTCCAGAAAACTGTTCTAAACATTGATAATCCAATTAAAGCTTTAGAGTTCTGACCTAAATGCCATAGAATATCTACGTAAAAAAATTGCTAGTTTCTGGAGGAACAGGACACTGCAAAAAAAAAAGTCCATTAAATGCAACGTCCTGTTTAACAGGAAACGTAGTAATTTTTGCTGCTCGTGATCTGCATGCAAAAAATAGAATCGTTGGGTATACTTTCATTTTTAGAAAAAGCTGTAGTTGCTTCCTGGAAAATTTCATTAATACTAAATCCACTTAACCTGGACAAAATTGAAGACCTCATAGACATCTTAGATATAGACTATGGACAAAAGTTTGCATACCAAAAGCCAAGCCATGCTGTCCATAAAAACTCTTCTAAGGAACACTGATTATCAGATTTATAAATCTAAAGGGTCTAAAACCATTCCTAATGCTATGACTGTTCTATCATTCCGAAAGTTGAAAAATCAATCACTTAGCGACTTTCTGGATTCAGCTATTCATCCAAACCCCAGTAACTGGGATAGTAGAGTTTTGTTCATGGAGGTATTTTATCAGGCATTTCTATTGTACAGTGGTGAGATAGAAGCCACTCCTGAGAAAAATGTACACGGCAAGGATTTACTGGTCACTGATTTCATGCAAATAAATTATTTGGACAGATGAAAAAATGGTGAACCCTAAGCACTGCATTCGTCGGGATCCGTAGGTAGGTTAGTGGGAACGGGTTAGGGTAAGTGGAAACAGGTTTGGGTTAGTGAGAACGGGTTAGGGTTAAGGTTAGTGGGAATGGGTTAGGTTTAGTTGAAATGGGTTAGGGTTAGTGGGAACAGGTTAGGGTTAGTGGGAATGGGTTAGTGTTAGTGGGAATGGGTTAAGGTTAGTGGGAACGGGTTAGGGGAACAGGTTTGGGTTAGTGAGAATGGGTTTGGGGTAAGGTTAGTGGGAACAGGTTAGTGTTAGTGGGAATGGGTTAGTGTTAGTGGGAATGGGTTAAGGTTAGTGAGAATGGGTTAGTGTTAGTGGGAATGGGTTAAGGTTAGTGGGAACGGGTTAGGGGAACAGGTTTGGGTTAGTAAGAATGGGTTAGGGTTAAGGTTAGTGGGAACAGGTTAGGGTTAGTGTGAATGGGTTAGGTTTAGGTTTGTGGAAACGGGTGAGGATAAGAGTTAGTTGGAACGGGTTAGGGTTAGGTTTTGTGGAAACGGGTTAGTGTTAGGGTTAGTTGGGAGTGAGATAAACATGACCTTGGGACAGTCTGCTTACCCAACATGCCGCAAGCTCCGGTTCAGAGTTCTATAGAAGTCTGTGGAAATCCCTGCATGTTAAATGAACCCAAAAGGGGTCAAAGTGTGTGAGAAACCCCACACGTTAAATGTACCCAGTGTGTCAAAAAGCGACACCAAGGTATCCTGACTAATGCGTCTATATGTGATTAGTTGGGAGTGAGAACGTGTTTAGCCAATAAAATTCCTACAGGGAAACACAGTGGTGGAAGCATCTAATTGAGATGGTGGTATCGTTAGTTGCTCTGAGATGCAAAAAAACAATGTTTGACAATGTTTGTTACATTCTTTCCTTTTCTTTGCTTTAATATTATTACCTCAGGCGCTTTTTTTTCAAGGAATAGAAAAGAATGCAGTCTTTAATCTCTTCACAGAAACCTCAGCAGTAATAAGAGTGTATACAGCATTCAAAATTGATAGTTTCTAGAAGAACATTTATAAATAAATAAATAAAATGCAACATCCTGTTTCACTGGAAACATTGCAGTAACTTTTGTTGCCCACAATTTCCATCCAAGAAATTTAAGTTCTAGGTATGCTTTTCTTTTCAGAAGAAGCTCTAGTTGCTTCCTGGAATCATTTAGTAACACGTAATTCACTTTCTCTAAACATAACTACCATGCATACAACCTCCAAGACATCTTGGATATACACTATGGACAAACATTTGTGGACACCTGAGCATAAGATTGGTGTGTTTTTTAAACATCCCATTTCACATGTAGTCCAAAAAAAGTCCACTTTTCTTGTAAGACGTTAAATAGATTTAAAAAATATAGAGATTTTGTGGGGTGCAGTCAGCATTCACATTCATCCCAAAGGTGTTCACTGTGGCAGGAGTTCTATAGCAGGAGATCTTCAACTCCAAACCAATTTGACACATATCTTCATGGAGCTGGCTTTATGTACAGACGCATTATCATGTTGGAACAGGTTTGGGTCTTCTAGTTTCTAGTTCTAGGTAAAGTGAAAATGTAATGCTACCCATCCAATGACATCCTATACAATTGTGCGTCTCCCCCACAACTTTGTCCTAATAGTGTAGTTTTAGATAGTGTAGATTTAATATATATTCATAAATATTCATAAATTCATATGTAGTCAAATAGTATTTCATACCAATTCATTTTACATGTAAGATCTACGGTGATGTATGTAAATTAATTATTTAATGGGAAAATATAACTATTTTTATAAATGTGTGTATCAAGCTGTGCATTTTTATGATTTAAACAACAAATAGAATTTCTGGTAGTGTGTCTGTGCATCCTAATGTATACATGGATACTCTCTCTTTCTCTTCTCTCTTACACACACGTACACACACATGGTGAAAGAATTCTAAGGTGGTGTAATGACTTCACCAAACCACCAGCTGGAAGGTGAAAATCCTGAGTTTTACTCTCTCTCACACACACACACACACACACACACACACACACACACACACACACACGGTCACTTTATCTCAGTCCGTCCCAGCCCAGACATGAAAAATCCCAAACCGGTAGCAGCATCAGGTAAAAACACATGGAAATGATTCCACATGACTCCCCTGCTTACACACTCTGAGTCAATCTGTGATTCATACTAATGTGTATGACTCAATCGCTTTTTGTTCCCTAATACATTAATAATCCAGAAAGTGAAAAAAAAATGCGGTGTAGTGAAGTCCCAAAGACTGACAAGATAAAAGTAAAAAATTAAAGCTGTGTAAAAAAGAAATAATAAAAAAAAGAGAGAGTGTGAGAGAGATAATAAAGTGAATAATGGGAAACTGATATTTATAGATGGAGCAGACTAAATAGATCATTCATTGTTTTCCCAGCAAACACTGCAGACTGTAAACATGGCTGCCGAACACATGTCCCACTCTCTGTTAGATGTGCACAATTGGACACACACACACTAATAGGATCGTCTTTGTACTTCTAACGAACGCTTTTTACATGCTTTTTTCATATTGACCCGTTTTGTTTCACACTGTAAATTCAAACCTAGTATTTCCCGTTTTAACCTCGAATCCGCGCTTTCTCTTTCGCTCCGATCACAATAAAAAGTAGCCTGTCCTGCATTCGGACTTTATTTGACACAACAAGCCATCAAATCCCTAAAACAGTGACTCAAATCCAGTAGCTAAATCCGTCTTTTGGAAAAGTGCCGTCTATGAAAATGTGGGATAGAGATGAAATGACTTCATGTGCAGAAGCCGTTCGTTCCAGTTCCAGTAGGTAATTATGTACATATGTTACTCAGAGAATGTTTTAACTGCTTTTGCCCACAGACATCGAGATCCTCTCAAGAAAAGAAATGACCAAGCTGGAAATCTTGATAAAATCACACATTACATTTCGATGAGCCATGCAACATGTGTCATAAATACCAAAGCCTATACCATTCGCTGGTATGAAATAGAAAAGGTAGTACTTCAGCTATGCATGTTGGGTGCCAGAAATAATGCTGAATCATCTGTAACGTGAAACTAATCATGTGCTGTTTCAAGTAAAGCAGTCTTTGGGGGCACTACTGAGAGCCCTTTCAGGAACTATACAATTCTCGAAATGACATCGCTTTCCACTAGCGATAGAAAAGTTGATGCAATGATGACCCTCGAACGAGCAACGAAGTCGTAAGCAATAGATCAGACTTTTTCATTAAAACACTTGGGAATGTGCTGTATATGGAAAGTAATCACATAAGTAATGTGTTCTGCTATTGCTAGCACCCTAAAGTGATTAGCTTTCAATACTAGCACATTTTCAATTGTATAATCTGCCTAATATAGCAATCCGATTCTTTAGATTGTAGTGTTTACAGTTACTTTTTGCCTGTGGAGCTGCAAAACATTCATTTTCTGCTGACACTTTTCTTGTCAAAACTCATCAACTCAAATCCACCATCTTTCTGAAGTGAGACTTTAACTGTGACTTGTTTTTGTTTTTTTCGCAGCTTCAGAACAGCATTCACATTTATTAATGAAGATTTTTGATATCATTATATCGAATATCTCAATGAAAAATCTATCAAACTGCAATTTTAACTCCTAAATCTTTCCAATTTCAAAAATATTACCTCAGGAATCACCATATCGCGCTATTAAGCTGCACTTCAATTTTTGAACAATTTGTAAAGATACAGTGGTGTTACAGGAGTGATGACATGGATATAATATTATCTTTAATTACTGCCACCTTAAGCACTTTCTCAAAGCAAACAGATTGTGTATACTGTCTTACAGGTAGAAACTGTAGTTGCTTTTTGAAGAATTTAGTTTATTTACACAGAAATGAAGAAGTAAAGAACTACAATATATACAGCATTTTGAATCAGATATCCAGCCATGGATATTTTACTAGGGATTTACTTTGGCATAAAGAGTTAATAGTTAAAAATAATAATTAATGATGCAGTTATTTATACTGTGTAATGTCTAGTTTTTTTATTATTATTAATTATGCAATGAACTGTAACTTTCCAGAACATGTTAAAATCGTGGACCCAAGTTATCAAATGCAAAAAGGAGTTTATGTTGGAACACGATGTTCCCCTCGTTAGACGGTAGTTGAACTCGAGTACTACCACTTGAGTCTGTATGCTATTGTATATATATTTTGATCATGTTGACATTTTTATTTATGGAAGGGTCAAGGGACCATCAGAGACAGCTTGTCAATGCTTGGTTTTTAAACTCACAACTTTACGATCGGTCCGTCCTTCCACTTCCCACTGTTTGTTTTCATTTATTTATATAAAGTGTTTAATCAGTTTTAGTCAAAACCTTATACAACCATTTTTTGTGTTCTTTCCCAAACTGCTACCACAAAGTTGGATGCACACAATTGTACAAGGATGTCTTTGGATGCAATATAAAATCTTCTCTTCCCTTGAACATTGAGACCCAAACTTGTTCCAGCATAGCAATGCCCCTGTGCGCAATACCAGCCCCATGAAGATATCCTTTACATGGGATAGAGTGGAAAATCTCCTGCTATAGATACCGACTGCACCCAAGTCATCTTCACCTCACCCACATAAATATCTGATTTTATTAATACCCTTGCGGATGAATAAACAAAAAACTCCACGAAAATCTAGTGGAACATCTTCCCAGAAGAGTGGCGGTTATTATAGCAGCAAATTGGGACTTAATGTGAAATGGGATACTCAAAAAGCACATGCCAACCTTATAGTCAGTCTTATTTAATCTTATCTTACAGGCGTCCATGTGTTTTTGTGCTGCGGTAATGTATGACTTTCCATTTGGGGTAAATAAAGTGATAAATCTATCCATCTATTGATCTAAAAACACGTTTTTCTTACACAAGCCTTTCGGTGGAACTGATTTAAAGTCGTTTATTCGAACCTAACAAATCTTACTGCTTCAAAACAGAGTCAGGGTGAAATAATAAAAGGAAGTATATATGGAATTCTCCCCCCAAAAAAAAGCGTACAGAGGAAACATTACATTACGACTTCTCATTGTAATCTGTGGACTTTTACCGCCCTCTTTTATTTTCTTTTTTCCGTTTCAAACAAGGCGTAAAGATTAGACAGTACTTTTCATCACTCCGATACAATCAATGAGGCAGTCTTTAAATATTAACACGCCGAGTTTCAGCCGTCACATCCGAACAGTCGCTGCACGAAGGGTAACTTCTGCTTTTCTTCTGCTTTTGGACAAGTTGTTTTTGTTTTGGATCAGATAGCAAGGTGATGCATGGGGACTCGAATCTTTTCCCACAGACGTTTGCACAGTTCACTAATAACACACAACCAGAACACTTCCTGTCACACAGGAACTGATAGTAGTGTTCAATTCTATCACTCTCAGAGTGGATATATTTTCTTTATTCCTTAAGAGCCTCATTTTCCACACACACACACACACACACACACACACACACACACACACACACACACACACACACACACACACACACACAGTCACAATCACAGTTATATCTTTGTGAGAACTTTTGTTCAGGCTAATTACTGATGCAAATAACACGTTCTATGACGCATGTAAATCTGATTACGACCATAACCTCAGTGAGCAAAATAAAAAGATATTTAAAATATAAATGTTTAAGAAATAAATACAATAAAAAAGTTTTTATCTAAAGATTTAAAAAAAAAATTTTTCTTTTTTTTTTTTTAATCCTTGTGAAATCCAGACAAAAAAAAAATATCACTGTTTAGATTTATTGAAGATTTATTTACTGTTTATCTTAATTATAGGCGCAAAGACTTGAAAAAAAATAATGTCATTAACTTAATTTAATTCTGATTCAATGAAATAATGAAACGCATTCAAAACAAGAAAATATGAATTGCTATTTTATATGATGTGGAAAATCTTTCATCAGATTTTCATTTACTTTTATTTCATTCCCAGTGCCCAATCCATGAAACATTCCCAGTCTTAAATCAGAGTTCTAATCATACACACCTGCTGCCAATCCCACCCGCAGCACTCAAACCTTTAAAAAGAGACCATCTTTCATATTGCTTTTACAAAGCAGGTGATCAGAAGTATCTATATTGCTTCACCAAGCCTTTGGTTTGTCTATCATGATTTTCTTTCCTGAGAGCTCTGTCTCAGCCTTTGTGTTGTGAAAGATTACACAAAAATAATTGGACGTAAAAAGGAAAATTATTTACAAGGGCACCTGAATTTCTTTCTTACAAGTTGTTGATTATAAACATGAACTATGATAAAAGCTAAAGCTAATGAATTGGTGTAGCACGAAAGAAATGTAGCTTTCGGGACCTGGGTTACACTGATTAATATTAATGATGAACACTATCTTTAATTTCACCTCAGTTTTCTAGAGGTTCTTCACTGTGAAATAGCATAATCAAGAACACAATATTGTAGTCTGTTATAAGCCCAACCAACCAAGTATCAAAAACGATTATATTGTAAATCAGTAGCACTCATTAAAACATTTCCTTCGTGATGTCACCGCAAATAAAATCTGTTCATTTATTAAACTGAGGCGGAGAGAACTGAATGTTCCACTCGGCATAGCGAAAGAAATCGCACAGCTTTGCTCAATTTGCTTTTTAAACTCATTTTCCAAGCACTAGAGAGGTTTATTGGTTATATTGCATGCGAAAGGCTTTTGGGCCTTGAGAGACTTTTAAATGGCAACACACAACGCATGTGAAAGCAAGTAAGAGCAACATCCTGTTTGCATCACTCAGGAACGAAGTTTCAGTAACGAATTAAGGCAATGTAGTGCATTTAGAACGATTGAGACAGTGTGTGTTGTGCAGGTGTTTTAAACACTTTCTTGTAATCATGCTGTAATATGTGGTTCATTTTTATTTATTTTTTGTTACTTGACCATGTGATTAGCAAAATAATGGAAATCTGCATAGTCAAATACAAAATTAAAGAAATTAACAATTTGTTTTAAACGTTTAACCGTTTCGAGTGAGTGGTTCATGGATAAATAAACGTCGATTATTAATGTTGTTCCGAAAATAGGTGCCTTTTTCACAAAGGTCAGTGTTACAGAAATCTAGGTTAGTGGCAAGGAAAAAACCCCTGAAACATCATGAAGCAATAACTTCATCCTCTTCCGAGTGACAGCAGATTGCGGATCTGAGTCTTCCTGCACAAATGTATACTATAAAGTATAATCATATGCTCTTACATCACTCTGAGCAAACGAGGTTTTGGTTTCATTCGAGGTTTAACCTTTAGCACATTTTAAATGAAGTTATCTATTGTGTAATGAAGTGTAGACCGCAGTGGTTGGATTTCCTGTGTATTTCTGTAAATCCTTGTATGCTTCATTAGTATTAGTTGGAACTCTGAGTGCATCCTTACATTTTAATTCATTCCATTTACATTTTAAACAGAATTGGTTTAGCTTAGTCATGTTTGCCCAGACATTGTTTTTTAAAATTTTTTTTGAGATTCCGGCATCCTCACCCTAAATCAGTAGCAGATTTTTACACCCAGTGATGGACGAAGTACACAAACCATGTACTTGAGTTAAAAGTAATAGTCCTCTATTTAAACTTTCACTTCAGTAAAAGTGCAAAAGCATTTGGTTTTTAAAGTACGATGATTTATTATGACTATAATGTCCGATCATTTCTGTCACAAGACTCAGAACTCGGTTTATCTAAAAAGACTCTCAGTGAACCAACCTATTAATACAGTGATATGAATTCCCTAAACACTGATATCTATTCAAATGATCATGACACCAAAACCTTTTCAACTAATAAAAAAAACTAGCAAATATATCCACGGGTGTTGTGGAAAGTTAGAGTCAGGATTTTCCATTATTTAATGCGTTGGTACTTAAATACAGTAATTAAATACATTTACTACATTAACACCATTGTGGATGATTTGAAATCAAAAAGCATCAATGAATCATGAACTGAACTGTATCCTGTTTTTTCTGTGGATCGATTCTGTTTTGAGTAACCAAAGTACCCGGTTTAATGGGTCGAAATGCCGGGGCGCACACACCAGTTTCACGCTTTAATCCTTTTATTTCATTATAAATCACATCACATGAAGTCATACAAACAGTGCAAACGTCTACATTCCAAATAAAACATTAGTAGTGTTAACAGTGTCCTCGAGATGTGACAGTACACGTGGCTTAGATAACGTGGCTGATAAATAAATGTATACTGATATTTGATCCTCTTGTAGTCACGTGAGCAGATCGAAAACGCTTTATAAAGACGTGTAATGAGCAGCATGTCAGATAGAGATCTGTTGCGTAGGTCATAAATAATACTGACTGGCAGAATAAACACATAGAATAAGAATAAATATAAATACATATGATTTCCTGTATATACTGATTGCCTTTTCATTAGGGCTACATAAACAGGTCACTAACTAGACCATAAAAATGTATTAGTAATTCAATATAAAGGACCACAGGAAGCACAGACGGCCAGATATTTTTCAATGAACCCTTGTTAGATTAGCAGTGACACTGCCATGGTAACAGTGTGTGTTCTGCATGAGTGTTATCAGGTACAACAGCAGCGCTGTGGTCATAAACGGCCAAAGATAAAGGGTTAACGCAGACTGTGCATGGGAAACGATAAACTATGCTCTCAAACTGTACACCTAGAAGCTGAACCAACAAAGTTGTAGTGTACAGCAACACCACACACACACACACACACACATACATACACACATACAGCAAACTGGCTACTGTTAGCAGCTGTACATATACCTAAAGTGACACGGGTATACATAATGAAAAGGCATCCTAGTCTATACACTTTTTCTTAAATATATAGTAATAAATATTCTTCTCTCAGTAGGTCCCAACTGTTTTAGAAATCCATTTACAGCAAAATAAAAAACATTTTACATTCGGTTTTAATTACTTCCTTTTTTCCCCTAACATTATATTTCTCTCACATTATATTCACATTTCTTCTTCATTCACACACTTTTACTATCTTACTCTCTCTCTCTCTCTCACACACACACACACATGAACAGATGGTGTCTCTCAGAGTCTTTGTTGCGTATCACAGCCCAGGAACTCCACCCTCAGAGCGATGTCATTAACCCATCCTTTTGGATGGATGCGAATGAATCGGGTGAACAGCGGAGGCTCGAACACGTTCAGCTTCTGCTCGTCGTGCTCGCCGTTCCCTTCGTAGATCTGCAGATGAATGGACGCACTCATAAGTGAAAGGCAGTACACTTTATAACGCTTCAAAAGCATTGTACTATTAACTTTTATTATTTCAATGAATCATTATTTTTCATTGAAGAGAAAAATTGATTCATTTATAGAGTCAGGTTCAGAAAATGTACTTTATACTAATACTCTATCAATATATCATCTCTATTGTTTGCCTCTAGCTTTGGGAAATTCAGATCTGTTTGAATATAGACTGTACTTCAGACAATGTTTTCAGAAAATAGTCTTCAAAAATTAAAAAATCCGCCATTTAAACACTTGAACTATTTGCATATTACAATTAAATTCCATGTCAGTATTATAGGACATGTGACGACTCATCTACCAGTATGGACTGGGAATCTGTCCCATAGAAACCTCATACAAAGGAAAAAGAAAAATGTGCAGGACAGCAGAAGCTGAGGGTTTTCTAATTCAGTACTATAGAAAAACAAAACGGGGTAAATTGAATTATGATTTATTTACTCACGCATATTCATCACTGTGTGATTAGAAAATTTTTGGATGCAAATTTTAGTCGGTATTTAGTAAAAAGAGACTCTTCACACACCTTCTCTTGTTGTGTTCCCGGCTCGGTGACCATGGCCCAGCTGTGGCCGTCATCACTAACCGAGATGGAGAACTCGGTTACCATCATGCTTGTGAACACAGATTTGGCCCCCTGTGTGACAATGCCGGTGACTCTCTTCACCACCTGGAAGTCCACCTGCAGCCACTCGTATGGGTTATTAGACTGGGAAAGAAAAGAAAGGGTAAAAGAAAGAAATGTTACAAACGGTATAATAACTACACACAAATACACAAATCACAAATATGCCACAAACAAGATGTATCATTTGTTTGATAAACCAAAAAAAAAAAATCCTTTCTAGTTGCAGCATAAGTGAAATAAGTGTGGTGTAAGTATGGGTCATGTGGGAATTAATCAACACTGAGAAGGTAACAGTACTGTACCTCTGACCACTCCATATTCATGTGTGTGTGTGTGTGTGTGGCTGCTTTCAGACGGAAGTGGTGAAAGTGATGAGTCATGTTCGGGGAGCGAAACAATGTGGCTCGCACGTCTTGCTCCAAAACACACGGCTATAGGAAGCGCTTAACAATAGTGTTTAAAAGTGTAGCTGCCAAAAGACACCAGATTACTGATAAACCTTTTATCAGCACATTTTTTGGTAGCAGTGGTGCTATTACCGCCAAATTCTTGATGAATAGTAGGCTTTTTTGGTATACGCCAAAAATCGCTATAATAACGATGAATGGATTATGTCTTGAAAAGTGTTTTATTGCATTTTATTATTACTTAAATTTCACTTTTCAATAATTGCCACACTGTGGTATTAATACTGATAGATTCTGCAAGGAAATATTTGTAGCATGCAAGTAGACGAATAGCAATTTGAAATCGTTTTTTCCTCAAGGTTACCTTGGGTCTCCATGCATTGGCGCTGCCATCTTGGTTGAGCCGGGCAAGGTCTGGGTACCAAGAATTTCTCCAGCTTTCCCGGAAGGTGGACGCGCTAACCGAGTTCTTGGGAATCAGTCTTCTTTGCATTCCTAACGGCATTGAGCAACCTGAAACCGATTTTTTTGGGGTCTTGAAAACATTACCAAACTCTCAATGCACTGGACAGTATTCAGATTTCATAGCAAAATTGTTTATATTGTTCAATATTGAAAAACAAATCTGGCTTTTTTATATATTACAGACAGAAGCAGTTACAGACTACTCCCTGTAATTGTATGTATTATTCAAGCACTAAATATTAGTGGTCTTATTGGTGGAATGTTTATTGCTTATGTTTTAGAAAAGAATTCCTCAGACCTTTAGACCCATCTGTTACATATAGATTTGTTTCAGTATTCGTTTCATTTGACTGTGTATGTACTCACTGTTGAGGTCGCAGCCCAGCAGTTCAAACCTCAGAGTGGGCCTGGTGACGTATGTGATTGGATGGATGCGAATGTAGCGGCCGATGATTGGTGGAGTGAAGAGGTTCTCGTTCACCCTGGAGCCATCCAGGTTTCCATTAAATTTCTAGTTAAAATAAATACGTCTTGATTATTAATATCAAAATCACAAGGACAATTTAAAACAAGATAGACTAGATAAGACTGATGGCAGGATTAGCTATTGGCATTTGCGGGATTAAGGTAGTATTACGCGTTGTTGTATTGAGGCTAAATTTTCAGGGCTAGTCCTGAGACTGTGTGTTGAAGCTAGCATGTGCGGCTTATTACATATACAGGCTTGGACTGATAGTATGCCGATAGTCAATTATGAATTTACAGGACAGATGTGGGGTCCTATGTTTTGTTGTTCTGAGGGTTAATAAATCGTTCAGGCTAGCACTTGAGGTCTGATACTAACATATCCTAATTCGCTGCTGTTTCCTTTGTACGTCTTCCACGTTTTCTGGTCCAGACTGTAGCTGATAGTAAAGATCACAGTGAACATGTCTTTCAGGCCAAATGACGTTTTTGCGCCCTGGGTCTGGATCCCGTGGACCACCATTGGCCGTAGCAAATCCACCTAATGCAAACAAAAGTATTTTATTTCATATTCATTCAGGAGCTACACAAACAAGCTTTTTTGGCCATTTTGTTTAGCATTTTGTTCATACATTTATATACATCATATATGACATGAAACAACATAGTATGCAAAAGAGACATTCGGGGCATGAGGAATGTTTCGGTTTGGCTTTGAACAAGCAGGATACCGTACCTGGAGCCAGGATTTCTCACTGTTGCCAATCCAAGCGTTAACTGATCCAGATAAGTGCAGTCGGGCTAATCTTGCCTCCCATTTATCTGTCCAGACAAGGAAATGTTTCAAGGAAATTCCAAGCTTATAAAAATAATTTTGGTATTCAGAATTTTAAAACTGAAGTCTCAATAGATCTATAGTTTTATACCCCAATGATCGGATTCAGTAAGTTGGTCATCATCGATCCATCCTGACTGCATTCCCAGTGGCTGAATACATTCTGCAAGACCAGATCCATGTTATGTAGTCATTGGTCATTTACACAAAATAATGACTACAGAAATCTCTACATTTGTACTTCTCTACATCTCAGAGTACGTTAAATGCATATTGGGTTATCGCTGATTCTTACGTGGGTTATAAACAAGAAGTTTGGCTCTCATGCCAGAGAGTTGGTGATCTCCAATGGTGCACTCCACCAGCCATGTGCCCACTACTCCTGGTCTCATTTCAATGCTTCCAAATGCACCTGCAACAAGAGATGAGGGGACGAATGACTGATCATGAGCGTTATCTTTGGATCAGGACAGCTATTTCTGTATCATTAGCTATTTCTCATAGTCTTTTAATGCATTAAAAAAATACACATTTATTGTATTATTTACATATGGTTACCTGGATAAAGGTTGAAGATGCCCAGGCGATGTTCTTCGTGTTTCCCAGTGCTAAATGGTAATCCGTGGAAGTGGACAGCATGAAACTCTCCACCACTGCCCACGTTAAGCAGGTGCCAACGAGATGTCTGGTGCTGCGCCACCACCAGGCCAGGTAGAGTTTCTGCGACGTATCCGTTTATTGCTATATCGCATCAAGAAGAGCGAACCAATTAGAGTGGCACATAAATGTCAACACATTAAAATTCGGCAAAAATTTGACACAAACCTTTCGATTATCAAACAGTCTGTAGGTCATTGGTTTTATTTCTACTGATTAGCTTATATGTAATAAAGGCACTAAGTTAACACATCATACTATAAAATACAGCGAGCATGGAATTTGACTTGTACCAGCAAATTTGTTGTTGCTCTCAAACCAGGGATCATCTAATTTAGCCTTGCATGGTGATGTACAAAACTTTGCGATGTTGTAATCCAGATACCAGCTCTTGGTTTCATCAAAAATGGTGAACAGAAGGAATAAATCCTGCACTCCCGGTTGCAGGAGGACACGTGGCTTGAGGGTCCCTGGATGACAGATCAGCAACGGACCAATCAGACCAGAGTTCATGTCCTTCTCCTGAGATACACAAATCATGCACGTCATCCTGACAGTCCGAGTTGATTTAATTATACTACTTATACAAAATTGACTTGAAGGCTTTAATAAACCACAATGGGGCAAATTCTTTAACAGTTTCAAGATTGATATTGCATACCATATTAACTGTAGAGTAATAGGCCCCGGCCTTGCAGTCAAAGTCTTTGGATGACGGTCCTTGTCTTTTGGTAATTCTCCAGTTGTAGATCCTTTCTTCCCCAGGAGGCACTGGATCGCCAGGTCCCTCATCCTCCCTTAGTTTCGCCCCCTGTGGTGCAGAGCTCACCATAGTCCTATCGTAGACCCCATGTAGGTGCAGGGAGTACGGTCTGGAGGCTGTGTTCTTAAAAACGACCTGTAACGGATGACAAACAGGAGAATGTATCCACAAATCAACCATGGTTACATATTTGAAAATGTTCAAATGTTTCTATATAAGATTGAGATGTTTCTAATTCAAAGTAGGATCACACTTACAGTTAGGACATCATTAACCTCCACCTTGATCACAGGACCCATAATTCCAAGGTGCTCATCTAGTTCGCCACGTTTCACAGGGTTCTTGAAGCCTCTATCCTGATATGCTCGGTACACAACTTTTTTGTAGGCTGGGAAATACTTTTTCATTCCTCTCTTCATCTCTCTGCGTAAACACATTTTTTCCTTGCGTTATTGATATTCAGAACAGCTCGCTAATTGGCTTGCAGATAATCAGTTAGTTGTAATATCACACAGTATTCAGAATGGAATGCAGTGAGGAAGCAGTGTTAAGTCCAGCATCACTGTCTGACAGTCTGATGTCACACTGATATCCATCTGATATTCACATCTTTAATCATGCAAAATCTGGCAACCCTTGATGTGTAAACCACAAACAGGCAATCTGCATAGTGAATGGTGGGTTTAGAGAACAATTTACACACAGTAGATGGCTTATATTACAACTGAACTTGAGTCTCTGAATAGGGTGCAAAGTCAAAGAAAACTTATACTCTACCTGGCACTGATTAATTGAGAAGGTTTGTCGATCCCGTAATCCCACATAACCTCCTCTGCTGCGATGTAATAGCTACGGAATTTCGATTCGCCAGACCTGATATCAAGATCGTCATTTGAGGCGAAGCTCAGAGTAGTGTTGTTGTCATCGTCTTCGTAATCGTCATACTCCAAGTTTAAAAGGTTTTTCACGTAGGTGTCGTTCCGTGACGAGTTTGATGAGGGATACTGAGAGCTCAAATCCAGATGTTGCACATCTTTGTGGATATATTCAGGAGGATTTAGACTTTCCATCAGTTTGTCCTGCTGTAGAACTTGGTCTTTTAGAACATCATTGTCACTCATTGCGTCGTTTCTTTTTGTGGCCTCACTGATATTTGTTTGCCATATTTCTCTTCGAGTCCTGTCTGTTAAATTAGCCAAATCGGAGGTTGTATTCATCCTTGATTTTTGAAGGAATTTCTTAATCAGGTCAATAGATTGACTGGTATCTAGAGTTGATGTTTTAGGGTTATCTACATCCTGGTATCTCACTGTTTTTTTGACCTCCATCCTAACCACGGCATCCACTTTCGTCTCATTCTGACTCATCGATTCTGTATCGGTTCTGTTGGAACGAAACGGAGGAGGATCACTCTCTGCTTCTGTGTCATTGTCTACAATCGCAAGTCTCTTCTGGCGTTTAGAAGAACTCATATCCACATCATTGAGTTGATCCAGAATATCCTGTGGAATTCCTCCCTGAGAGAGAACATCCAGGTCCTCGCCTTCATCCAGTGGGACAAGTTTTCTCTTGCATACCAGGGTGTTCATCTCCCCTTTTTTCTCTAAGGGGATCTTGGTGTCGTTTTCCTGCTTTGTTTGGCTCGTGTTGCGTGACACTTTTTGGCAAACCTGGATAGTTACAGTTCGATTCCTCCTCCTGAAACCTCGTGGGATTTGGAAGTGCTTATCTATTTGATCCTCCAAGTCATAATCATCCGTGTCCACCAGGGTGTGATCTCGTTCACAGGTAAACACAGAGTACCGTACACTCATTCCCTTTTCTTTTAGAGTCGGATCGAAGGCACCAATCTCCCACTCACCTGGATGAATTATTTTTATTTAAGGAATAATGATTAAAGAAGCACTACAACAGACACATTATGAAATCCAGTGACCATAATGAGATTAAGGCAATGGTACAGCCAGAAAGCTTGGATTCTTACCTTCAGTCTCCATCTCTGTGATGACGGTGTCACCGGTCAATGGGAAAAGTGTAAGGACCGTACCATAGGTTCTGTCTCTTTCGAACGGGTTTCCGGTGAAATACACTGACAGGAAATCACTCTGCATACCCACATTGGCTACGTGCCAGAGCATAACTTCACCAACACACATCTTAAACTGTAGACTGTTATGCATGAAACCATTAACGCCTGCAAGAGAAAAGAGATTGAATAAGGAAAAATATCCGCTAGATTATTTTTCTAGTTGTTGCTACACAACATAAACAGGGTATAGGTGACACTTACTGTGCATGACATTAGCGTTGTAGAAACTGGGATCATTGCGATCGATATTGGAATGGGTTTCGCTGAACTTCTTGAAATTCTCATCGGCATACCAGCTTTTGTTTTCATCAAAAATGGTGAACATGAGGTGTTTTTCTCTGTCTGAGGATAACTAAAAGAATGTAGACATGTTGGTCATGTTACCAAGTCTATCTATTTATCCATTAGTCCATATACCATACATTTTACCCACTGATCAATTTGCCAAAATCATCTATTTATCGGTTGCATAACACAACATTCATCCCTGTATTCATCAAACTGAAGTTTGGATCCTCTAAAAAACCTTTTTAATTTAAATCAAGACCTCAATTATGAACCACATACAGTATAACAATCAATATTTCCTATTGAATTCTTTAACTGAGAGTTACACTCACCACTTTCCCTCGTTTGTCCAAACTCTCTGATTTGCAAATGATAAGTGGCCCAACCAGGCCAGACGCCATGTCTCGTTCTGGATCCACAGTGCTGTGGTAGAGGCGGGTCAGACAGCGGGGGTCGGCCTCCATGGGCGCATCCTCTGCTGTCACTTTCCACAGGTACATCATTATCTCACCTGGTGGGACAGCCAGAGAGCGCAAGTCCACCTGCTTGTCTTTACGCCCCACCAGCACACAAAATACACTGGTTATTTTCAGAGTCAGTTGTAACTTAATCAATGTATCAAAGTCATATGTGTGATAACGTTGTAAAGTATCACTAAATTCCAAAAACATCAGTCACAAATCTGCCCATTAGCATTTAATAGCTGTAAAAACTTCCTAAACATAGTGAGACCTTCAGAAAAAGAGCTTTTAGCCTTTGTGAGAAACAAATCAGGTGCAGGCATTAATCTTTACAAGGTCATGGGAAAGGGTAATCCTGTTATAAGATTTTGGGTTACATTTGTAATCGTTTGGCTTTGCTTCTAACGGCTTTGCTTTTCAAATAACATTTTGTAGAGCAGGAAATCCTGCATTTGGCACCAAGTAAGATCTTGATCACGTTTAACCAAATGTTTGTGGACATTAGCTTTCTCCTAAACGCCACCACAAAGTTGGAAACTCACAGTTCTACAGAATGTCTATGTATGTTGTGACGTTACAATTTTCCCATCACTTCGGAAGGGTCCCAAACCTTAGACTAGAATATTTCAGCATAAATATACTGCTGTGCTCAAATCGTGGACCACAACAACATGGTTTTCCCAGGCTGGACTTAAATAACTGAACACCTGTGGGATTTCACTGACTGAACTTAATGTGTCACCTGACACTTGTACCTAAACTCACTAATGCTCTTGTTGCTGAAGGATCCCCATAGCCACACTCCCAAATCTAGTGAAAAGTCTTCTCAGAATAGTAAAAATGATTTACAACAAGAAATGAGGACTAAGTTTGGAATGCAATATTCAGCATGACATATAGGTGTGAGAGGTGTGGACATTCTTTTGAACATCATCGAGTGTATTTGAGTGTGTACTCTTACCTCTCCTCTTCACTGACTGCACGCTGACAAGTCCATTTGGAAAGATGTTATATGGTTGTTTAGCCATATTTTTAAAAATAATCTGAAATGTATTAGTCAACGGTGTATGAGTATTTTCCTTTAGTTTTCAGACCGGCATATACATTTTTGAAATGAGGTTATTTGTTATTTTTTCTTATACATTATTTTTTGTTACCTGAAACTGGTCATTCACTTCTCCCCTAAGCTCTGGCCCAATCAATGCATTGCTTTGGCTTTTCTTCTTTGTAAATGTGCTATCTGTGTACTCGACATAAGCCACCTTCTTATAGACTTTACCCAAGCGCTGTGTTGGTTGAATGGGCGGCTCCGACTTCAAATGTCTGGAAAGAAATTAACAAATGAATTCCGAACACACAAAAACCTCAGAGATCACACAGACTTCTTCCCAGACTTGTTTATGTTACTCCTACTTGTCTGGATAACACAGACTCACCAAAGTTACCTCATCAAAATGACTCAGCCTAAGTGACCCTGACTTATCCAAATGATTTTTCAACATACTTAGATATGGCTAAGTCAGGTATAACAAATATTAGTACCACATCAACTCATTCAAGCTACTCAGATAAACTGAATTGGGCTCTAAGAATTAACTCATCAAACATGTTCACAATGACAATGAAATTTTGCAAGTGTTCGTACCGGTCACCCTCAGGGTTATAGTCCCATATGACCTCCTCAGCACTGATGTAATGAACCCAGACTTTGGGGCGTCTCCCACCAGACCTTAGAACCGATGGGGGTCCACCAGGTCGGAACAAAACTGAAAAAAGATTATCCATTGGGTAGTCTTCATCATCATCTTTATTGAAAGTTTGCTGGACATTTCGCTTTTCAGGCAGCTCGTTGGATTCTGGGCAGTTCTCCACAGTAAAGAAGGCACTCATACCAGCTAAGCATTTAAATACAAACAAACAAAAAAGTGTTAGAAGAGCACGCAGAAATTTGTGTTCTTTGTATCAAGTCCTCAAAAAGACTTCACTGACCTTGCCGATGTGAATGGATCCTGCAGGAAATCAGAAACTTTCCTACAGCATTTGGCTTGAGCAGGGCGGTAGTGAGGGTCATAGGGGCTATTTCCAGTGTAACCCGTCTATGGTCCATTATTTTTAATGTGTGGTCTTGGAACTGAATGGTGTGGATGTCTGGAGTGGAGCCCAGACCAATAAAGTGCCAGGAAACTTCTGGAATCTTCTGGCAAAACTTCAGACCTGTTAAAAAAAGGAGTAAAAACTGGTTAGAACTATAATCTTGAGGTTTTGCTCCATTAAAAAAGGTCATTCATTCCACCCATCCGCCTAAGCACAGCCTTTCAGCAAAACATCCATCTATACAGTGTCCAAGCCACCAAATGATGCATTTAACAAAACTGTTTATTTGGTTATTAATCTATTAACCAAATTCATCCATCCATCCATTTATCCATCTATCTAATCCTTCATCTTTGGATAAGGAAGCCTGTAATCACTACACATTGACTGAACATTTATTAGGAAGGATGAAGCTTTTGTTTTTTATATCTTCAGAATTGTAGCAAATTCAATGTCCTTTTCTGAGTACAAACTTGAACATCTTTGAAAATATTATTAGCATAGACTGCAATTATAGAGCCTGGTAATTTGCAAGGATAAAATTCATGACCCCTGAAAAATCTACCAAGATTGGTTAATTAATATGAATTAATGTTGACCCAACCTTTTAGTGTGGAATTGACGTATCCGTTGATGGTGTGAAACTGTTGGCGATCAGATGATTTCCTCAGTTTAGATGCTCTGCCCACGTCCCTGTACCAACTCTTACTTTCATCAAATACTGCAAATATCAGCACAAACTCGGGTATCTTCCGTTGACGGTCCTCGGTTAGTGAACCTGAACATGGGTCAATGGTCATTAGAGTTAAAATCATGTACAACCAACTGGTCCATTAGTATGACAAAGTTGTTTTTTATTGGGCAATACAACATGATTGTTACCAAGACCCTAAAAAATCCAATAACATCAGACCTGATTTGCAGATGAGGAAAGCACCGATGAGTCCCGAATTCAAGTCTCGCACAATGTCCACCTGTGAGGAGTACGAGTATGTGAGGCACTCAGGGTCTGTGATCGTGGGTCCACTGTTAGGATGAATGTCCCACACATATTTATAATATCCACCAGGCTGGACCGCATCATCCCCCTGCTCCTGGAGTGATGTGGAGTCCTCGTAACCAGCACCTGGACATAATACAACAAAGCCGTGAAAACTTGATCATAAATAAATTGTGGTAACAATGTATAATTTATAAAATCTGACTAAATAGAACATAACAGGACTCGTATAGGAAAAAAAAATCTAACATACTTTAATAAATATGGAATACATTATATAATTTAATATAAAAGTAGGCTTACAGGAAATAAAGAATAAAGAAAGAATTATATAAAGAATTGTTCTTGTTATTATTTTTATTAGTCGGTCAGCTTTCTTATCATCCCCAGCTTTTAATTATCACCAGGGTTAAAACTTGTATTATATTACAGGTGAAACAAAAAACGAAAGGCTTCTTAATTAATGAAAATGTCTGCTTCTTTTACTGATTACAGAAATCCCAGCATTGCATAAAAAAAGACTTCCAACATTACCAAATTTAGGATTTATGAATCATGTGTTAACTGATTTTATTGACCAGGACTGGGCTTCTTCACGAATAAATACATACTTTTGTTCAAATCTATTTATATTTACATTTTAAAGATGGACAACTTTGTCAGCCTCTGAAAGATTTTCAACCCTTAAAATTGATCCAGAATGAGTCCACATGACTTGATTTCAACCGTGCTTGGGTCACCCTAGTGCTACTCTCCCTCTATCAGCTTCCTGTAGCTGCACACACCAGATTTAAAAACGCTGCGCTTGCCTACAATGCCAAAAATGGCCCAATTCATCCAGCACTGCAAAACACTCCGTACAATTCTCAATCACAGCTCGACTGGTCCCACCAACTCTCCAGGTACAAAGAAGACCTGTTTCCAGACTCTTCTCTGTTCTGGCACAATGGGAAAATGTGGAAGTGGAAAGTCTTCCACTTTATGTTGGGACAGCAGAGTCTCTAGCAGTCTTTAAATCATGTCTAAAATCCACCTTCCACATTTTCTTAAATGAGCACTTCTTGAATAAAAAAATGCCTAGAAAGTATTTCTAAAATACTTTCACAAGGGTTCATGAAATATCTTCACAAACCCTTCAGCAATTTGCCTGTTTGATCAGTTCCTTCAACATTACATTCACTCGGTTAATTGAGTAAACAATATTTTATAGCAACAGCTTTTCTCTGTCCGAGTCACACAATAAATCTGACATATGCACCCAGTTAACAGATCAAATACTAGACCTACTTTGCATCAGCAGCACTGACTTAATGACTAACAAGTCATAGAAACTAGTTTCAAACTAATTAATCATGTTTGTTGAAATCATGATCAGCTACTTCAAGTAGGGTACAATATTCAGCAATTAAATATTTACCATTCAATAAACACCTAGTTTCTTACCTTCACCACCTTCTTCAATATAGATACATTTTCTGTTTAAAAAACAAACCAATCAGAGGCCGCATGTTTATGATGTCATACTAAAGACTTCTTACAATCTATCTTAGAGTATTTTCAAACTACAAAAATACAAAACACTAAAGTATATTGATATAAAATGTAAAGCCATTTTCATCAGCCCTCTCAAATACAAATTACAAAATCCTATTTTACATTTGAAATACATATTTGAAATACATGTATTATAAATACCGCTTGGTATAAGGGCATATGCCAAATGCCATAAAGGTAAAAGTAAGTTAGTGACATTATCATAGCTAAAAAGAGATATCCTTTCACCAGGTTTGCTTATTTTTAAGTAATTATATGAAAATCAGCATTTTGTGTTACTTAATCTGACGAGAAAGCTTTGCTTTCAAAAAAGATTAACAAAGTGCTCACATTAGAGACTCCTTAGAATAAATCTGGTACATTGGAACACTGTTTTATTTGTGAAATAATGTTACTGTTGAACAGCAACAGTCTGTCATTATTTTTATACTTCTATTATGCATCTGCTATGATAGCAACAATTTATAACTACATAGAGAATTTTATCCAGAATTCTGCAAAAACATTGCACCCAGTCAGTCATCTCAGTAAGTATCCCAGCCATAATAGGCTTTTCTATTACTCAGTGCTTCTGCTGATCTAGATTTGAGGGTGGATTTTAGAAATAAAAGAAACTTCGCAGCCACTATTATCACATGGTTTTCATAAGAGAATGAGACACCAAGAACAAAATGATTCATGATGGAATTTTTAGTACTAACAAAGTAAATTCACCTTCAGATTGTTTCCAGTAGGGAATGCCGATCGGAGAAATGCTGAATGGATACGAGGCAAAGTTCTTGAAGTGGACCACTACTCTGTCATTCACCTCCACTCTGATCGTAGGACCCTGAATTCCTGCAGGGGGGAAAAAAAAAACCATGAAAAACATTACAATTTTACAGGTTCGAATTTTGGAGCAATTTTAGACACTTATTACCATTATATTGAATTGACATGCTAATGTATTTAAATGCCATGGGAAAATCTTGAATTTGAAAAAGTGACAAAAGAGGAGATCTGATGTGTTTTTAAATATAACTCCTGAACTTAAAAAAATCCAAACTATCCAAAGAACCTTTTATCCCACCTATAATATCCAGTGATTTTCCTCATTAAACATTGTTGTATTTTTTTCTGCTTATGTCATTGTCATTAACTGCTTGGGGGATTCACAAAGTAAAAAATTCATTGTATTATGTAACAGATTGTATCCTGTACATATGACAATAAACTCGAATTTGAATTGATCCAGTGTTGTGTTTCAACCTAACATTGTGCTTTTTCCAATTGATTTCTATAAAATAACCACAGAAACTGTATGCACTAGAAAAATCTAACATAAATTGATGGTATTGAAAGTAAGAGAATCAATTTATGGCACTAACCAGCCCATGGAGGTTCTGTTTTCGGGATGGTGAAAGTGGAGTCTGTAAATTCAGTGTACACGGCCTTGACAAATTTCGGACCGCTGGATCCCCTGTTAAAAATGAACAACATATAAAAAAATTACATGTCAGCGAAGCAATATATGGCATTTTCTTTGTTGTGTATTAGGATAATTGTGAGGATAACTTGGTCTATATGAGACAATGTTCATTGTTAAAAACTCAATACAAATAAAAACTAATTGAATTTCAGTTTTTTTTGCAACATGCATTGGATTAGGATGTGAAATATATACATACCCTGCCTACCAACTCAGATATATAGTTATTATATAAGTAGAGTTATATTATATAAGTAACTTATGATTTTTTATAGGACAATACACATTACAATATAAAAGTTAAACTTATGCTAAAGTTGCTGTATACTGGGACGCTGTATACAGGTACACAAGTGTAGGTTTAGTAAGAAACAAATCACGACTAGGAACGCTGTTTTAAGAAAATAACCAACAACATGACTTGACAAAAATGAATGTCAATTTAACGTTTATTAATTTGCCATTTCCTGGGGTGTTTATTTTTTATTTCTTAAGTTATTAAGAAGATCCCAACATGAAAATGCAAAACACCAAAAAAATGCTGATATAGCTTTTACAATAAATGTACAATATAACTACATGTCATTTAATCAAGATCACAGATTTTCCTTTATATATTAAACTTGAATGTTTGTATTGCTAAAGAAATCAATTGTATTAGGTGTGCATGTATTTTGTGTGTGTGTGTAGGGGGGGGATAGGTACCTCGGATTAACAGCTGGATCTGTAGCCCCAGTGTTCAGGTAGTCCCAGCTCGTCTCCACTGTGGCAATGAAGAACTCCTGTATCTTTTCCACAGCATGCGAATCCGGAAGCCATTTGATGAGGAAGAGGATGAACAGCAGAGGCTTCATTGCAAGAGTTTGCACACACACTTGCAGTCACTTGTAGTCTTGCACTTATTCACTCACTCAGCTATACTTCACATACACACACACACACACACGCCTGTTAAGGTTAAGTTCCTAATGAGTCGAGAAGACCAAGTGGAGGGATTTAAAAGAGAAACAGAATGGGCGTGACCTCAACCAAGGGGAAGTGAGAATCTGAAGGAGGGAGGAAAAAATGAAGACAATATGGAATATTTTCTGAATACATCACAGATTCTTTAGAACTTCTTTTCAGGTGAAATATATTGAGACACCTTAGAGTTTCTTGCCTTACCTCAGCTTTTTTAAGCTTTCTTGCCTGAACAAGAATGGTTTTCATACCATTTAATAGTGTAGACACCAACAAATGATGTTGAATTCTTGAAAAATTCCACACATATAGGTATGTAAGAGAAAAGGTTTGTTAAATTTTTTTCAGTCGTAAGTGGCTTTGGTTTTTAGCTTTTACTGTTATTTCATCCATAATTACAAAAAACACACTTATTTATTCATCTATTGATTCATTGCATATTGATTCATGGTATAACCAAATCACATGACAACAACAGGATTAGTGAAAAAAATTAATAAATACCAATACATCATCATATTTTGGAATCACTTTTTTTCTAAAGCAATGATGAGTTTATTAGTGTTATACAAATTTAAAAATGGCAAATTTCTTACACAACACTCTGCATACACACAAAAAGAAGGTCCATATATATATCATTATACTTTATTCTCTGATTATTACAATGTGCAGTACATAAGTAGCACGATTTAATCACATAAAAATCAAGGCAACAAGACGTGACTGAAACATAGTTATTATGTATCTACTCGTGTCTTCTGCTCTTGGAAACCTCAGCGGTAGCTCAGTGATTAAGAAGTTGGACTCCGTACTGAGAGGTAATGAGTTCAGTCCTCAGCACTGGCAAGCCGCTTCTCCTGTGCCCTCAACCCTCAACAACAAGGTCACTCTGGCAAGTCTGCCAAGTGCTGTAAATTACGTCCACAAAGTCCTAACAAGACAAGACAACTTTCACTGCAGGAGCTTATTAACAAAGGTTTTGTTCTTCATGTCCTGTATAAGGCCAGATAATAAACTACACTAACACATGAACTCAACCCATTTGGACTATCATGACTTCCTGAGTAGTTTATTCAACATCTGCTTTCCACTTCGTCCACGTAAAATAATTTTATTTAAGTTTAAATAAGCAAAATGTATATTAATTCACAAAAAAGTCTTCCTTCATTCCTTATAGTTTATCCTATTATTTCCACTTTGTGTCTATTAAATGTCTTCCAGTTTTGTTCTTTTGTGAGTCTAATAGAATTTATATAACATGTCTGCCCTCTGGTGGACAAAAGTTGCAAGTGCAAAGGAAGGACTCAAAATGTGTAAATCATTTTAAAAAGTTTTGTATTCTGTCATAAAATGCATTTATTAATAAAAAACCTATGGCCTCGTAAATAGTAAACAACATGAAATGAATTATGTACAGTATACTAATACAAGCGGTGATCCAGATCCAGTGAGCTTACATCTATAGATTAAATTTGATTAAGTTCCATTTATTGATTTTTATTACATTTAAACACAATATTTTATAGGACAAACATTTTATTCCTTTATATTATAATCTATTTCTATAACATTTTAATGTACACACCAACTAATTTAGTCTGAATTTTAATATAAAATGTATATATATATTTGACCAAAGCCACTGTTTACTATGTGATCAAAAGTAAAAGTTTTACAAAAACAAAAAATATTTCTTTTTTTAATAAAATTACATTTTATAGACAAAGTTTTAAGCTTTTTATGCTGTTAATTACAATTAATCCATAATCTATACCTTAATAGATTTTTCTTTATTAGCTTCTTATATATTCTTCACAGATAATATTTGTTAACTTAAACATAAAAATGATTACTGTAGAAATAACATAATCCTAAAAAAACTCATGCATACCTTCCTACATTACCTCATTCACAATCTGAATATATTTTTCACACAACGTGTATTTGATTTGAGTAGATAATGATATGATTTTATCATATAATCATCCTTGCTATCTGATTAAAAAGTGTTGCATTTAATAAAATGAATAATGATTTGTTTTCTGTGCATATCTACAGAATTAGGTGAAGTAAAGTGAAATCTATTCTATTTTCTGTAACATGGTCATGATGCCAGAAGACATTTTCTCGACAGCAGGTATTCAGAGATTTTTTTTTTCTACTCTTGGAGGTCTGCAACGTGATCATTGGCAAAATGTGCAATTTGTTTCAGTGCCAGCAGGAGGAGCACGTCCATGTCGTCGTTTGTTTCTGTCTGCTCGTGGTAGTTTTTCACAGGGAAGATGCAGTTCATTGGAATTTGCAGTTTGTTACTACAGTCTTCCATCTGCACACACACACATACACACACACACACACACACACACACACACACACATTTTAAAAATGCAACACTTGTATAATTTTTTCTTTTACGCATTCAGCGCCCTGCACTAATCACTAATATTGGCACCCTTTAGTAAGTCTGAGAAAATAAGGCTGTGGAAATGGTATTTGTTTAACCTTTTTTAACCTCTAATATGCTCTCATAGATATCAATTGCAAGCCACAACACATTTTTATCAAAAAACAATAAAGTACTGACTAAAAAGTTATGCTAACTCTCTGCTAAGATGCTAACTAAATCTTTTCCTAACCAAAATAAAGGGTCACAGGCTATTTTGATTATATTTGGGAAGGGTGACAGTGTTTTTGGGGGCACTATAAAGTGTACATCATCCACATCATGACTAACCTTATTTTTTATGATCTTGCTTATGTATATGTATTTCATATTGTTCCGAACAGCTGGACAGAGAAGATCACCCATAGTCATGACAACAGCTCGGGGGATTTCTGTAATTTAGATTGAAAACATTATTCATTAAGAAAGATTTGTGTGTGTGTGTGTGTGTGTGTGTGTGTGTGTGTGTGTGTGTGTGTGTGTGTGTGCCACTGTATATAAAAATGTTCTATTACATCTTCATATAAAGTTTATTCTTTAAGATTGATCTTCAAGATCATTATATTATATTGTTGGTTAGAAATGTCTAAACTGACCTGTTTGTGTGTATAACATATTCATGTACACCAGGTGAGGCATGTTGTATTGCACAAATACACAAAAGAATACATTTTCTATTTTACCGTGGTCACTGGCTTCCTCCAAAAATCTCTTCATCTTGCAGATGGTTTCATTTGGCATCCGAGAGATGGAGTTTGCCGACACAACACAGACCACGCAATGTGTTTTTTGTCCTGTTGTGGGGTTTCGAATGTAGATTGGATCATCTGAAGTCAGGGGATTGGCATCATCAAACTATAAATAAAGAATTGATAATTGTAGAAAATTAAACATGCAGTAAAGATCATTAAATTGTTACTATATGCAACCTGAAGGAGATTGGAGACTGGAGGTCACTTTGGAGGTGAAGAAGAAGAGGAGGAGTGTGAGAACTGAAAGAAGAATACAATGGTGGAAACTAAAGGAGGAAGACTGTAGTGTGAGATTCAGGGAAGAGGTCAGACAGTAGCTCGGTGGTGATGATTGGGCATCTACTGCTGAAGTGATGAGGGAGACAGCTAGAAAGGTACTTGGTGTGACATCTGGAAATAGAAAGGAGGACAAAGAGACGTGGTGGTGAAATGAGGAAGTGCAGGAGAGCATAAGGAGAAAGAGGTTGGCAAAACAGAATTGGGATCGACAGTGGCATTGAGTAAAAGACAGGAGGTGGAGCTGGAGGTAGCAGAGCTGAAGATGTTAAGGTTTTCGTTGGGAGTGACGAGGATGGACAGGATTAGATATGAGTTTATTAGAGGGACAGCGCATGTAGGAGGTTTTGGAGACCAGGAGAGGGAGGCGAGATTGAGATGGTTTGGACATGTGCAGAGGAAGGACATGGGATATATCTGTATAGGATGGAGCCACCAGGAAGGAGGAAAAGAGGAAGGCCAAGGAGGAGGTTTATGGATGTAGTGAGGGAAGACATGCATGTAGTTGGTGTAAAAGAGGCGGATGTAGAGGACAGGGAAGGTACAGAGACGGCTGATCCGCTGTGGCGCCCCCTTATTGGGAGCAACCGGAAGAAGAAGAAGAAGTAAGTGTATGATTAAAAAGACACCAACAAAGAAAGATACTGATGTGTTATTGTTTTTGTTATTATTTTAAATCATGTTACCTACTTTATATCCATCTGGTAAATGTCCATGGAGTGCACTTCTCAAATCATCATCATGAACATTTCTTGCACTTGATTCCAGACCCTTAAAATCAAACATGGTGATTTTCAAAGTTTCGGAGCCTGGATATTTGATTTCACAGCCTTTGTACTAAAGTCAAGAACACACACACACACACACACACACACAAAAAAAAAAAATCTGTGATATACTGTATATATACTGTGTATAAGTCACCTGGGCTTTTGACTGTTCCATATTCTCGCCTCTCACACACACACACACACACACACACACACACACACACACACACACACACACACACACACACACACACACACACACACAGAACACACAAAAAAAATCTGTGATATACTGTATATATACTGTGTATAAGTCACCTGGGCTTTTGACTGTTCCATATTCTCTTATTAAATATGCTGTTACTCTGCACTTGCATTTGATTTTGCTATCATGCATTCAGTACATTATTTCATCTTAGGACAATATTCAAAAATGTAATGACTGAATTATAAAAAAGTGACTGTGATTGCTGCAAATGTAGTTTGAGCGGAATATCAAAAACAGAAAGCTGGAAATCCAGGATCCAACCAGTATAATAATCATGTATACAAAGTTTTTTGCACAATTGTCACTTCACAATTAGTGGGTGACAGTTTCTTCTTTATGTGTGAGTGCCTGGGAAAGTGTGAGCCTGAACAGAAAGTCTGGGATTGTAAACTTGTTAGCAGTGATGGGAAGCATAGTGGGGCGACCATGTCTGTAGGCCATCTTGTGTTATGGTAAGTTGTCCTGACAATAATCATTATAACATACACAATAACATACAACAAAATACTTACTTTTTTTGTGCAGCTTTTTGATGATGATGGTGCTGTTTTCTCTTTAGTAATAATTCGGTTTTGAAAGACACTGTTGAGGGAATTTATAAAACTCGACTTTCCCATTCCAACAGGTCCATGCAGCAGGATCCGAAGATGGTTGATATTTGGATTACTTGGGGTTATGTTTGTAATATCAGCTACAATCTCACTTTTACTTCTGTATAAAAAATTACAAATGAGACTTGACATTACTTGGTAATTAAAACTTACAATTGATTAGACAACAAAGGTTCTTTTGAAAGTGTAACAGTATTGCTCATATGCTGTGATGTTTTGGTGTCCACACATTGGGTCAACAATGGTCTATGTGAACAACAAAGGAAACTTATTCCTACAGCTGAATTAATACTTACTCCCAGTTTACTCTTCTCCAGGGTTTGGAATACACTATAAAAATGAAAAGCAAATCGGTTCAAATTTTCCTTCAGTTCTGAGTCTGCCACATATATACATGTAAATGAATAGAAAATATGTGCAATCTTTATGTGTACAAAGGAAAAAAGAAAACATGATTAAAAAAAGACATACATTCAGAACCATACCACAATTTGTATACAGCATTCAGCGCTGTAGTAAAATAAACCAGGATTTTAGTCAATTATACATTTTCATGTACAAGTAAAGTAAAAGTGTACATTTAATGTTAATCTTAAGATCTGAAAGGATACATTTGCATAATAAAAACATTTACAAAATGCATTTATTATACTTAAACAAAATGCGGAAACTTACGAAACCAGTAGGAAGACATGTTTATTTCAGCTGGCTGTTTGCAAGTTTACAGTAGCAGAACCTAAAAATGAAACATTACTGAATAATGAGTAAAATATTTTCACATAGACTTCTATCAAAGTTTTTTCCTCACTATTTAAATATACAGTACTGTCCATTCGTTTTAGGCCACCACCAGCTTTGTTGTTGAGTGGTCTTACTTATGCAAAAGAACTCTAGATTTTCATGTTCGGTCAAATTCTATGATCTTTGGCATTTTTAATGAAATTATGTGACTGAAATTGTTAGAAAGCGTCCAATGAAGCCAACTTATTAAACGGAAAAGTGATGCTCAATGCATTTCTTACACAAATCTGGTACCATAGATTTTTTTTTCATAGCAGTCATTTTAGGTGTTAACAATGACATAATTTATGGTTCCATTGCAATTAGGTTTATGAGAACACGGTCACTCAAGCGTAAGGGAAGGTCGCACTAAATGTGGCAAACAAGGCATTAGCTTTGCTTCACACCAAAAAGATTTGAGACCAAATTATGAAACAGTTGATCAGAATTTCTGCTTTCAATTGCTTAATGCAGAGCAACCAATATTTTGGCCAAGCTAAAATATTCTTTATTTGCATTTACCCAATTTTTAAGTAAACTATTGGATCATGTGATTAACAAGTGCCCAAATGCACCTCATTAGATTAGTTGTTTTGACAAAAAATTGTTTTGAATGTCTGCTCTTGGTTTAAACCCTGGTTTTCACCTGTAGAAAGATTGTAAAGCAAAAGGAAAGGAAAGCCCAAAAATAACATTAATGTCACTAGTTCACTCCACAGGGTCAATGTATCATAAACCACCTCTTGAAGAATGGATTAATTGCAAAAATAGAGGCTATACTCCAGAGGTGGAAAGTAATAAAGTACAAAAACTTAAGTAGATTTATCTGGTATCAGTACTTGAATTCACAATATATTTTTCTGACATTTGTACTTCCACTCATTACATCTTTTACACAAATTTCTATATTTTCTACTAATTACATTTTTAACCAGACTCCGTTCCCAGCACCGTTCTCAGCCCATCGACAAATTTCCTGTCTTTGCGTGGCTTTTTCAATGTATAATTTCCTGCCAATCGTGCACCACATACAGTACATAGGCTAGTTTACAATAATAATAAGCAGGCAGAAGGCAACAAGAAGTCTGGGGTTAACGTGGAAGAGACAGTTGGAGTCAACGATGTAAACATGACTGAGAACAAAGACATTCATGATCACCATCTTTTCTCTGCTAGTGGATTTTGGGCCTGTCAGAGCACAAACTGTGTTCAGTACTTCAACTTTTACCAGAGTCTTTTAAAACATGAGCATCTATACTTCTAATCTGCTATAGTCTGACCAACAGTTCACAACGGGCAAAAAATATACCCCTCTCTCAGAGTGAGGCTAATCAGATTTTGCATTATGCTAGCTGGGCTCTTCAGGAGGGGGGATATTTCCTGACAACAGTCTTTCTGTTTCGATTTTTGCATCCTTCTGTTTTAAATGTAAAGACTTTATATAAAAAATTATATCAAAACAAGTTGATATCCAATTTCAATAAAAAATTATATCCACAATATTTTACTGAATGATTGTATGTACATTCTTCACGGTTTCTGATAATTATCAAGGAAAATCCATTGTTCTTGTTCTGTTTTACTTTCGATTCGAGCAGATAATGTGTGTACCATATTTTCCTTCCTGTTAATCCCTAGTGAAACGTCTTTGTTGTTCGAAGCTGCTCCGTAGGAACTCTGTTCCAGGTCCCAAAACACAATTCAAAGAATCTGTTTATTACCGGCTCTGCTCGAGGTTAATTATGTGTTTTAATGCAGGGAAAACTCTAAAACTATATAGAAAATAGGGGGTTTTAGGGGCCAGGCTTGGAAACCAGTATTTAAGTGGATATTTTATTTAATGTTCATTTATAGGAAAGATTATATAATGTCTCGTTACACACTCTTGGAATTCTGCTGAGGATTTTCACTGGTATTTTTTTCCAGGATTATTTTCAGCTGCATTTTTCTATAAAATAAGTTTTTCAGCTTTAAACTATGCATATCAACTTACGTATCAATATAATAACATTCCATTCACTTACTCTATAAACCCCCACCCTTGTTTTTATTACATTTATTTTGTTACTTACCTCAAAAAGGAGACAACAGCAAATGTGATCTCTTATGAAACTCTGCCTGTTGCAGATACCTTAAATATCTTCAAAACAGAAAGTAAAACTGTGTTTGTATGTGTCTGAGAGAGAGAGAGAGAGAGAGAGAGAGAGAGAGATGCTGAATCTGAAATTGCTGACTCATTCCCTATATTTCATTGTAGGGGAAGAGATGAATAAAAAAAGTAAGTGAATTTGAATACCGACTTAAAGAAGAGGATGTGGTTGTGGAAATCTTAAAAAAAAAAAAATGTTGCACTCATCCATGTATTAATTTGTGGTAAATTATATATTGTAGGGTTTTTTACCATTATGTTTATTATGTTACATTAAATATATAAAAATTAATAAATGAAAGTGTTTTCATTACTGTAAGTGAAGATTATTTTATTGATTGGGAAACATAAAACTCAACAAGAAATTACAAGTATAGGAACATACAATTATGTGCAGAACGTTGCTGCAGGGTTTCTGTGTCTGTGTCTGGACCCTTCAACAAAGGTTCCACTGGTAATGTGTAACATTGAATGTTTGTTACTGAAATACTGAGAGACACAAATACGAGGTGGTATTAAAAGGTTTCGAGACTGAGGCTACAAACTGGTGCTTTTCTGACCATGTGAGATACCAGGTATGAGATTTCATCCTGAGTTATAACTAAGTGCAAATGTGAACTTTTGCAAGAAACTGGAGACCTTTGACAGACGGAGATGCTGCAATAAGATTGAGGTGTTTTGAGAAAAACACACACACATGATTAGCAATTGTACATTTAAATGTTCACATTAGCATATACATTTACGAGCTCAAGAAGGATAGAGCCATGTTAAAAGTATTAGAGTGAAATCAAGCAAAATGTTTTATATATAAAAAAGAAAAATTCAGAGTGCTCAAATTAGCTGAATATTAGCCTTTAGCCAGGTAGCTACTGAATAAGCAGAAATAGAACACAGTATTTATCATGAAGTGTTCAGAGCTCGTCGGTGTAATCATTGGCAAAATGTACAATTTGTTTTAGCGCAGACAGGAGGAGGACATCCATGTCGTTGTTTGTCTCCATCTTCTCGTAGTAGTTCTTCACAGGAAAGATGCAGGTCATAGGGATGGACAGTCTGTCACTGCAAACCATTATCTGCATGTAAGAAACGATCAGATGTTCAGAACTAATAGAGCAGATAGATAGAGAGGTTGTTCAACCATGAACCGTTCATTAGCTTCTGGATCCTGTGTGTTATACATTGTGCAATGATATTCAGACTGACCTTTTCCTTTATTTTCATGCTTATGTAGACATTTCTCAGATTCTTCTTGACCAGAGGACAGACTTGATCAATCATGGTCATAATGACAACTTGAGGGATCCCTGCCATGTTGGAGGAAAAATTTTATTGGTGAAGATTTTTAGAAGATTTGTTGTCTAGGAAGTTTGATGTTTGAAATTGAATAAAATGATCATTTAGTACTGTCACATTGGTTCAAACTTCTGATTGGCAGCACTACTGCATTGCCTAGTGGTATTACTAAAACAGCAGCCATTCTAACAAATTTACTGTATGCATATGGAATGAACAAATCAGAAAATCAATGTGAAATTTGTTGATGAAACACCAGTCCCATCTACACTATATGGATAAAAGTATTGAGACATTTGACTTTACCATCCATATGTGGTTTTCCACACAAACTGTTACGACACAGTTGGAAGCACACAATTGTATTGTATTGTCATTGGATACGCTGTTCCAGCGAAATAATTCCCAGTGCACAAAGCCAGCGCCATTAAGACAAGTGTATTTTTAAGGAAATTAGATTCATATTTTCACAGATAAATATTTAAACCTAATATACAGTATATTTAGCCCTGACAAAATTTGCTAAATATATTTAGCTGTAACACTGCCTCACAATATATGGATTATTTTTTTACTTTGAATTTATGTTCTCTTATTTAAATCAAAAGTAAAAAAAAAAGTCAAATTACACATATATTGAACAAAAGCCATGACAGAAACACAATTAAGAAAATGGAATTCGAAAAATAGAATCTGTTAATCGCAAGTACTGATGATGTACAATTGTATGCTGTTTACTAATAGGGAGAACAAAAGTGACTGTCTATTTTAGAAAATAGAAATATATTTAAAGATCATTATGGAGGGTTTGAAACCTTTGATTTGACCTTATTCATCTGCCAAATTGCCACGCAAAGCACTCTTCAAATCCTCCAAATGAATCCCATCTTCTTTGCCATCTTCCACACCCATGGTGTCATAGAACATAAAAGATAAGGTTCCAGAAGTTCCATCTTTGATTTTGTAGGGTCTGTACTAAAGTGGAAAAAACATCAAATCTTATACTTTATCTGTTATACAATACCCAAGTATAATACACATGATTGAGGACCTCAATAATGGTAATCCATTATACAGTCAAGTTTATTCTTCAGTTAGGATTACATACAGTACTGTGCAAGGGTTTTAGGAAGGTGTGTATAAATGCTGAAAGGTAAGAATGCGTTTAGAAATAGTTTTTCACTTAATAAAATAAAAAGTCAATGAACAGTAAGAAAACCAAATCTGCCTGCAAAACAGTTTGCAAAAATAGTTTCTGAAGGAACTTGGCAGGTAGGGATTTGAAAAAACTAACCACAGATCTTCTGTGGATGTAGGCTGCCTTGAATTCCTATGTCTTTTCATGTCATCCCAGACAAACTTGATAATATTGAGCTCAGGGTTAAGTGGGGGCCAAACCACTTCCATGACTCATTGTTCTTCTTTATTATGAAGATAGTTCAATGACAATGGCTGTATGTTTGTCGTCGTTGTCCTGCTACAGAATAAATCCGACACCTCCCTGATGGTATTGTATGATGGATGAGTATCAGGTGGTATCAAAAGGTTTTGAGACTAATGGAGCTAACTGGTGCTATTCTGACCTCATTTTTGGCCACAATTCTTCCATGAAGAACATTTCTGGTCAGACATCTGGTTTCTGCCAGTTCTTTGCTCATTGACACTGCTGAATAACTTCACATTAAGTTTCCTTGGCTGACCACTGTGTCTACAATACTTAGCATTGCCCTTTCCTGTAGAAATAGCTTAAACATCGCATCTTGAAACGCTTCGAAATGCTTTGAAATCTTTGCCTGGAAAAGACCTTGCTGATGCAGTATAACTACCTTGTGTCTTGTGTGCAGTTTTAAACCTCCTAAACAGCTGTTTCTGAAACCGTGTTTCTGACTACATATGAAAGTGATAATTAGCACCAGCTTGCCACTGTATAACTCTACACCTGACTCTAATTCTGCAAAAAAAGGGTATTCACACCAATTATTGGTTTGATTTAGGTTTTTCTTTCATTCACTCACTTTGCATATTGTGAATTGATAAAAACTAACAATTGAAATATATTTTTGAAATATCTTGCTCAGTACTGTATATGGAAACTATCAATGGTTTCCACAACAAAATTGCCAGCTATTAATGAACTATTTATCTGCAGAAAGCAATAATGCTTGTATATAAGTCTGTCTGTCTATGCAACAAAGTAAGACATGCAGGTAAAGGTAAAAAAGGTAAAAAAGAAATACTGCTGCCTTTAATTTATAATTTAATAATAATAAGATTTAAAATATTTTTGCTTCCTTTTAAATACAATTTTTTTAGCAAAAAAAATAAAATAGCAGCTTAATAGTTTAAACAATCTTCAATTCTAGACAACTTATTCATTATAAAAACAACAGTACAGTCGAAACTACAAATAAGGAAATAACATTTTACTGAGGCGATGTAATGATAATACAAATGATACAATTCTGGTGCAACTAACATTTAATGATGATGATGATGATGATGATGATGATGATGATGATGATGCAGTTGCTTTGTTCATAACTCTGTTTTGAAATGCACTATCAATGGAATTCACAAAGCTGGATTTTCCAGCCTCGATGGGTCCCTTCATCAGAAATCGGAAATGCTTGATTTGTTGATTACAGACAGTAAACTCTCTCAACTCCTCCTCTAACTCGCTCTTGCTGTTTTAGAATAATAAAGGATGACAACAATTCTTTGTAAATCGATTGCTGTTCAAAGAAATGATCTTCTTCTTCTGCTTTCGGCTGCTCCCATTAGGGGTCACCACAGCGGATCAGCCGTTTCCATACCCCCCCTGTCCTCTACATCTGCCTCTTTCACACCAACTACCTGCATGTCTTCCCTCACCACATCCATAAACCTCCTCCTTGGCCTTCCTCTTTTCCTCCTTCCTGGTGGCTCCATCCTCAGCATTCTCCTACCGATATACCCCATGTCCCTCCTCTTAACATGTCCAAACCATCCCAATCTCGTCTCCCTCACCTTGTCACCAAAACGTCCTACATGGGCTGTCATTCTGATAAACTCATTTCTAATGTAAGAATAATTAAACAAACTTTCAAAATTGGTTTCTGTCCCTGGATTTCATAAATCCTGCAATTCTAATGTGTGTATGCATGCGGACTTCAGTAATAAATCTCCTGCATCTCAATCATCTCCTGAGTCCTGTAAATGATTGTTTTACTTGAATAAATGTATTAATTCTGCATTGAAAAGTTCTAAAATAACAATTGTGTATTATTGTTCACTTGTCACGTCCACCTCGTAGAAGCAATAGAGAGGAACTAAATATGTTTTAATACTTGTAGTTTTGGAAATAGGCACAAATCAGCAGGTCAGCAGGTTTTTCACATTTATTTTAAATGGTACTGATGGCGTGCGTTAATCTTTAGTTGCATTAAGACCGACTCTTATTCTACCACATCCTCGTGCCCCAGAAGTGAAACCAGCGTTAACGCGCATGCGCAGTAGACTCTGCCGCTACCCGGTCTGCTCCATTCCACGGTGTGTTTCGGGTGTTTGTAAATAAAGGGTCTCGAGTATCCTCGGTTGCACGCGCAGCCCTGGAGCTGAAGCAGGGACCATGTCCGCGCAGGGCGACTGCGATTTCCTGGTGAAACGCGCGCGCGAGCTCGTGCCCGTGGACCCGTGGGCTGCCAAAGCCTGGCTCATCACCGCGCGCACGCTCTATCCGGCTGACTTTAACATACAGGTGCGGAGTGCAGACACATACACACCCCTACACACACACACACACACACACACACACACACACACACACACACACACACGCATTTCAAACGTGCACTTAATCGAATCTTCACTTCATTGATGGCTTTCCTGCTGCAGATCGGTATAACCCAGCATGCTTTTTTGAGAACATGCATGACTTCCGGGACACACACACACACACACACACACACACACACAATAAGCCTTGTGCATGGACGTCAGTGTCCATGCTACCCTGAGAATGGTCCAAAAGCACTGATGATGATGATGATGATGATGTCGATGTCACTACAAGTACCTAATAAACTGGCCACCTAGTCTGAACACCATACATTGACTGGTTTAATCTGATTGGTCAGAAGCTCACACAGTAGTGCTGATTGTAATTCCTAGGGTTTGTTCCTTCTAAGTTACCTAATAAACAAACCAGAGACTTCACGAGGAAGAACAATTGAGAAACTCAAAAGGGAACCCTGTCCTCATCTGGGTGGCATTTAATTCGTTTTTTTTCAAGCTGCCTTGCAAAACTTTTTTCATTTTCTTTTCTTCCTGTCTTTTGCAGTATGAGATGTATATGATCGAGCGCAATGCTGAGAGGACCTCGTCGGCCGGCAGACTCCTCTACGACATGTGAGTTTCGAAGAAATTTAGAAAAAAAATTTGATGTCACTTCGTTTGGACTCCAGCGGTTTGATTTGTGCCTTTTCCAGATTCATCAATTTCCCCGAGCAGCCGGTGGTGTGGCGCGAGATCAGCGTAATCACCGCAGCGTTGAGGAACGACACCCAAGACAAGCATGCTCAGTTTCTCAAAAGTGTGTTGGTGTGAATGTAGGGGGGGTGTGGACCATGTCCGACGCTGCTAACCGAAAGATTTTGTGCACTCTGTGTAGGTGTGTTTGAGACCCTGCCAGGCCCTGTGCAGTGTCAGATGCTTCTAAAGGCTACGGAACAGTCTTTCAACACGCTGGAGAAAGCCGAGATGCACCTGCTGCTGCTGAAGAGATTCCCAGAGTCTGTGGTACAGCACGGGGTGAGCGAAACACACATCCGTTCTAGTCAGTGTGATACGGATCTGTTTACTTAGAAGAACTGCTCTTATTGCTTTTATTCCCACTGTGGAATGGGGACTAAATGCGGATTGGGAATGTTCAGAAAGCGTCTACAAACTTCTCCTTGGCTTTAGGTGAGTTTGGGAGAGTCCCTGCTGGAGGCGGAGAACATGCAGGACTTGGACACGCCTGTCAACTGTTACAGGAAACTGTTCGGTACGTCATTTCGTTCCATCTACAAGAACCGGTGTGTTAGATTGGGGACGTGGGAGCGCACTGGTTAAGTTGTTGTTTACATTTTTACAGCATTTGGCAAACGCGCTTTTCCAGTGCGACTTAAACTTATCCCCCCTATACAACTGGGCAGCTAAGTGGTTAAGGGGCTTACTGAGGGGCAAAGGAGTGGCAGGTCAGGGTGGCTGGGATTTGACCTTCATGGCATTCAAATCCAAAGTCCAACGCCTTAACCAGTGCTCGAATTGAGTCAAGTCTTATGGGGGTCACCAGTTATTGTATTTAATATATATTTTTTTTTTTTACTAAAAAATCGCATCACTACAATGACAATCAAGTCTCCAATATTTTTGTATTAGTTTCTAGAACTAACGATATCGGGTTTTCCCCCATGCAGTATGCGACGTCCTGCCGCTGATCATCAATAACGTGGAGATGCGGCTTCCTGCCAGTCTCCTGCACAAGTACATGCACAAAGCGGCCGAGTTTTACATCGGATATGTGACACGGGGTCCCGGCGCAGATACGCAGCTACAGGGTTGGTAACAGTTTCACGCTTACAGAATAATATACAGGACTGCAATCTAAACTATATGAACAAAAGAATTGGGACGCCTGAGGTTTTCATTTCCATACCATTAGGCAAATTGATAAGGATGCCTCTGGATCTTTTTACTTGGAGAACTTCTTGGAATTAGGAGACCCAAACCTGTTTCCATTAAGGTCTGCTTTACAGACAGTGTGGAAGATCTCCTTCAATACAGCTGTAGAACTACATTGGGGATGAATTGGAACAGTGACCCCACCCCAGGCACCTCACCTCTTCAGCTCACCTACATCAGTTTCCGACTTTACTATTTGTAAACCTTTGTGGCTAAATGAATCTCGAATGAATATCAAACAAGATGCTCAAAAAGCACATTGTGTCCACAAACTTTTGTCCGTATAGTGTGGATGCACACACTGCTTTCTACAATTTTTATATTCAATTTTGAAATAGTTATTTTTCTTTTTTTTTTTTTTGTTAAAAAATGACGATAGTTGAAAAACTTTTTCTTTGTACTGTCAAATTTTAATTAGGACCTCAGGAAGGGGGCGGGCTAAAGTCCCCTGGAAAGGGGCGGGGCCAGCGCGGGGTGATTGACGGCTTGTCTGAGAAGTCGTCATTGGTGGCGGAGCCGTGGGAGAGGCTGCTGGAGATTGTCGGGTCGGTGGGGCTGAGGTGTGAGTGGCAAGGAGAGAAGGTCACCAGGTAAGTGTGTGTGTGTGTGGTTGCAACTTGTAGAAAAAAATCAATAGACCATCTATCCATCCCCATCAACTGATCTTTGTGTGTGTGTGGGTGCGCAGGACATACTCAGAGCTACTGCAGCGAGTGAGGGAGTTGTGCCGCTATTTGCCCGGTCTGGAGGGCGAGACTTTCTCTCGCTGCTGTGCCCAAATCGTCACCTGTTCCACACTAGTGCTCTTCCGCAGTGCACACTTTTACATCTCCACAGTGCAGCCCTCTCTCTTTCAAGGTGTGTGTGTGTGTGTTAGGTGAATGCAATAATTTAGAGTTGTATGAAATGGCTATGAAATGTAATTTTTTAGATTGTGGATAAGATTGTAGTGTGTGTGTGTGTGTGTGTGTGTGTGTGTGTCAGGTCATAATTCTCTGGGCTCGTCTCCATGGGTTCTGGTGGAGGATCTCTCGAGCGTGTTTAACAACATCGAGCCAGAGAGGCCGAGCGGAAAACACGCGCACAAAAAACGCAAGCTTGCAGACGGGCGTGAGAAAACCATGGTGAGAATCACGGAGACTTGAAAGAGAGACCATGAGACAAAGGGAGGCATGAGGGCTACCATTATAACGGGGAAATGTAGCCAGGTGTCACTATTAAATAACTCCAAGCTGAGCGAGTTTCTTTTGTGTATACTTGTGTGTAGAGTTCTGATGACGAGGACGTTCTGGGACGAGGAAGACACGTTTTGGTGAATCAGACCGAAATGCCGGCATGGGCCGAGACTTTAGAGCATTTCAGAACGGCCAGGGAGAGCTGGGACCTCCTGCATTCGCACGAGACCTTGGAATCGGGTACAGCGTGCGTTTTTTACGCATACGCATGCGATTGATCCTTTTGTGTACGCCCTCTACTGGTGAACTCCTATTTCATAGGAAATAGATAATTTTTTTTTTTTTTTTTTTTGCAGACTTCAACAAAATCTGCGCAGCATGGAAAACCGAAAGCTGGCTTTGGTTCCGGATATTTCTCACCGATATGATCATATATCAGGTAGGAGCTGAGGGTTATCGGATTGCCGGAGGAGTACCAAGCTAGTGCACTTCAGTAAAGGGGTGGAAGCATTTAAGTTTTGATCCTCTACCTTTTACACGAAGGAAGAAGAATAGTGTTATGGATTTGAACTAGAATCCGGCAAATATATTCATTTATTTATTTATTTTTGGAATACTATAAACTCTCCCATGTCTCTTTTTTCATTCCATCTATATTACAACTATACAGTAATACAAGATGTCATTATACTATATTTGTCATATGTATTTATTTTACTTAATTGTGTGTGTGTTTCAGGGTCATTACAGGAAAGCCCTATCCAGCCTGGTGCAGCTGTCGTCTCTTCAGCCCCAACAGAACCAGAGCACACACACATCAACCTCAAGCCTGGAGACACACAGAGCCTTAATCCAGCAAGCGTCCTGTCACTATGCACTCGGGGAGTACCGGGTAATACACACACACACACACACACACACACACACACAATGATTGCATGATAGATATGTCATTTCCAGGGTTGATTTTGTGTGCGTGGATTGTGTTCTATTCCCCAGCTGGCCTGTGAGAAGCTCTTGGAGGTTGTAGGTGGTCTCGTGCCTCAAAACCAGGAGGCAACAAAGTCCAGCGAGGAGCAGAACCGAGGAAGGAACAAAGTTAAGAAAAGTGCGTCCATCCCTGAGTTCTACACAAAAAGAGCTTTCAAACTTTTTCCTTATGTTGTATTTAAATAGGCCTGGCAGTATGGATGCAAGCAAAGTTATGCAGATTCAGATTAACTTTATGCATGTTGACTACTGCCTCTGGCTTTTAAGCAGGGATAGAAAATGCGGACTGACCAAAACAAATTGTCGTTTATTGTATTGTTTATTGTATAAGATATGGATAGATGAAATCGACCTGATTACTTTGCATTGTTTACAGTATATGGACAGAAAATGTTGGGACACCTGACTGTTCCTCAAAAAGTTACCACAAAATAGGAGGTGCACAATTTGTATAGGATGTGGTAGCCTCACAAATTGCCTTCAGTTGAACTTAGGAGAACCAAACATGTTCCAGCATGACAATACCCCTGTGCACAAAGCCAGCTCCATGAAGATCTGCTTTACATGGGTTAGAGTGGAAGATCTCCTGCTATAAAGATCTGACCTCAACCCCTTTTAACAGATGAATTGAAACGCTGATTGCAGCCCAGGCCCCCACTGCACCTCACCTCACCTTGTTCAGTACCTGACTTTAACACAAATCTCCACACAATCTAGTGGAACATCTTTCCAGGAGAGTGTTATATTAACATTAAATAGAGACTGAAAGTGAAACGGAATGTCTATAAAACGTGTAAATGTTATGGTGAGGTGTCCAAAAACTTTTGATCCTATATTAAAATGTACAGGGTCTAAATGTGCGATTTCGGGATGAAATGCTCACAACGGGTACTTAAGTCAACTCGGATGGTTTTCTGTTTGTAGGCAACGACTTGAGGCTCATCCCCTGCACTAGCAAAGACATTCTGCCCTTCTGCCTGCAACTGATGCTGGCCTGCTTCAAAGTAAACGCTCACATCCACCATTATTCACTCAGTATTATCCTACCACTTCTTTACAGGATTAGAAATGATGGAGGAATGAATACGGGTTAAATCTCCTCTCTGTCCATTTGTAGTTGCGAGTGTTCGCCGACAGCAGCAGAGATGACCTGTCTTTAGGTCATGTGATCGTCCTGTTGCAGTACGATTGGCCCCAGGGAGAGACTCTGTTTCTGAAGGCAGTGGACAAAATATGCGACCAGGGAAGTTTTCAGTACGAGAACTTCTTCAACTATGTCACCAGTATCCTTCACCCTGAACTTATTTTATAAAAAAATAAAAACAAGAAATCATTGCAAGAATGTAGCTAGAAAACTAGACTAGTTAGTTAGCTGTTAGTAGCTTGACCTGGTAAGGACATTGGAAGAACTTCACCATATGGTAAACAGTGCTGGTTCTCTTGTTGGCCCCCTTGACTACCAACTCAGATATCGACATGTTGGAAGAATTCGCATACCTCCGGACGACCGAGGGTGGGCGGGTCCAACTGGAGTTATTGCCCAATCAGGGGATGCTCATTAAGTAAGTTTATTCATCTTCTATGAAATATAACATAATAGCAATCGACTAATGAAGAGCTTTTATCGGAAGCTGTTTTTTTTTATTTCGTCTGGACGAAACCTCTTTTGGTTGGCTCCTAAATTATAGGCACCCTGCCTGAAAACGAGCAAAAATCTCTATATTATACGGAATAACAAAAGTCTTGTATTCTCATCGTGAACAATTTGACATGTATGTTGGAATAGTTTCTTGAATGTAGAAGCATCTTTAAGAATTTAACTATGTACGAATTTCACCATATAAATAATTAATTTCTATAATAAAAAAAAAAAAAAGTAATTTCTCTTTTTTTGGATCTAGCAATGCAGTTGCGCACATTCGATTTTGCTCAAGCTTTGTGAAGGGTGCCAATAATTTTGGATTTGAATCTAACGCATCTAATGGAGAGAATAAATAATATGACATTGTTTCCCACTTCTTTTTTTTTTTTTTTTCCTTACCCTACCTTACCGAGCTGGCTTAGCTTCTAGCAACCTCTAATATGCACTGTGTGGTGGCTGATTTTGCTTCAAATGACCTTTGACCTATACACACGGCGTGCATTCAAGACCTAAAACCATGTAGGAACAACACGGTGCAGTGTATACAAGAAATATCATGAAAGATAGAGTAGATCATCGTTATATGTAATGAAAGGCGGCATTAGTTTGTCATTCCAGGGGTCCTACATACTATTTTATGTCGCTGTTAGCTGGCTAGCTGTTTATGTTTAGCTAGCTGTCGTGAGCTCTTTTTCTAAAGCTAGTTATAGCTGAAATATTCATAGCATTGTCGTGACGCTAGCTAACAAAGTAATATTATTAATATAATAGCTATTATAAAAGTTTTCCAACTGTTTCAATGAAAAAAAAAAAATTTGCTAGCTCATCGGCTTGATTGCTAATATGTCTGCTAGTTAGCATGGTAGCTAGCAAACGGTTTCGTTAGCGTGCCACAGTGATTATGAAAGTTTGAACCACATTCCATATTTGTCAGAGATTCGCTTCAGAGATAATCAGGGGTAACATTCGCCGGTCTTGAATGCAACCCTGTTTTTGGGCTGTTGATGAATTGGTGTTTGATGTCCATAGGAACCCCAGCCCCGCCCTGGGGGTGGAGTTAAATACCCTGCTGCTTCCTGGGGCTCAGAAGGCTGACAGGTACCCCCACCCTCGTCATTAAACCTTGCCCATTCCCAAACTCCCAGCCTGCTCATACGCCGCAACACGTCGCTGTATTTCCCGTTTTTATTTTTGTTTGTTTGTTTTTTAATTCACAGGATTTTCATTTCACAATTTTTTTTTGTTTCGATCCATGGCATTCTGTTGCAGTTTGTTCATTTTTGTTGGTGGTGGTGTTGAATGAATTCAGTGTGTTTTATGCATCTGTGTATTTTACAATTGATGTGTTGAGCCTGTCACAAATTATCTGCTGTGTGTGTGTGTTGATAACTAAAGATTACACAATTGTGTGTGTGTGTGTGTGTGTGTGTGTGTGTGTGTGTGTGTGTGTGTGTGTGTGTGAGAGAGAGAGATAGAGAGAGAGAGGATATGGGTGTGCTTTTACATGTGACTTGAGCTGTTTCAGGTCGTGACCGAGATCACGACCTGATGAATCACATGATCTCAGTCAAGGTTTAAAAACAGTTCGCCATTGTAAACGTTTATAACATCTGATTGCAAGCGAAGTACAAACTCCACCCTTGCCTACTTTTTGTTTTTGTCTGTTTTTTTCCCTCCAGACATCACACTGTGACTCGCGGCATTACCAAGGGTGTGAAAGAAGATTTCCGGCTGGCCATGGAGCGCCAAGTGTCACGCTGCGGAGAAAACCTTCTCGCCGTACTACATCGGTTTTGCATCAATGAGAAAATCATCCTCATTCAGTCTTTACCCTGAGTCGGGACAATGGAAAATATCCCCCTAAATAACTTCCATAGCAATGTTTAGAATTAACACGAGATGTATTTTGGAGGAAAGTTCTAGATTGTCTAGACTCTCTACCTATAGAGAGTGAAGCGAAAGTGCTTTCACCTGTCCGGTTTTTCTCATCGATAAACCGTCAGCTTATCTTTAATGTCCACTCGTCACCTTGTAGACCGCTAACTAACCAAGCAAAGTCTCCGCCGTAACTCGGCTCAACGGGGTGATTGCACTCTGGAACATTTGCCATCTCCACTACATCTACAATGGATTCCTTTGACTTTGTGCAGCAAAAAAAAAAAAAAAAGCAGATGTTTAATATTGACTTTTGTAACCTTCCTGAAATGTAATATTGACTTTTGTAACCTTCATTTGTTACTTTCCTGAAAGGTTTATAGTTGCCTATTTTGGATAAGTACACACACATTAAAACAGGAGTGTTTTACTTTTAACAGGTTCGTTTAACCTGCCGATTGTCTGTTAAAGCTCTTTGCTCTATTGCGAAACCTCTGGCTAATTGGTTGCACTGGTTGCATCCTTTTCCTATGAAGAACCCCTCAGAACTCTTAAGGTTTTCATGTCTACGTACTTAACTTGGCAGGTGACTGCATCACTTGGTCATTTCAGTCGTTGGTTATCTGATGTTATTTGATTTACGATGGAAATCACAGCATCAGTTTGTTCATTTTATATGAAGTACAACTTAAATAATCTTGCATTCAGATGTATTGTATAAATGCCTTTAATTTGAAACAAGGAACAACTTTTTGAACTGTTATTCTTATATAATTGTTGTACACTATGATCTTTTAATTAAATACAAATCTTGGCAAAAACCTGTTTTGTACTGAACCAGTGAACAATACAGTTATGGAATTTGTTTGGGTCCTTTTAGGTCTAAATGAGCGGTTTATCCATCCAGTTCCATTTCTCCTTTCTATTCTCCTTCAGCAGAATCTGGTAGATCAGCTTGAAGGGCCACTCGCAGGTTCGCCCAAAACAGTCTCTGCTTAGCTTTGTCTTGGGGCCACTCCAAGTAAGTGCGTCTAGCCATTAGTTTCTTTAAATTTGGATAATCTGAGGAGATAAGATATGTCGGCAATGGCTCTAGCAGAATAAGGATGATCTTGTCCTTACCTTGTTCTATCTGCTTGTGGCTTGCTAAATACAGCTCATAGTTACACCACACGTTCTTTACAAAGTGAGGGGACAGCACAAAGATGCAGTATTTACATTGTTCTATGCAATGTTGGATGTTTTCATGGATAAAAGTTCCTGGGGTTGTGTCTCTGTCTTGGAGACACAGTCTCAATCCATTTTGGGTCGTAGGGTCCTCACCTTCAAGTTTGGGCACGAGTTGTTCTATAACCCAGCTGGCATTTCTTTGGCTATAGGAGATAAAAGCATGGAAGCGTATTCCTTCAAGATCTTCTGCTTGCTGTTGGGATCTTCTGGCACGGTGCTGAGTCCATTTCCAAATCATGCCCATGTACCAAAGAACATCGAGTTTTTTGACTACAATTTTCAGAGCAATGATCAAGGTTATGACTGGGACCAAAATGGTTACTGCCAGTAGTCTAGCATTGCAGGTGACCTCGGGTAGGCGGAGCTTTTGAAGCACCGCTTTTCTCCAGTGTTCTGGGTAACTACATTGATATCCATCTGGCCAATGGGCCATTGCGATCCTTTGTTTGTTCCAAGAACTTGAGCCACCCAGTGTACCCTTGTCATCAATAAGTTTAGTGAATTCTCTCAAAGGACAGGTACAGATGTAGGGATTCAAACTGATATCTACCAAGTTTAAGTGTGAACAGTTTTTGAGAGAATCTGTCGACGGTGCATGGATGAAGTTCCCACGTAGTACAAGTTGTTGCAAATTTGGATACCCCAAGCAGTCTGGGAGGTCAAGCAGACGATTCGTTGTGAGATCAAGAACTTTGAGAGAGTCCAAACGAGAAATATTTGCTGGAATCGCACTGATGTGGTTGTTCTGAAGGTTGAGATTAATAAGTGTGTTTGGCAAGCACTTAAACACAATCTGGTCAAACTCATTAAAAGATAAATCCAAATGGGTGATTTTCGAGGGCCAAGTGCATTCACCTTGAGTTTCCTCATAAGTCAGCGAATTCTGGCTGAAGTCCACACGTCTTAACGAACTCATTTTTTTAATCCTTGAAGCCAGTGGCATCAACTTTCTAAGATTATTTCTTTTCAAGACCAATATCTCTAGATTGATCAATGTATTACATTCCCCAAAGCTACTTTTGAAGACATTTTCAGTTAGGACACAGTCTGATAAATCAAGCACCTGTATCACACTAACAAGCTTTGGGCAGGTCATATGGACTATTGGTGACTGTACAAAAGTTAGATTTCTTGCAGGTATACTGATAATGAAGTCATATAGACTCTGTTGATCAAACAGGAACACAGTCACTGATGCCTGTCTAATACTAAAGGAATCTAAATGGTAGCCTTGGATCACTGAGTAATGTCCCATCATATCATGAAGGGTAAGATTAGACAGAGTAAAATGGTGGATGGATGACATTAAGGCCCTGTTTGTGAGGGTTGTTATGATCTTCCAGGTAGTCCACATGGAGGACAGATTTAATTTGTCCGTTCGAATGCGTACTTGGTGTGTCATAAGTATTCCGAGGAAGTCTTCCGGATTGTATAACCCCTTCAGCTCTACTTCTATAAATGATGACAGGGTATCAACAATTATCGGAAGATCAAAAGCATTATTGGGCATTTGCACAACAACTTTCTCTGCCTTTGCACCCGCGAGACTTCCGTTTTCATACCCCACCAAATTTTCAGCATGAATGAAGAGAGTTTGGAGATGGAGGTTACAGATATTTGCAAAGTTGTTGTCCTGAATAATACTGGCACTCAAACCAAGCCATTTCAGTTTTATGAGTGAGTGAAACTCGCTCCCGAGTGCCATAACTACGAACAAGTTGGAAGACAAGTCCAAGTACTGTAGGTTTTGCGCTTGCACCAGGTATTGTTGGTGGGACAAATTTGTTAGGCTGTTGTGGGACAGATCCAGTGTTGTGAGAAGAGGAGTGCAGATAAATGTTTCTGGTTGTATATCTTCCACAATGTTCCAGGACAAGTTGAGAAAAAAGAGCTTGGGTGTTGTATGGAAGTCATATTTCTTTAGGGTCCCAATTCGATTCTGAGAGAGATCTAGGTATTGAATCGACAGGGAGAGATTTGGGGGAACAGCAGAAAGATTCCTGGAAGAGTAGTCAAAAATGAATGTATCCATGTCCAATGAAAGGAAATATGGCAAAAACATGAGGACTACCACCACTGGCAACCGGGGGAGCCCTTGAGCCATCATTGGTTTAAGTATTATCTGTTAAAAGACAAGGAGAATATTTTAATTATAGATAGATGACTTAGCAATACTTTGCCCTTGTTTGTTTGCCAATTGCTTTTTATTGCTTTTTAAAGGTGCACACGTTGCTATTAGGACATGGATTTTTTTTTTTTTTTTTTTTTTTTTTTTGGGGGGGGCCCCCCTTTTTTTAAAAAATTAAAAAACCCCTTTTTTTTTTTTTTTTTTTTTAATATAATGGCATTCTTCTATATTTGCATTTAGATTGCATTTAGGAACAGGACAGTAAAGCTGATAAAAAGCTTTATCTGAGTGCTTCGGGAATGAATTGCATGCATGCATACATAAAATCACAATATCTTGCTAAAACGTTGCCCATTTTGATGCTCTTACATTTGCAACACATTTACAAAAATAAAAATGTATAGTGTTAGCAAGAGTTCAGGTATTACAGAGGACTATCTAACCCATCTGGTTTCAGTACTGGTTTTCTGTTCCTTAAAGGAAAACGCTTCTTAAAGCACATTAAACGAACATTTTAACATTATAAGGGTTTATCTGTCATACCGTCTCAAAACAGGTGGAAATTTATAGAAACATCTCAACTACTCATTTGGCTTAGTTATATATTGTTAAGTGTCAAGTGTATGGTGTTCATTTTCTTTAAGCATTATTTAATAATAAGCATTATAAGTTTGTCAAGTTATAGAGTATAAGCATTCTTTTTTAGTGTCTAGTTACTTACCGAGAAGAATTGCCGAGTGTGTTATCAGAAATGCCGATGGTGATGGTGATGGTGATGGTGATGGGGACTACCACTAGTGCATCTCATATGATTTTAGTAAAGCATTCTGAGTCAAATAATGCAGTTTTACTTCTGCTTTTTTTTTTTTTTTTTTAACGTTTCTTCCTGCCCAACACAGTTGTTTGCATGAAAGACGAAAGCAGAGCTGAGATTTGGGATATTAACGACCATTATTACCATTTTCTTATATTAACTAACACACGTTTTGGTTTACAGAGATTTACATAGATATTACTATTTTATGGATATTAACCAATGTACTATATAATAACCATAGAAATTTGTAGAGCATCATGGCGTTCCGGTGATCCGAAAGCTTGTCATGGTTGTGGAAAGAAATCGATTCCTCTTACAGCATCTTTACAAAACGGATCTATCTAAACAATATTTTATATACTAAGACATACTTGTTTTGGAAAATTGTTGACACCTGAGTAAAAAGTTTGGTATGTGATTCTTGAACATTCCAGTCTACAGTTCCCATCTGCTGTTATAATAAGCTTCACTTTTCTCTGTGGATGTTCCACAAAATTTTCACAAAAGGGTGCTTGCTGCTGTAGTTATGTAGGTGAAGAGGCCTGGGGTGCAGTCAGCGTTACAATTTATTCCAAATGTGTTCAGTAGGGTTGAGTTCAGGGCTCTACAGCGGGCCAATCAAGATCTTCCGCACCAACTGGAACAGGTACGAGTCTCCAAAATTGACCTAACGGTCTAGGGAAGATCCACATGTGGCTGGAAAAGTCAGGTGTCCCACTACTATAGTACATAGTACAGTGTATTTTTTATAAGTGCCATATTTCTTATTCATGTAGAATTAAACTGATTGGTTGACCAGTTATAAACAATTTTGTTTAAAATCCTTCTATGTTCCATGACTACAATTTGGGATGCTGAAATAATTACTTTGCTCCAAATAGTAATATAAAACAAATTCAACCTGTATAGAGCTTTAATTGTTTTTTGTGAACTGGAGAAATGGGTAAACTTTATATTAGGGATGTGCATAACTGATGCATAGCCAATTATATGATACATTAAAGGTACATATGAAGCAGCTACCGATGCGATGTGATAGGATTTACCACTTATATGATGTAGTGTGAGCCGATTTCAATTTCGAATCAATCCAACATGAAAAAAATATGATGCAATTTAATGGTACAGAGAGTTCACTTTCATTTCTTTGGTTCAGACAGGCAGCATATCATCAATTGACTTAAGTGCCTTCTGACTTCTAAGGCTTAGCCATAGATAAAATAGATAAAAGATGAGATGTTCTTTTTCTGTTCTGTCTCCAGGAGGTTACAGCTCTACCTCTGCCATGTTAATATTCTATGTGAGACTCAGGACACGCCTCGGTTTCTGTAGCGTTGGGATGCGAGGAGAAATTAATTGACATAAATTATTGGTCACTTTCTAAATGATATAAGTATAGCCCATCTACTAATAATTAGATATGAATATTTTATCTTTTACTGATGCAAATGTGTTAAAAATAATACATCGTTATACAATGCCAACTTGTAGATGATACAAACTTTTACAAATCGATGCATCACATCATTAAATTGATTATGACGATGCACCAATGCAAATCGGTGAATCTTACTATCACTATATAGCTCAGAAGCGTGTGTGTGTGTGTGTGTGTGTGTGTGTGTGTGTGTGTGTGTGTGTGTGTGTGTGTGAGTGAGTCAGTCAGTAGCCTCAAGCTGCCACCGTAACCTCAGTTACACTTCCACATGATGTACATTTGACTCGATTTAATGGATGAGCAAATACACACAAACACTGATAATGGATTTACAAACACAGATAATGGTATGGTAGGTGTGTGTGTGTGTGTGTGTGTGTGTGTGTGTAAGAGAAAGAGAGAGAGAAGCTATGAGGGTTTCTATTTGATTAAATCAAACTCTTTGAAAGACCAGGATACTGCATTCCAAATACAATATTCGTTCAACAGGAAAGCTCATAAACAACATACATACACACACACACACACACACACACACACACACAGTTCACTGAGCTATAACTGACAAATGTATGCTTTAATGTGTTCTAATACAATACAAATGAGACCAGTCTGTATCTATTTCTGTCTCCGACTTTCTCTCTGTGTTTCTGTTCCTCTTTCTCTCTTCTTCTTTTTTCCCTTTTTTCCCTTTTTCCCCAGTTTGACTCAGTTCTTTTACTTTCTTTTTTATTTGTTTCTTTATTTGTATGTTTCTTTCTTTATTGATTTGTTTATTCTTTATTTTTTTTAATTTATTCACATTTGTTCATTGTTTCTTTTCTATGTTAAAATGCAAGACATTTTTTTGTTCCTTTTTCTTACATTATTTTCTTTGTTCTTTTTTCACTGTAATTATCTGTAATGTTTTTCCATCTTTTTACATTTTTTTTAATTACTTATTCCTCCTCTCCATTTAACCTTGTCTTTCTTTCTTCCCTGGATTCCTTCTTTCTTTTGTTGCTTCCACCTGCTATGTCACTTCTCACTAATTTCTTTCTGTCTTTCTTTCTTTCTTTCGTTCTTTCTTTCTTTCTTTTGTTTCTTTCTTTCTTTTAGCTGAATAGCAGACACTGGTTTAGGATGTTCCAGGCGCTTTGAATGAAGGGAAGAAATCAAATTGTAGTTTTTAATTTTTTTTTTTTTTATTTTAGTCACATTTTTTTTTTTTATTACTTTATATATATATATATCAAAGCATGTCCAAGTGTTCAAAGGGGCATTAATGACGAAATAATGTTATACAAGGTCATATGTAAAAAACGAAAATAAACTAGTCTATACTTATCCTTATTGCTCGAAAACCTTGAGAAACAGATACCAGAAATACAGATTATACACAATATAAACAAAAGTATTAGGATATCTGACTTTTCCAGCTATAAGTGCTTCCCCACCCCCAAACTTTCAGCACAAAATTTGGAGACGAACAATTGTATAGGAAGTCTTTGGATGCAGTACCATGAAAGTTTGCCTTCATTTGAACTAGGAGACCCAAACCTGCTCCAGAATAACAATACCCCCATGCACAAAGCCAGTTCCATAATAATATGGTTTGGAATGGAAGATCTCCTGCTATAGAGCTTTGACCTCACCCCTATTGAACTCATTTGGGATGAATGTGAACTATACCTCAGACCTCCTCACCTCACCTACATCAGTATCTGGCTTTATTAACAGCGTTGTCACGTAACAAGTACAAATCAAGTACAAAAAGTTTATTGTAACAGCAAACGGGGACGCAATGTGGAGCACAAATGAATCTTATGGTCAGGGTGTAAACTTGTGTCTATATACAGTACAATATTTTTCCTTGTGACCCTCATTATAATTTTTCTACTTTTCTATTCCTTTGATTTTACCATATATTTCCACCTATTTTCAATGAGATTAAATATAAATAAATAAATAAAAAATGTAGCGGAAAATTGAAGGGATTTTTTGTTTGTTTTTGTTTTCTTCCATGTTGCAATGTCCTCTTGGTTTGATTCAGTTTACTCCATCCCGGTTGCGTCGAAAATTGTCATCACATACTGAGTCCCCAACAGATGTCCTTTATAAAAAACCTGTCATCACCTCCGGCTGGACAATCCAATTAGCTAATGATTTGATTCGATCTACACACCTGACCCTGCGGCGTGTCTTCTTTTATGGTGTGTTGTGTTATTTATTTCTATTTTTCCCCCTCAGTGTTTCACAAGGAGCCAAGGGAGAGAAGCTTGTGAAACAAATGTATCCTCTGTTCTTTTTAATTGGGGAACTATGAGAGGTATTATTTGTAAATGCCTATTGGAAGTCAATGATTGGGCCTCTTCACATGTACATAAAACACTGACACATGATCATATAATTTACTCAGTTTGTAGTAGGTTATTTATTTAGAGAAAAACTACGTGAGTTGTTGCTTTAAAAAAATGTCTACAATTTTGATTCATATCTTCATAATATGATATTTATACTCACTAACCACACGAGTTATGTTTGACATGAACAAAGACTCAAAAATATATAAAGATTAGCTGCTTAGCTATACTGTATAGCATCACTTTCAACAATTAAATGCCATTTGATTTGATAATAAACTCCATTCCTCTGGGAATATGTTAAAGGTACTGTACCAGCCTATATAACTTGTGGGAACAGTTTGGGGAAGAACCACATATGGCTGGAAAAGTCCCAACACTTATGCATTAATGCATCTTAAGTCAATGTGGGGTTTCAGTGGCTTGCTATCTAGCTTGTTTGGCAAAGATGCCTCTTACATATTATCTCATCTGTTACCAAAATATATTGACCACAAGTGGTAATCACTACCTAATATTAAACAAAGAAACTGATGTGATGGTTGGTACAAAGCTTTAATATTGAAAAACATGCTTATTCAGCTAGCTAATGGCTAATATACAATATGCAATTTAGAATAAATTTGCAGCTAATTATCCTTTAAAGCATTTCAAAACCTGATACTTGATAACTCATCTGTCTCCATTGTCTCAAACATTGCAGCACTTTAAACTGAGATTATATTCATATTTCACGATTCACCAACAGTTCTCAGGTACAAATCTACAGCATATAGGAGAAATGATCCACTTGTGAAAACAGAAAATCTCAGATTTCTTGCAAGTTCCAAAGATTTTCAATTTACTTGCAACGAAGACACGCTCTCTCTGATGGGAGGGTGACGGAGAGGCAGGAAGACAGGGAAGAGTTGATAGTTATGTCTTAGAGTTCATGTTAATCATTGATCGGAGGTCCTCCTTCCTTCCATCAACGAGCCTTTGAGTGTGTGAGTAAGAGAGTAAGAGAACAAGAACGAGACCTAGAAAGAGAGTGTCATAGTGCGAGCTGAGGCAGGTAAAGAAATCGGATGTCCTCCTCTCGTCTATGATACGACCATTTTTTTTTTCCTGCAGGATGAGTTCTGGTTCTGACCTGGTATCCTTTCCTTTTTTTTAAAAAGATGCCCCATGTCCTTTTTCTGTCCTTTCTCCTCATGACGACAGGAGTCTGGGATGCAGGAGAGTGTTCCTCAGGTGACGGAAAGACCTTATGGTATGAGTCGCTAAACCAAAATGACTTCTTGCCTAGGGTGTTCCCTAAGGGATTTCTCTGGGGTGTAGGAACTGCAGCATTCCCAACTGAGGGCTCATGGGATCAGGATGGGAAAGGACAATCGATTTGGGACCACTTTACTCACCACAATGTTGGAACAGCAAACATGACAGCAGACACAGCGAGCAACAGTTATGTTCTCTGGGAAAAGGACATCGAGTCACTTCGGTACCTTGGAGTGAATTTTTACTCTTTCTCTATATCATGGCCCCGTATTTTCCCAGACGGCGATGCCACAGGAAAACCGAATCTTGCCGCTGTGGAGCATTACCAGCAATTGATTGACCGGTTGAAGGCACTCGATTTGGAGCCCGTGGTGACCTTGTTTCACTGGGATTTGCCTCAAATTTTGCAGGAGGAACTGGGAGGCTGGAAGAACGCAAAACTGGTCCAGATTTTCGGAGACTATGCTACATTTTGCTTTAAAACATTTGGCCAAGATGTGAGATACTGGATCACTGTGCACAATCCACTCATAATTGCATTTTTGGGCTATGGGACAGGGATTCATGCTCCAGGGGTGTCCGGTGACCTTGCTGACCCTTTCATCGTGGCACACAACCTCATCAGGGTGAGCACAAGGTCGAGAGGTCAAAGGGGATTCGGGGGGGTGGATAGAGGGTTAGAGGTTTAGGAGAAAATAATAGCAGGTAATTGATGTGGCTTCAGGGATAGAACTAAATAGCGACTCGAATTTTACTTTACATTCCCATGTGTTTGTTTTGAATTATTTACAGTGGAAGGACAAGCAATTTATTTTGTTTACAATGCATGGTTTGAGCATGACCTCTGCTTTACTAAACACAAAAAAACTAAAAGATTATTTTATTATGCAGACTGTCCATGAGCATTGAGGAGGAATCCACTGCAGACTGCAGAAAGATTAATAATTAATAGTGTCATGCGGCTATACCACTTTTTATTCGATAGCATTGTTGTACTGTTGAACAAAATCAGTTAGGGTGCGTTGGGTAATTTTCTATCAATTTTAGCACTGACTGCGGCAATTTATGTTAAAACACGTCTAAATATGTTACACCAAGTCTTTTTGGCTGGAAAAACGATGTAACCAAATAGAAGTGCATTTGCATCACTGATATGGTGATGTTTTCTGTGGAAATGTTTGTCGACCTGTCGGAAATCAGGACAGAGATGTTTGTGTGGTCTGGTTTCTTGTTTAACTGTGTTCTCAAATTGTTTACTTAGTTTCACACTAACGCTTTTTGCTAACAAGTTAGCTAACTTTCCAGCTGCTCCTTGGATGCATTGGATACATTTAATTGACTATATAGACTATATAGACAAAAGGTTGCGGACATCTGCCCATAAAATTTGTATGTGCAATTATGAACATCCCATTCCAAATTTAGTGCCCTTTTTTTTGATTTTGGAGAATGATTGTTGTAAAAAAAACAAAAACATATGACTGGAAAAGTCAGATGTCCCAGAACCTTTGTCCATGTAGTGTACCTTGTCCTGGATTAAAAACATGTTTACATTTATTTTTTTATATTATATATATTGTTTTTTACAGGCTCATGCCAACGCCTGGCACATATATGACAAGCACTTCCGTCCCCACCAACACGGCCAAATCTCCATCACACTCGGTTCTTATTGGGTTGAGCCTTTTAAAGCCCAGGCTACACCAGTGAATGTAGAGCTCTGTCAGAAGTCTATGGAGGCTGTGATTGGCTGGTTTGCAGAACCGATTTATGGAAATGGTGACTATCCATCGTCGCTACGCTCTTCTTACCTGGCCCTGGTCCCAAATTTTACACCAGAGGAAAAGCTTTGGGTGCGTGGCACAGCAGATTTCTTCTCATTGGCGCTTGGGCCTGATTCAGTACGTGCAGGAAGAGTTTGGGCTAATTTTGGCCAGACAGGTGCACTGAACCTGAGAAAAATTCTGGGCTGGATCCAGAAGGAGTACGAGGACCCTTCGGTGCTGGTGGCAGAAAGCAGTTGGTTCTCTGACGCCTCTGTGGGAGTGGAAGACACGGTGGCCATTTACATTATGAAGAACTTTATTAACCAAGTGCTTCAAGGTTAGAGGATTGGATGAAAATCACGTGTCAGAGTGAAAATAATATTAGCAGCTACATTGAGAATGCATTTCTTGAACCAAAGGCAATTACTTGCACAGTAATTAGCAGAAAAGCACATATAAAGCATGTCTTTAAATTTGCATAGTTTTAATATGTACATAGTTTGAATTTAAATTCTAATCCAGCATTTCTCAAGTTTACCACCAAATGCTGTGAATTAGCACTTTCAATATACCCTTATATTTTTCTCAAAGAACAATATAATCATGCTAGCTTGTGTTGATCTACTTACTGGGTGCATAACATACCTTGAACATTGACAGATATTTAATGAGTTTTGAAGTGTTATCTATTTAGAATACTGTGCATGTTTGTGCTTTAGCGGTGGTCGTGGACCACGTGAAGGTATTTGGCTACACAGCGTGGTCTCTGGTGGATGGGTTTGAGTGGAATAGCGGCTATAGCATACGAAGAGGACTATTCTACATCAACTTTAACCAGCCTGAACGCTCCAGAGTCCCGAAAACAACAGCTCAGTACTACAGGCAGATCATCAAGAACAATGGATTTCTTGACGAAACTGAGCCAGACATTGATGGTCATTTTCCCTGCGATTTCCAGTTTGGTGTAGCAGATTTTATCCTGCAGGTAAGGGAAAATGGATGAAGAGTACATTTTTTACATTTCTTTTTGCTGTGTAGCAGGCAGGTTCACGCACACTTGCCAAATCATGTCAAGCGTCTCTGTTGCATATTGGCCCAGTTTTATGCAGAATTTTACATTTCTTTAATGTGCATGTCGTTTTAAATGGGGAGGTCTAGCTCCAGATTGGCTGCTATGTTAACAAATTATGAAACTACTTTAAAGTAAAATAAGGCAACTCCATATTTTCTAAATGGATTAATAATGGATTAACCCAGCCATCATGGTTGCACAAGCCGGTGATGATAAATGTCATCAGTGCCTATGCGAAAAATAAATTCTGGAGTGAGTTGGATGAAGTGGTGGAGAGTGAACCAAGGAATGAAAGATTGATGATTGGGGCAAATCTTAATCTGTATGTTGGTGAAGGGAAGAGAGGTGATGAGGAGATGATGCCCTTAAAAAGAGGAATGTGGAAGGCCAGATGGTGGTATATTTTGCTAAAAGGATGGAGATGAGAAAAGTAGGCGGGAGTACAAGGAGGTGTGGCAGCAGGTAAAGAGAAATGTATAAGCTAATCTAAGAAAAAGGTATATGAGGAGGTGTATGAGAAGTTGGGCACTAAAGAAGGAGAAAAGGATTTGTACAGTTTGGCCAGACAGAGGGACCGAGCTGGGAAGGATGTGCTACAAGTTAGAGCAATAAAGGATGCAGATGGAAATGCATTTGACTGATGAGGAGGATGTGTTGAGAAAGTGGAGGGAGTATTTTGAGCAGCTGATGAATGAGAAAAATAAAAAAAGAGAAGGTTGGATGAGGTGGAATTGGTGAAGCAGAAAGTGTATAGCATTAGTAAGGAGGAAGTGAGAGCAGCTATTAAGATGACGGCTTACATACTAGTAAAAGCGTGGAAATGTTCAAGGGAGATGGCAGCGGATTCTTTAAACCAGATTTTTTAACACAATTTTGGAAGAGTAAAGTATGACTGAGAAATGGAGAAGGAGTTTGCTGGTACCGGTGTTTAAGAACAAGGGAGGTATGCAGACCTGCAGGAACTACAGGGAATAAAGTTGCTCAGCCACACCCAGAAGTTATGGCAAAGAGTAGAGGAAGCCAGGCTGAGAGAAGAGGTGACCATCTGTGTGCAACAGTATGGTTTCATGCCGAGTAAAAGCACTACGCATGCAATATTTGCTTTGAGAATGTTAATGAAGAAGTATAGTGAAGGTTAAAAGGAGTTGCATTGTGTGTTTGTAGATTTAGAGAACGTGTACAACAGGGTGCCGATAGTGACAGAGAAGTATTTGTGGGTGGTGAAGGACATGTATGAGGACAGTGTGACAGCAGTGAAGTTTGCAGTAGGAACGACAGACTGGTTCAAGGTGAAGGTTGGACTGCATCAAGGTTGGGCCCTGAGCCCTTTCCTGTTTGCAGTGGTGATGGACAGGTTGACAGACGAGGTCAGACAGGACAGGAGTTTTCCCGGACTATGATATTTGCAGATTATATTCGTGGTGAGAGTAGGGAGCAGGTTGAGAAGAGGTGAAGGTATGCGCTGGAGAGAAGGGGAATAAAAGTCAGTAGGAATAAGACAGAGTACATGTGTGTGAATGAGAGGGAGGGCAGTGGAGTGGTGCGGTTGCAGGGAGAAAAGGTGGTGAAGTTGGATGAGTTCAGGTACCTGGGATCAACAGTGCAATGTAATTGAGAATGTGTTAGAGAAGTGAAGAAAAGAGTGCAGGCAGGGTGGAGTGGGTGAAGAAGAGTGGCAGGAGTGATTTGTGATAGAAAGGTATCTGCAAGAATGAAAGGGAAAGTTTATAGGACTGTGGTAAGACCTGCTATGTTGTATGGATTAGAGACAGTGCCGTTGACTAAAAGACAGGAGGTGGAGCTGGACTTGGGGTATATCGGTAGAAGAATGGAGGTAAGAAGGAAGGCCAAGGAAGAGTTTTATGGAGGTGGTGAGGGCAGACATGCAGGGTTTTGTTTTGAAAGAGGCAGGTGAAGAGGACAAAGTAGTATGGCGACAGATGATCCGCTTTTGGAGCAGCCGAAAGAAGAAGAAGAAGACTCTAGTATAATGGATTGTTGGCTCAAGTCAGAGTCTTGTGTTAGCAAATTTCCTAAACAAGTGATGTTAATTTCTAATTTCACAGGTCCAACTACAGCCATTTTCACCGCAGTTCACGGATCCGGTGCCATATCGGTGGAACTTTAGCGGCGATGGTTCTCTTCATCCTGTCTCAGGAGTAACTCTTCGCACCCGTGGTTCCCAGTGCACTGACTTCCTCGCTATTAAAAAACAAATCCGCCTGTTAGAGGTCACAGGGTCCACACATTACAGATTTGCTTTGGATTGGCCTCAGCTTTTCCCCAACGGTGACATACTGTCTGCAGATGCAGCAACGGTGCGATATTACCGCTGCATGCTGACTGAGCTCCAGAAGAAGGGCATCAGGGTAGCTGTTACACTTTACCACCCCAGCTTTAGGTCTCACACACTGGGCTTACCAAGGTTGCTCCATGCTCAAGGTGGATGGATAAATGCAAGTACGAGCGATGCCTTTGTCGACTATGCCACGTTTTGCTTTAAAAATTTTGGGTCATTTGTGGATGTCTGGATCACTGTTAATGAACCAAATCGTCTGACAGAAGCGTACAAAGTGAGTGCAGATGAAAGAGATGCCGTAGTGCGCAACGTTTTGATGGCACACGCTCGTGCATGGAATATTTACCATACGCGTTTCCGTACCCAGCAGGGGGCGACCATAAGTTTTGCACTCCATGCCGATTGGGTGGAACCGGCCAATCCCTTTGTAGACTCTAATGCCCATGCTGTCCAACACTTCCTGTTCTTCGAACTTGGCCGTTTCCTTGATCCTATTCTACAGGAGGAAAACTACATCGATGCAAATAGCTGCCTTGACTGCTTTCGTGTTCCATACTTTTCTGACGATGAGAGGTCTGAGCTTAGAGGCACCCTAGATTTCATTGCACTCAATCACTTCACAACTCGTCTGGTTTACCCAAAACTGAGGCAAGACCCTGAATCTAGTTCATTCATCCATGATTATGACTGCTCGTTCATGACAGATCCAACATGGGCGTCCTCCAATAAGGGCCAAGCGCTTGTCCCTTGGGGGCTACGCAGAGTCCTGTGGTGGGTGAAGAATCGCTATGGGAACAGTCATCCTGTAATTATTACAGCTACGGGGATTGATGACCAGGCATCCCATAATGACTACCTGAGGCAACGATACATTAAGAGCTACATGCAGGAAGCACTGAAGGGTAAGACCAAGTTGGTTGTTCAAAATAATGCCAAGTTTCATATAAGATTACATTTACCCAACGGTTCCTCATAATTTATTCGTAGCAAATCGCCTGGGATCGACATGCTTCATTTGACAATTTTACTATTTAATGTAAATGTTAACCACAATACATTAGCTAGCTTGTTGCAAAATCATTTTTTATAATTACGTGTGTTGTGAGAAATATGTTGTTTTGCTACTATCAGCCTTTACCTCTCCCTCATGCAATCAAAGGTCAAAGGTTATTACAGTACACAGCTTTGCTAAAACATTTCCTCACGTTAACAAGTCTTATCACCTGACCTCACTCTTACAGCCAGAGTTTATAAAGGACCTTTGGGATCATTAGAATGTTATGCAGTAGTAAACGCATGTGTTTGTGAGAGGGCATGTTTTACAAGAGGCATGAATTCAAAAATGAAGTAACAACAATTTGATGTGACGAATTATAAGCAATTAATTTACTGATATAAAGTTAGGTAAAGTATAGTTTACGAATGGTAGTCAATGAAAGCTATTGAACTTTTAATCTAATGTTCTTCCGTTTACCTGTGTTTTTCTTGCGACATATTGGAGCGTATGCATTCTTCTGCAAAATTCTCCCAATATGACCTTTGAAACAAAACCTCATATGAAATGGTTCCATAGAATGAATGATTTATTTGTCTTCAGTAAGTACTTGTGGTTGATCCTTATACTTGGGATCCCCTGATGTGAAGTGGGAATACAGATTCCACAGATGGAACGCACATGTTGGTGTGGAGAAGCCACACTTTAAATATGTTTATATTGAATTATTAGTGCTATACTTTCCTTATTCCCATGGTAAGTTATATTAGTAGCCAGGGTTGCCAGGTTTCAACTAAATTTGCAGTTCAACACTATATCAGAATTCAGAAGTCTAAAAAATACTACAGTACTACAGTGGACTTTCTCTCTCTCTTTCTCTCTTTCTCTCTCTCTCTCTCTCTCTCTCTCTCTTTCTCTCTTTATCTCTCTCTAGCTCGTGAGCTTGATGGAGTCGACGTGCGTGGTTTTTATATCTGGAAGCTTCAAGACCATCATGCTCCAGATTACGGCTTCTTCCTCTCCTCTCTCCATCGCTCTCAACCCAAAGCCTCTGTCTCCGTTTACCGCCAGCTCATTTCTCAAGGTGGCTTTCCCTCCATCTCCGACCCGGGGACCTCTCCTTGCGAGTCAAGCGTGAGCCAAACGGAGTGTTGGATCTGTAAGAACAAACCATTTCTCTTCTTTGGCACGTGTGTCACGATCAGTTTGTCTGTGCTGGCTGGGATCATGGTAACTGGCATGATGAAGAGAAGAAGGAGGAAGAGCAGGATGAAGGCAAGGAAGAGGAGGATGAACCAAGACATTAAAACAATGGTGTACAGAATCTGAGAGACCTTTCTGTATTGGTCACTACTTAGCGAAAAGTAGTCCAACAATGGCATGTTCGTTGTCTAAAATGTGCTTGTGGAGGTATTGATGTCCTCTGGAACTCTGAGTTTTCTCTGAACTTTTTTTCTTCAGGTTGTTTTAAAGAACAAACAGCTGAATTACGTTTAGTGGAAATTGTGTGCATTTCATTCATTGTTTCATAAGCTGAGCTGCTTTCATTGTTATCAGAATTACTTAAAATTTACTAATGAATGTGCAACTTGAATTTTTTTGTAAAAATCTCTGTTTGATAGTTAGATGTTCGTAGATGTTCTGTCCTGACAACTTCAATGTCACTTGGATGTTTTTATGGGCCTCGAAAGATTTTTTTTAAGGGAATTCCACCAGCACATTGGATTTGTTAATAAGTGAGTACTGAGGTGTTCCACTGTATATACTGTATACAAATATATATATATTGTGATTAAAGTATAATGAAAGGAATCCAGAGCTTGCAAAAAAAAAATAATTGGGTTGTACAGCTTTGGAATTATTGGCAAAATGAATAAAATTGGGGAAAATACAACACTGTGGTCGAGAAAGATGCTTTTGAAATGGGGTATTAAATAATAAGATGTGAAAGATGTATATAACATAATTTTTGTCTTGGGTAAAATATTATATTATACACATCGGATTTTACTTGGTTACAGTAATAATGGAAACAACGCCTCTGATATTAAATAGAAATATGAATAAATAGAAACCTAATAATTTCACACTCTCAACATCATCTCAGCCAGGAACATGAGGGGAACTTCATCCAGAAAGTCTTGCTTGAAGTGTTGTTAAATTTATAGATACTGTACTTTGAGAAGATACAGTGTAGTATGTGTACGCTTTTGGCTCCCCCTGGTGGCCTTAAGTATATACAGTAGAATATCTGGCCAAAATGTTTTGTACATCTGACCGTCACATTCATAAAGTATTGTTGAACATTCCATTCCAGATTTAGCTTTACTTTTGCTGCTATAATAAGTTTCACTATTCTATCAAGGCTTTCCACTGGATTATAGATAATGGCTGTGGGGGTTGTCTATTCAGCCACAGAGCAATGATGAGGTCAGGCACTGAGGTTGTGTGATGAGTCCTGGGACATAGTTGGTCATCCCAAAGGTTTTCTGTTTATCAGGGGTCTTTGCAGGACCAAATTCAAGTTCTTCCAGTCCCAACTTTAACTCATTATATCTTCATGGTTCACTTCGTAGAACGTGTTAGGATCCCTTGGTTCTGGTGAAGGGAAATTGTAATACTACATCATTCAAGCGCAGTCTCTACAATTTCTGACATTTCGCAAGATCTAAATATGGATGTACCTCTGTCTCCAATGAAAGTTACTACTGACTTATAGCAATGGGAAAATTAGAGCTCACAAAGCTGTTTACAGCATGTTTTGTGCCTTTTATTGAGCCATAAACATTTTCTCTGAAAAATATATAGATATGAAGATGTTCCACTAGATTTTGGAGTGGAGATTTGTGCTCATTCGGCTCATTCAGCTTTACAGAGATAAATAGGTTCAAAAATGTGATACGTTAGTGCCTATAAGTTTATCCCTAACGAGCGAGCCGATGGCGACCATGCCAAGGAAAAACTTCCTGAGATATTAACCGGAAGAAACCCTGAGAGGAACCAGACTCAAAAGCCATTGTTGTAGACTGTTTATGTTCATTACAGGATGTTTGATCTTTATAACTTTATAGCTTTGTGCACATTTTCATGCTGGAAAAGGTTTGGGGTTATAATTTCAGAAGGGAAAATGTCTCTCCACTGCATCCCTGAGGTCCAGTTTTAAAGAAGAACCACATATGGCTGGAAGAAGAGTCAGGTGTCCCAATACTTTTGGTCTATATAGTGTATGGTGAGGAAAAAACACTCATCCTCTTCTTTGTGGCAACGAAGGTTCATTCATTATAAATTTTCATTGTCATATGCAGAACTGTTCTTGCAAAATGCAGTCCGAAGACATTGTCATGGACTGTTTAAACTAATTACAGTCCAAATCCATCCTGATTGTCCAGGATGCTCAGTAACGACGGGGAACTTTAGACCGTTCTTCATGTCAATCTTCAGATCTTCATGCAGCTGGAAAATATTGTTCCACCGCATCCCAATACATTTTATACAATTGTGCGCCTACGACTTTGTGGCAGAGGAAACAAGACATATGGCTGGAAAAGTTGGGTGTCCTGATCATTTAGTCCATGGATTGAATGACACAAAAACATTTCCATATCGTGTCAAAGTACATCAACCATGTCAGAAATGTTGTAAAATAAAAATAAACAAGAAACAATCTCTTTTTTTTTTTTTTATATCAATGACACGGTTTTTGTTCCTATTGAATCGTGAAACCGGTTTACAGTATCGAATCACACCGAAGAGGCGCTGTAGCATGTGTGGACAGGAGGGGGCTGTGAGTATCACACACACACACACACACACACACACCAGCATGGCTAACATCGCGGTGCAGAGGATAAAACGGGAATTTAAAGAAGTCCTAAAAAGCGAAGAGGTCGGTTTTTCTACACCTCATTTTTGAAATGATTTTTTTTTTATTTCCTTTTGCCTGATCTGATATGCTAAGCTAACAGACACATAACTTCCTCTCACCTACTGTACTGCACTAGCTTGGTGCTAATGCTCAAGTTAACCTCTAGCTAGCATTATTTCTTTTATTTCTTTTTTTCATTTTTCAATGAAAATTCTCTCATTTCGTGTGGATATCGACGGGAAACATTGCCTTGTTTGAGTTATTTCTTCCAAACAATACTTTACGACGTTGACAAGTTTCATATCGTTGTATATTTTGCTTTCCTGTAAGCTAGGCTAAGCTCCTCACAAGCTAATGTCTGAGGAAGGAATGAAGCCAGAAAGCAGGCCCATCTGACTGCAAACTGACCTGATTTTATGAATGATTTCAGGGAATTCATTCTCAAGTGTACGTTGGACAGTATGGATTATATGTGCATTCATTTACAATTCACCAAATTACCAAAGATGAACTCAATGGGATATGAAGCAAATTCCCTAAGACTAGATAGAAGCAGGAATTCTACATGGATTCAGAGATTCATTGACATACAGCAAGAATACGGAGTCTATCCCGAGAACTTTGTGTCCCAAAAAATCGCAAGACGGCGTGCGGTACGGACCTGAAGTATCGATGCGTTCGGTACCTTGGTTGTATCGAGGCGACCGATTCTCAGACTAAAATATCGAACATAATTATATATATATTTTCTCAACGATTTCTTCTACCCGTCTTTCCACGTTCGTCATACAGACAAAGCAGCGTTCTTGGGATACTTTCTACGCAAATTTCGTTTCGAAATCGAACAAGGAGCGGGCGCAAAGGTGGGCGAGAACCTGTAAATGGGATGGAACGTCGGAACGATGTATATGACGGCTCCGACATGTTTTGTAGTGTAGTGAAAGAGGGCAGATAGCGTTTTCCATATAGTCCATAAAGAGCTGCTCAAAGTAATTCGGAATTGTTTTGCGTGGAAAAATGGTGGTAGCTGAAGAACGCCATGTCGTCGTTTTTTTTTTATTACGGAATTACCCTTATTTAGATCCACTTGGGTCTATTTCATTTATTCCTCCGAGCAGTTGTGGGTGAAGCGTCTTAAACCAAGCAATCGTAGCTTGGAGGTGATGGGATTCGAACACTGTTTAGTGCAACACAAAAATATATAAATGGGCCCAAACCCGAACCTTTTTCTGAATTTACCTGAAATCCATGGTTGCCACTTACCTCCAGGTTGCCTGGTTGGTTTAAAGGGTCCAGAAATGTTCCTCAAGGTAGAGTTGGTTGTCCCTAATTTGCCCCCGGGCTCTTTAGTGGTATCAGATCGAGCCACAACATGTTTAGAGCCACCGTTTGTCGCAACCACAAATACGGTGTGTGTTACACACAACAAAGGCAAACCGTGAGACAACATGTTTACTAAGCTAACATAGTGTATATAGTCATCTGGATTTGTGGCACATGACTCCGGGGCATCCTTTTCTCCTCAATCTGATCGTTCAAACTGAAGCGGTGAGAATTGTAGCGTTTCGAGTAAACACTCACACAATGGCAACTTATTTCCTGTCAGAAATGAGTTTCATAGTGTTCCTGCAAAAAAAAAAAAAAAAAAAAACAGGAAGGAGAATGCAAGATGACAACATGGGTCTCGTTACCAATTTTGAAATAATTTACTTAACCAACAAAACAAACGTATTTTGGAGGACAGAAAAAGGAAAGTGCTCTCTGTCTTCTACCTGCACAAACAGCTTGTGATAGAGAGGTGATACAGAGGGGGTTTTTGCTCTGGAGCCACACACACGGCTCTAGCGTTTAAACTTCTCGCTTTTGTCTACAGACGAGTAAAAACCAGATTAAAGTCGACCTGGTGGATGAGAACTTCACAGAACTGAAGGGGGAGATCGCAGGACCGCCGGACACACCTTACGAAGGCAAGAAGTGCAGATCAAGTTTGTCATCGTCCGGTCACGTTCCATCCTTTTTTCTTTTTTTTTTTTTTTTTACAGTCACTGCCACGTACGGCCATCTTTCTTTTTATTTGTTTTTCCCCCCTGTAGCTTACGATTTGCACATTGCAACACACTTGGACCAAGCCAAAACAATGTATTTGCATATTCTTAACGTTTCTTTACATTATTAGATCAAGATCTAGTTTGATCCTTTCTGTTATATGTCTTGGATTTGCGCTTCTCCTAAAATCTCCTTCTGTATATGTTTTCCTGGGCCAGGTGGACGATACCAGCTAGAAATTAAAATTCCAGAAACGTATCCCTTCAATCCTCCAAAGGTATGTGAGTGAGCGAGGACCAGGCTAATCTGGTTTGGGTGGATTTGACACACATTCCTTTGTGTGTGAGTGAGAGAGAGAGAGAGGGTTTGGAAAGTGAAACACATTTTATTTTATTTATTTATTTATATTTTTTTGGGGAGAAAGCACCCTTTGTGCCAAAATATACAGTAAAATCTTTTTTTAAAAATTCCTTTTTTTTCTCTGACTGATCATAGCTAGCTAGATCGAAATTCGAGATGTAGAATTGTAGAATGTTTTTAACGTATTCGTGTGTTGATGTAAATGTTTTGGTCCTGGCACCTGATGTTTTCTGTGTCTGCTTCAGGTACGGTTTATTACAAAAATCTGGCATCCCAACATCAGCTCAGTAACCGGTGCCATATGTCTGGATATTTTAAAGGACCAGTGGTAAGCGTGCGTGTGTGTGTGTGTGTGTGTGTGTGTGTGTGTGTAAGGGGGCATGTGTTCCCAAATAGTGGCCTCATTTATCAACTAATATGTCTTTGTGTGTGTGTGTGTGTGTGTGTGTGTGTGTGTGTGTGTGTGTGTTTGTGTGTGTGTGTGTGTGTGTGTGTGTGTGCGCGCACCAGGGCGGCGGCCATGACACTCCGGACAGTCCTGCTGTCCCTACAGGCTTTATTGGCAGCGGCGGAACCAGACGATCCGCAGGATGCGGTTGTGGCCAATCAGGTGGGCCGATATTTTCAGCAGATTGTGAAATCTAAATCATCTGGCAAGTGTGTGTGTCATATCCTTTTCTACCACAATTTTCAAATGAAATTCTCGATTCCGATTGGTCAAGAGGTGTTGATTCATTTTCTGATTGTTCAGGAGAGATAAACATTGTTGCTCCAACATTGCGCATTAACTGTAATACATTCTATGGACAAAAGTATTTGGACGGCCAGTGTATAGAACAGGGGCCCCTAAACTTTTTTTTTTTTGTTGTTGTGAGGGCCACATAATCGTTCCTTGCTTTAAGTAGGACAAACAGAAAATGGATTCAAACCAGTATTATTGTGTAGATTTTATTCTGATTATATATAAAATGTATTTAATGCCTCTTTAATGCTTGGTTAGTTTATTCTATTTGTCACACACCATACAGACAAACGAGCGTTATCATCATCATAATGAAATTTTCTTCAGGCACACCGACACTATTTCTTGACAGATGAGACATTGCACTGAACCAATTTTCTCACTGGCTCACTTGCAGAAGCAACAGCTCGATCACGATGCTATGTTCAATGTAATGAGGCTACGTTCATTACTACATGAAATTTGTTGTTTAAAAGACGATCTTTATTCTTTAATTCCGATACGATCCGATGTTCAAAAAGCACATATCAATCTCATGCTCGGGTGTCCACAAACTTTTGTCCAGATCGTGTATAAATGGATAAAGACTGTGTTTCTCAGAAAACTACTGAAGTCTGAGTACCACTCTGCATGGTTTTGTGTGTTTTCAGTATAAGCAGAACCCAGAGATGTTTAAGCAGACGGCTCGGCTCTGGTCACACGTTTACGCAGGGGCACCAGTCTCCAGTCCAGACTACACGCGCAAAATAGAAAAACTGTGTGCTATGGGCTTTGATAAAGTGAGTATTACACATTCTTCAGAATATATACTGAGATATATAATATATACACACGCACACATATATAAAAAATAATAATAACAATAATATGTAAAAATCATAAATAATTTCTAAAATTAAACTGTTTATGTTTTGATAAATTTTTACCTCCAACATGTGTTTTGTTCATATTTATATCTAAGAACAAGCATGACACAAATTTACTGTCTTCTCCCCCTCTTTCCCCCCCTAAGAACGCAGTAATAGTGGCGCTGTCATCAAAATCCTGGGATGTGGAGACGGCAACAGAGTTGTTGCTTAGCAACTGAACCTCCAGCACCCTGATCTACGCCCATGTCCTGTTATCACATTATCCCCGACTCCACCCACATCCAAGTCGGATTTACTTCCTGTACAGATAAATTGCACCCTGACTCCCCAAACCCGACATGCCACATTTTGCGGGTTCCAGTTCCTCTCTCTCTCTCTCTCTCTTTCTCTCTCTCTCAGCATCGCATTTGTCGTTTCTCCTTCGTCTCTCTCACGCCTTCGACTTCGCATCTTCTCACACTCATACGATCAACTATTTGAGTTAAGTGTCCCTTTCCCCTCGAAAGAATTCCGCATTTATTTTTTTGCCATCATTGCCACCCTTCGGAATTCTCTTCATCTTGATCATGTGGTTCCTCCTACAGTGCTGGAGATCCCCAAACTGCTCGCTCACTTCCATTTTTTGCGCAATCCCTCAAGCGCTTTTATGGCGAATCTCATTTCCGCAGTGCCATTAATTCCGAATGAAAAACACACAAACCCAATATCACACGTGACCCTGATAACGTTATCGGGGGAAAAAAACACACAAAAAAGATCAAGACTGCAACGGAATACAAAAACGAAATGTGTCAAGAAGTACACGGGATCGCACTCGCAGAACAAAGGACCGACCGAAGAATCCGCAAAAGAAAGAAAAGATTTCATCTGTAAATAAAGCTATTAAAGTCTGTATAAATTAAAGCAATGTGGCAATGCTTTTATTTATTATTGTTTTAAGGAAAAAATAAAATAAGAGTTTTGTGGCTAATGAAGCTAACTCATCGTGCTAAATGTATCTTTCTTTTATTTTTTGTTTCCCCCTCTAGTTGTTTCAGCTAACACGATTATCCATAGCTTAGTTATTTATTATTGTTACGTTCTAAAGTTTTACTAGTTCACTAGTTTTATTTAATCCCCGTCCCTAACTGAAGCTAAATGACCTGACTTGTTTTACGCACTAGCTTTGTGCTAACGTTAATTTCCGTTACTGGCTAGTTAAGCTTTATAGACAATTATAAAATGTTAGTCAGCTTGGTTGTTTTGGGGAAACATAATCTAATTTCTGCAAAATCTCTTTGTGAAATGGTATCTATCTAATAATAGGAAACATCCATGAAGATAACTAACTAATTTTTGTAAATATAGGAAGGAATCGCTAACTAAGAGTGGTAAATATCCACAAATATTAGTTAGCTAATAATAGTTAGCTAGCTACTATTGGGGCAATACCCCTGAAGATAGCTAGATAACAATTAGAAACGATCCATGAAAATAGCTAGGATTAAAGAATATCCCGAAATAAAGCTTATAAACAAACAATACCTAAGAACATTAGGATTTGGTAACATCTTTGATATCCCCAAATCTTAGCCAGCTATGTTCATGGATTTTCCCAATTCTTTGCTAGCTATCTTCATGAATATTCACAAATTGTAACAGTCTTAAATATTCCTTCATTTTTATTAGCAACATGTAGGGATATTCTTTTATCTTTGCTATCTTGCTAGCTGTCATTGTGGATTTTCCCAATTCTTAACTAGCTATGGATCCTTACAAATTCTAATGTTCCTTCAATATTCCTTAATGTTTATTAGATATAATTATCAATATTCTCTAATCTTAGCTATGTATTTTTCCAAATCCTAGCTAGTTCTATTCAGGGATTTTTCCAAATATTATGTGATTTACTGGAGGGGGAATAGTTAATGCAAGAAACCATATGACAGAATTTTGTAGGACCACCCTTCCTGAGGTAAAGGCTGTAAATGTTTTTGAGTTTGTGTGTTTCTCGATGTCCAGTAGCTCATGCAACCCAAGACCACTTTACACAGCAACCACTGAATGACCTTATGGAGAACTATTCGAGTGCTAAACAGCCTGTGGAAGACACCGACGAAAGATTCGACATCACACTGCAGGTTACATTGTCTCAGATTCAAGACTGTGACTACACAACTTTAAAGATCTGTGAAATGAACTATGACCTGGCTCTCAGAATTTGGTTAGCTAATCTCAGCTAGCTATCTTTAGGGACGTTTCCAAATCGTAGCAAGCTCTCATCGTGGACTTTTAAGGATCTGGTTGCCACTAAATGAAGGTTCACGCATGAATACATGCCTAATCATCTACATATACACACACATATATGGCGTGTAAAGCTAACAGTGTATCTCTTGGATGTGGAGCGGATGAATTTGTTTACTGAGGTGTGTGTAAGGGGTGACAGATGGCTCAGTGAACACTTGCTGAGACGGTGCTTCAGTCAGAGGTCAAGTTTTTTTTAAGCCACATTTAAAAATATTTAAACCTCAAGACAAGTATAGTCCTCTCATGCCTCTTCGTTATCGTGTGTTGATTGTACCAAAAAGAAATGAAACCAGAGAGACATGTGGAGATCATACCCTGAATTGTAAAGAGGCTGTTACCCAATATTGCCATTCTGCTGCCCTTGTATGGGTTTCCTTTCATGTGTGTGTATGTTAGAACTCTAAAACCACCAAACTAAACTTAGCATCTACACACTGCACGACACGTGATCGAATATGGAACCATTCATGAATTAACACCATGCTAGAGATTTGTAGACTGAATCCCAAATATGTTCAAACAGATGAACGATTGAATGAATGAATGAATGAATGAATACAGAACTTGACATATACTTGGCCTGGACGAATGGCTGAATGAATAAAGGAAAGTCAGGTCAACATGAACGATGATACAAAACAATCCAGGGACACACTGGCCTCTTATTTCCACCTCCATGACCACGTTATCGCCGCTGACTGTCTGCTGCTGATTGACAGCTGAATGGCGGCGTGGCTGGAGTGCAGCCGCATCTGGTTTCTGTGTGATGTGATATCCTCTTGCGTCTCGGCACGAGCGACTGGTGAGGTCTCTTTCAGACAATCAAAAACACTGGGCTGCAACCCAAACCTGCTCTCTGCTTGTCTTCTCAGAGAAGTGCACTATGTAGGCTCAGGAAACAGTAACAGTAGCTGTAAGATTATTTGAATCACCAAAGTGTCCAAACTGTATATGTATAGTATACAAATATTCATTCATGTCTAAACGCAATCTAGTGCACTATATGTTCTAATGAGAGCTTGATGAGATTCTATTCCTTAATTCACATATGTACCCTACTATATTAGGAATGTTCTTAATCCATTTGCAGTTCTGGCCTTTGCCAGTAATTGATCTGTAGTAGGCTACTTAATACAGAACGAGCATTTGGGACACAGCCGTCGCATCACAACAGAGTAAAAAGAAACCACCTGGTGCAGTGTTTCATGATCTGACGGGCAGTATGCTGGCTGGCATACATCGTTGGTTTGATCCATTTCTTCCCTACATATGCTTCCATCAGCTGGATCATGAGCTACACAGTTGTGGCTGTGTTCTTTTTGACAATGTTGTTGGAGGGTAAGTGTGTTGTGTTTTCTCCACTCATTCCTCTTGTCCTTTTTGTGAGACGACTATATTTTTTCCTTATTTAGTTCATTTAGACACTGATGTTCCCCGTCATGGCAGCAAGTGTGAATACTAAGGCAATTCCAATTTTTACAGTTTTAAATTAACCTATGGTTTTTTTCCCATAACAGTTGTAAATAACAATTTTATGGACGGTAGGTTTAGGAAATATTCCCAATTTACATGTGTTTCGATTTTACGTTGTTGCTCAAAGTTCAATGAAGGGGCAAAAGTCATGCAAGCAACCATATGACAAAATTGTTGTGACCACCCTGAACGATGGAGTAGATGTGTGTGTGTGTGTGTGTGTGTGTTTCTCCAGTAGCTCATGCTGCCCAAGGCCACTTTGCACAACAACTACTAAATGACCTTATGGAGAACTATTCGAGTGCTCTGCGGCCCGTGGAAGACACAGACAAAACACTCAACGTCACACTGCAGGTCACATTGTCTCAGATTAAAGACATGGTGAGTATACACAGTCTATTCTGTGGCGGTGTTAATGTTCTGTGAAAGGGTAATGCGGAACCTAATGAGGTCCCCACTTGATGTTTTTATTACTTTGCTTTAGATCTATGGCCTGGATCTTACAATGTGGTTCTAATGCCTGTTACTATAGATCCCAATTTTACCTGACCTCTGTGATGTGGTCCCCAAAAACCTAGTTTCTATTAAACTTAGTTCCCATATTTTGGTTCTCATGATTCAGCTTCTGTAACATGATCCTGATAATATGGTTCTCACTATGTAGGCCTCCAGTCAATGAGACCCCTGGATGCAGCCAGCATGGCATGTTCACTAGCATGTAGTTTTTCCTTGATGATCCAGCCTTCATGACACAGTCCATTACTTTCTGGTCTTTACGTCTCGCACCTTTGGAACTGTGTCCATTTCCTAAAATCAATGTTCTCACAATACAGTCAGTTTGACACAAACTTTACTATAGGGTCCTCATGACAAGGTCCTCCTAACCTAGTGTCACATACCTTATGACATGTTCCCTAAGAAACAGTCTGTAGTCCAATGCAGTCCTCATAACAGGGTCTTGATGACATACAATAGGTCCCATGATATAATGATGTACTGTACTCCTGTATGACCTGGTGCTCATAATGTAGTCTCTGTGAATTGGCCCTCATGACCTGGTCCCTCTGGCCTAATTTAGTTGACATGGCTCACATTACCTGACTCTCCTGATATAGAATTCACATGGTCTCAGAGAAACGGTCCACATCACATGCTTTACATTAAGTAGTCTTTGCCAGATGGTTTACTAAGATCGTGCACTCTGGACATGCAATAGTTAATGACTTCTGGTGTTCTGTACAACTACAATTTCAAACCACATTAGAATGACTCGAATATATGACTGGGAATAGTTTAACAGCCAGACCTTTGAATAACCTGAGATTATGCAATTGTGTGTCTTTTACCCAGTGTGTGAGAGCCAGACCTTCAGCCATTGCATCAGTGGTTATATTGATCTCGGCAAGCCATCCAGTGTTTCACTAGCCTCCTAATCTCACTATTACTGAGTTTAACTCATTGAAGTACATTATTAATTGTGTGTATGTGTGTTTTGTGTTTTGTGTAGGACGAGCGTAACCAAGTCCTTATAGCGTACCTGTGGATAAGGCAGACATGGTATGATGCCTATTTGAAGTGGGATAAAGAAGAGTATGATGGCCTCGAGGTCATTCGCATCCCCAGCAGCCTGGTGTGGAGACCGGACGTAGTGCTTTATAACAAGTACATAATGTGCATTCAGAATTTAGAAAACAGACCTACTGCTGTAAAGGGGTAATACACCGAACAAGCATAACATTGACATCATAACATTATGAGCGGAGAAGTAAATAACATTGATTATTTCTTCATCGTTAGAAGCAGAAAAAAATGGGTAAGTGTAAGGATTCGAGCGATATGGAACAGGGGCCAAATTGGGATGGCTAGACGACTGGGTTAGATCATCTCCAAAACTGCAGCTCTTGTGGGATGTTCCCGGTCTGCAGTGCTCAGTGTCTATCAAAAGTGCTCTAAGGAAGGAACAGTGGTGAACCGTGGTCATGGTCGTGGGCGGCCGAGGCTCATTGATGTACGTGGGGATCGAAGGCTGGCTTGTGTGGTCCGATCCAACGAACGGACCAAGAAGTTAATGCTGTTAATACTCAATGGATCTGAACTGTTTTAGCAGCAAAAGGGGGACCAAAACAATATTAGGCAGGTGGTCATAATGTTATGCCTGTTCTATGTATTCTCTATCACACATGCAGATGTACGGTATAAAACCACTGATTTATGCCACTTTTTTTTCAACACGTTCTGCTTATGAACTTTGGCTTAAATAATATGCATGTGTAGAGCCGATGAAGATTTGCCTGGTCCAGTGGACACTAATGTTGTGCTGCGATACACCGGTGAGATCACATGGGATGCTCCGGCTATTACCAAAAGCTCGTGTGTGGTGGACGTGTCCTACTTCCCTTTCGACAGCCAGCAATGTAATCTCACTTTTGGCTCTTGGACCTATAACGGCAATCAGGTACACATCCGTGCACAGTTTTCAGTTCAGTAAACAAGCTATGGTACTTGCTGAATTATGGCCATGCTGATCTTCAGTATGTATCCACTCTTTTACTCTGTTTGTTCAAATGCTACAATAAGCATTGGTTTTTGACCCAGGTGGACATCACCATGGCAATGGCCAGCGGTGACCTATCCGACCTGGTCGAGAACGTGGAGTGGGAGTGTGACGGCATGCCTGCCACCAAGAATGTGATCATGTATGGGTGCTGCTCGGATCCCTACCCGGACATTACGTACACGCTGCTGTTACGCCGACGCTCCTCGTTCTACGTCTTCAACTTGCTGTTGCCCTGCTTTCTCATCTCCTTCCTGGCGCCTCTTGGCTTCTTCCTGCCTGCAGATTCTGGTGAGAAGGTCTCCCTGGGTGTCACCGTGCTGTTGGCGCTCACGGTCTTCCAGCTGGTGGTGGCCGAGAGCATGCCACCCTCCGAGAGCGTTCCACTCATAGGTGAGCCAGTCGTACATTACACACCATAAATGCAGGGTGGTATCAAAGAGCAAACATAATATTCTGCGTGAAACTGGGCAAATCTGCGTTTTACATGACATATGTTTGACATACGTAGGTGGTTGGTGGTAGCTCAGTGGTTAAGGAATTGAACTTTGGATCAGAAGGTCACAGGTTCAAATCCCACCACCACCAAGCTGCACTGCAGGACCCTTGAGCAAGGCCCTAAAACCATCCCCTGCTCAGTTGTACGTCGTTCTGGATAAGGGCATCTGCCCAATTACCATAAATGTAAATGCAAACATACGGAGATGCTGCAATGGGTTGTTCGAGGTGTTTGAGTGGCACGTGCGCTTCAAGAGCAAGAGAACATCACTGGAGAGTTTAGGAAGATGAGAAACAGAGCAAAAAGTAGCACCAAAACCTGAACACAAAACAGGAAATGGCACGTTAATAACAGACACTGAGCTTAATGTAGGTTCCGTGAAAGATCTGAAAGGCAGCCTTAATTTAAGCAGCAAAATTGCATGCCGTAAATGAAGAAGGGTTTAACTGAAACAAGTTCTTCCATGGCAGAAAATGGCCTAAGATTAGAAACAAGCTTACCATAGCATGGCAATGGCAATGATGGTTCAATGAAGCAAGATGAAGAACAAGAAGCAAAAACACTGACCTCCAAAGACCCTATAAAATCACTAATGAACGGTGACCTGACTCAAGGCAGTCAGAATGAGAAAGTTCAGCCTAATGAGGAGAGTCGTGTGGAGAAGTCAAACTTGGAGTATCTGCCCTCTGGGATTCTTCAGGAAGAAGACTTCCAGGATACATTCCAGAAGTGGCAGGAACGCTGGGAGCGCTGTATTGCTTTGCAAGGGGACCATTTTGAAAGTGATAGTGTGTAAACGTAGATAAGTAGAGTGTTTTCTTGTAAACAGAGCCAGTCTCCAAATCTTTTGATACCATCTCGTACATACGCAATTAAATTAGTGATTTCATTGGAATTGGACACTAAATCTCTTAAAAATCTGTTTGAGTTCTGTTTTTTAATCCGTTTAAGTTTAAAGAACAAATAAACTAACTCAAGAATACTTCGGTTTCAGGGAAATATTACATAGCGACGATGACGATGATTACGGCCTCCACCTCGCTCACCATCTTCATTATGAACATCCATTTCTGTGGTGCTGAAGCCAAACCAGTCCCTCGCTGGGCCAAAGTGCTCATCATCGGCTACATGAGCAAGATCTTCTTCGTCTACGAAGTTGGCGAGAGCTGCACCTTACCACTGGCGAGAAAGAAGCATACAGACAAACGCCATACAAAGAACCCTCAAAAGAAACCAACTCAGCATAACCCAAAACCATCCAGAAACCCATCTGGTCTCCATTGCTGTCCTGATGATGAAAAGCTGCCTTCAGCAAATCTTACCATTGACCCTTGCATGTTTTGTGGGCCACATAGCGGCGGTTTCGGAGGAGACCCAAAGCTCATCAAGAACGTTGAGTACATTGCGAACTGCTTCCGCGATCAAAAGTTGACCTCCCTTAAAGTAGCTGAATGGAAGAAGGTGGCCAAGGTGTTGGACAGGTTCTTCATGTGGATCTTCTTTGCCATGGTATTCCTTATGAGTATTCTCATCATCGGCAAGTCATCATGACCATGTGATTGTGCTTGTTTGAGCGTATCTTAACACGCGCCCACTAACTCGAGTGGAAACGCTGTGTCAGATATCAGATGCAATATGTGTTCTGTTCTTCTTTTGTTCCTGTGGCAACTATTTGTGCCTTGAAATCAAAATTCTGCGAGGGACCGGTGTGCTGTGAGAAACAATTTCACTGAGAGCTCTGGAAAAGAATGATGGCACGTTCCAGAACATTTACTTCTGATCATTAGTGATGCGTAATGATTGGGAATGATGTTGGGGTTGAAAACACTGGATTCTAATGACAGACTCTTGACTCTTGAACTCTAAAGCCAACAAGGCTGTCTGAAAAATTGAATGTTTATGATTGATGATTGGCTTAGAGTCTCAGAATAGAAGGCACAGGAACATACAGAACATCACAATATACATGATGGATCGAAGTTCTAGAATAGCCTGTGTGTAAATGGCTGAAGGAGCCAGAATTGAATCCACTCGATTGGCTAACAGGTTAAAATCTCCAAAATGGACATGATTGGATGAAAGCTCCCGAGTATAAGTGTTCTGGGGGGGAAAAAAACCCATTATTTTAGTATGAGTTCCAAAGCTCTAGAATGATTGCCTGAGATTTCCAGAACATCTGTGTGATTGGCTGAGAAGTTACGGATTTAAATGCCAATGTGATTCGTGAGAATTCTAGATCATTATAATAACCAGGTTTGGCTGAGAACCCCATTATAGAATGTGATTGCTCAATTTAGAATCCCAGATCCAGGGTATTGGCCAATAATTAACTATGATTTTAGTAGAATGCATATGATTGGTTGAGAGTCCCAGAATAGCACAAAAAAAAGCACAACCCACCCGAACATTGGCTCAAATCCTAGATTACAAATGAATGGAGTTTAGAATAGAATTAAAAGATAGTTCTTGATTGGCTGAGAGTGCCACAACAGAATCTGTATAAACTTTAAGATGGCCATCTTGTTCATTGTTTTCTTATAGCAGCATTTGTAGTGAACTTTCACCTCCACTAGGGGGCAGCATCGTGTAATATTTACTAACACTATGCCTCCATGACATCTACAATGGAGCATCTTGTTGAGTATGTATGATTAAGACTCACCCAACAAGAGCTGTTTTATTAGAAAGGTTCTACTTGGTAAAGAATTCCATGTATTACTTAATTTGGTGAACTCAAACAAATAAAAGTGGAATCTTTTTCCAGTCGACCCAATGTGGAAAGCAAAGACCAAGGATAAGGGAATGCAATCACAGAAGTTTCGCAACAGAACGGCTGATTGAACCTAAACTGTCTCCCGTCCCGAGTGTTTCAAAGTGTTGAATCAGCAGCTTTAAAATGAAAAGCCGTTTCTGACTGAACGCCTCTCACAAACACGGAGCTCTGCTCCATGTAAATGCTTACGGCTGCAATTACCCAAGCCCTTTGCTCAATCAGACCAGATTTACTTCCAATTGCCCAATGAATCCCATCATTATACGATGGCAGGGCCACATCTGGAGCACGGTGATAGGAGGTGCACCTCGACTGACCATCTTTATGAGGGGGAAAGATAGAGGGAAGGCATAGTTTATGATGGGGCTGCATCTTTTCCCTTGCTATTAGACCATGGCTGTATGAAGAACAGCTGTTTCCTAGTAGAGGAGTTTGGGATTTATTATTACTGTTCGAAAAAGCAATGGATTTATGAGCAGCAGGTCCTTAATATTTCTACAGTAGTGATCAGATGGCTGTGAGGTTTAACGCGAGCACAAACACACACGGCTCATGCTAGCTGTTTCATATCTCTGAACGTCTTGGGTCAGGGGATTATATGTGCAACTACGTGTAATTATTGACATACCATAACACATTTTTGAATAAAATATTCACATATTCGAAATCGAATGCAAATTTGCAAATGCATATTTAAATCATGCTCACATGGGATCCAAATGGACAGTTTTGTTCTTCAAAATATGTTCATTGGATTGAATTTTCCAAGTAGTTTATTCGAAACCAAATGGTTTTATGCTGTGTGTGTAATAAATAAAAAGGCAAAAGACAGTATTTATTCACACAGAAATTAATAACTTATGCATTTCTCATTGTTTCGTGAGAAAATCGTCCACTTTTGTTCGATTTTGGGTCTCTCTAAAAACGAACGCACACATAATACTCCACAAGAATTTATAAACCCTATAATCAGTTACTTAATTAATACAACATTTTGTCTGCTAACATATTTATTTGCTTTTATTTTTGTTTATCATGTTGTGTTATTTTTCTGTCACGTGATTGGACGATTGGTATTCTATATTTATTTCTCAAAAAAATTTAATAAACATAGAAACAGTGAAACTTTTCTTTAAAAACAAATGTAGTATTATTTGTCATATTATTCAGTAAATAAATGAATGAACAATTATTAAAATGTATTTGTTAATGTTTTTTATTTTTCTTAGTTCCATTACTTTACACTGATCTAACATAATCTAAAAAAAAAATCACAAATAAATTAATATTAATGAATACGATAAGAATGAATATTTGTTCATAGATACTGTATAGTTTTCAATGTAAAATTGATTTTTTTGGTAAATATGTATTTATTTGTTTATTTATTCATCTTTGTTGGTTTCATTTATATCCTTTCTTTGAGGGGGGAAACATTTTTTTGGATATAGCTAACCAACAAACCAACAAACAAACAAACAAACATTTTTCAAATTCTTACAAATCAAAACTTTTTATTGCTCATGTTTATATAATTTTATGTTATTTAATAGCTCATTTACTTCAGCAGGGATTTATCCGAATAAATGTATTTACAAAGGAAATACAAATAAATAAATACAAATATGACAACATTCTAGAAACTTCCCAAGCTCGTGCATTCATTTATTATGGTAATCAGTCTCCGCCTGTTTTCACCTTTTACCGTCCTTGAAGCACACGCCCCTAATTTGCATGGAGTTGCTATGGTAACTCGAGCTTCCCGTTCCAGCGTGCTCCGGTGTCGCTACTCGCGCTTTAGGAATTTGTTTGCGGGAGACAAATAAATAAAAATAGAGGGAAATTTGGCAGGACATGTTTAAGGCAACTTTCCATGTCGCGGAGGAAGAACCGAAATGCAGGCAGAGATGTAGCAGTGAAATAATGCGGATGTGAACAATATAAGTTAGAGTCCACATCAGTAAATTATTAGCTGGGGCACAATGCGAGGATTGGTAAGTCTAAAATCTCACTCATTCAAACTTTTTTTTTGCAATGTAATGTACCAATGACGAGAAATAAATCGGTAGATCACTGAACTGAGATTTGTCCTCTGAGATCCACAGATCCGTGTGTTAACTACCTGTACGATTGATTGTGACTTGCCATAGGGCTGAATGATATATCGAGAGACCGTCCATATCGTGATAAACGATTCTGCGATACACATCCCATTGTAACTGCTATGGTGATGCATTTTTCAGTAGTTACAAATTAAATAAATGGATGTTGATCGGAATCAGGGGTGTCCTTGAATAGGTGGTAAGTGGGGGAAGTGTTGGGGGGATTAAAGAATTAAAGAATTAAACGATTTTTTCTTCTTACATTTTATACATAAAAATAGAATGAAAGGCTGTATATTAACTTATTGGGAGAAAACCAGTAGTTCTATGTAAAATATTACATTGATCTAATGATCCTTGGCCTGGTTTTAGATTTTTGGTTTAAAGTGTTATAGTTACAATTATGTTTTCGAAAGCAAGAAGGTGTCTAATACTTGGCAACTGGATGTCCGTGTAATGTAATTCAGTATGTATATTGCCATGTTATTTGATTCTGTTTCCTTGTATGTTTGGTTCTGAAGAAGACCGAAGGAACCAGGATGGTGAAGCAGGTCGCTTCTCGTCGCGCTTTGTCTCGCTCCTTCACACATTCCTCTCGGAATTCCTCATCACCTTTAGCCCCCTGGACCTCTCCGTCACCCCCGACCATGGGTCAAGACCCTTCTTTCGTTCCGGAGTGGGATCCAAGCAGCGATCCCGGCCACGTCTACCTCGACGCTGCAGCAATTTTCCGGAACGCGCAGCAGGACAAGGGCGCCGCACACCAGCTCATCGGCTACGGGAAGAAGTCGAAGGTCACAGCGCTGAAAGTTAAGGATGAGGTGTGGCAGCGCAGGGCTTATGAGTTGGCCTTCAATGCACTCAAATGTAAGTGTCATAGTTTGTTGTTTATTCTAAACCAAAAAAATTAGCATAAGAATTGATTTTTTGGTTCAGGCAGTATCCGAGATAACATCTTTGAAGCATCAAGACTTTGCTTCCTTTCATCGGCTCTGTTTTTGTCAACACGATTTCACCATTATTTATATTTCCATATAAAGTACCGTAAATAGAAGTCAGTTGCGACGTCTGCGATTTTAAACAAAGCCGTGTTGCTCCTCAGCTTATGGAGAGATACATTCTAGGGGACAGTGCTGTGAGTTTCAAGAAATGCTTTGATAGATGATTCATTTCATGTGACAGCACCCCTGGATCATAGGCTGTGTACATAAAAACGTATCCCATGAATGTCTGGTTCTGCCGTTTGGCATATCTGTATCCTACACACATGGCGTCCATGCTGCTGCAAAATCAGGCACTGGGATTTTTCTCTGGGACGGGTCTGAGCATTTCTGTGGTTGCTGAGCCTCATGGCATCAATGAGAGCCTTGGGGTCTGTTGCTAGGGTGAATATTTCATGAAGGGATACTCTCACATTCCCAGGTTTGATTCTGAGCCATTTTCCATTCCTCAGGGATGGTCTGTCTTTCATGTGATTTTTCATGGGTTGGGTATATTCACTTGGCCCAATGATGTCAATGAGTGATTGATTGTGTGCATGTACATCCATCCATCCATCCATCCATCCATTAATTCATTTATCTATTACATCATGTTATTTCTGCACTATATTGATTATAGCCGCAGGCATGTTTGTCAGTCCATGTGTAAATTTTGTGGGAAAAAACACAACTATTCTGTCGGACCTTCTTACTGGAAAACCAATATGGGAAAAGTGGTCCTACGCAAGCTTCACATAAATTGTCTGAAGCTGCTGACAGGTCGGTTGGCCCTCAGATATTCACCTGTCTTAGAGTGCCATCACATGCATCTCATTTGAATAAGGGTCCTTATAAAGTATCTAGGGGGATAGGTAGCTCACCCCAAACCAGTGCCTGCCATGGTGGCTTTAATGCCAGTTGAGGGCTTACCTTAGTGGTCTAGTATGTACTATTCAAAATGCAACCCTTTTATTGAATCTTGTGAGCTAGCTGTTTCACTTTATCCAAGACTAAAAAAGAAACAATTTTCCTAAATCTTCATCTCCTCATGTATTCAATTCCTCACGTACTCGGTGTTCCCAAAGTTTTGCCGTTAACTATAATTCACCAGGGCCTGAGCTGGTGTGTTTGCTGTTTCAGCGCTCGTAAAAAAATGCCGTCGTAAATAGGACCTCTTCCACTGGATTGCTGAAGCCATCTCCTTGGTTATGGCAGCAATGGGTTGTCACTTACCGGAGACTTAGTGCATTCCACAAAGGGGGTGGGGGGTGGTGGGGTGTTTGGATATCCTGGGCCTGATTCGATGGGAATATCAGTGGCTGTTTTTTTTTTGTTTTTTTGTTTTGTGTTAGCTGCTCACGCCTAATCTCATCTCAAAAATGAGATATCATGTGTGAAGCATGGTGGTGGGTGCACATGTTAAGAGCTGGCATTTTACCTGTAACTGAACAAATTTTCCCTGATTTTTATTTCCGTACGATACTTTGGGACGCTACCAGGATGTACAGAGTTCAGTTGTCTTAGTGTCAGAGCTCATATCTTTTCTGTGTTTTTGTTGTTTCAAAGCCCAATTTTAGCTCTTGTTTCTCTGCTTTTTATCGCCGTCGCCTACACACATGAAGCAACGGTCCCCAACCTTTTTTGCGCCACGGACCAGATTAATGTCGGACAATACTTTTCACAGACTGGCCTTTAATGTGTGGCAGATAAATACAACAAATATATTTTCTAAATATTATATTAAACCTGAATCCTCTGTTTTTTTTTTTTTCATTTTGCTCGCTTTGGGAGTTTCAATTTAGCGGTAATGTATTATGTGTTCCCTTTAAGAAGGTAGCGGGTGGAGGAAAGTCATGTGACCGAGGCATCATGACATGCATTAAGAGTGAGCGATAGACAGATGTGGCGGAGAAAATCCGGTCATTTTCCAAATTAAAACATCAGAATCAGATAATAAATAAAATGGAAATAATGTAAGTTATGTATTGTTTCTGTGCGGCCGGTGCCGGTCCGCGGTCCCGGGGTTGGGGACCACTGCTCTAAAGTATATACAATAGGGTAGTGTAAATTGCTCTGTTTTGCAGAATGTTGTACTGTAAAGCATACAAATGTAATAAATTTATTGGTTAATTTAGTTGTTAATCAGTTAAATAGCTATAACATGCAAACTCATTTCCAATGTAATTAACTAACGATTTTGTGTATGTTATTGTGTGTGAGCGAGAGAGAGAAAGAGAGAGAGAAGAAACCCGGAACAAGTAATCAGATGAGCCTCGGTATGTGCGTATGGGTGTCCAGGACAGATTGCACTCAAGGTGTCAGTGGCAGGCCGAAACCGAGTTTTGATAGGTTGATTGAGGAGAGAAGTGCGAAAAGTCTGCCATGCCCTGAAGGAATCCCATTACCCACAATGCTGTAAATCAATTTAGCCAATGATCTGCTGTCTGGGCAGCCCAAGGCGGGTGAGAGCTCGAGAATAGCGGAGGAGTGATAAACACACAGATAAAAGAGATTAGAAGAGGATGTGGTAGAGAAGCAGAGAGATTTCGCGACAGAGGGAGGGAATGAACACATCTACCACGTATCAGCACGGCTTTACGCTAAAGATTCACCATTTCCCAGAACACCTTATTCGTTAAGCGAGATCGGACGAGTGAAGCTTTTCCGATTCATTAATGTTCCATTTCTTCCATCGTGGTGGAGTGCTGGTTGTTTTTAAGAAACACAGAGTGGCGCTTTATATGCTAGCCGAAGAGCCGCAGGAACTATGCATGGACCCTATACGATAGTATTTTATCTACAAATATCATTTGATCCTATTTAGGTTATTATAGCATTTAAGTTTATAAGACGAAATTGGTGTTACAAAGACACCACAGATCTGTAATGAAGACTTTCCTGTGGTGAAAAAAACCCCTGACTGTTACTCTGACTAAATATCTGCATATATGCTTCTTTACCGAAAGCATCACCATATCAACAGTTACACATATTTTTAAATCGGTTTATTAATATGAAGCATGCAAGTCTCGAAATAAGATGTTACTACGGAAACGTATTAAAGCGAAGGCATTCATATTAACCGTGCTCGTTCTGGTTAAGTGTGTCTTCTACGCATTACATCGTTCCGTTGTGGTTATTACGTGTTTACGATAACGTAGGCTGACGCAGGTCACGTCGGAAAGAGTGTGAAAGTGGGCGGGGCCTCTCAAGATGTGGCTCATTCTACACAGCAGATATCGCTCGCTAAGTGTGTGTGAGCGTGTGGATAATCAGGCAATCGGGGATGATGATTATGCCCGTATCGATCCGGGATTGTTGCACGCGCAACACATTGAAATGAGACGAGACACCTGGGAAAGGCCTAATCACCCCATCGCCCCTATATCCGCAACAACGCAGAACCCTGTTCCAAAATCAATATGGCTGTCAGACACACACACATATGTACACACACACAGACACACTGGCTTTACCATCTTAGTGAGGTTCTTCATCTGACTTAGTTATCTCTGTAGCTAATTAGCGCAATCCCTACACCCAGGTTTTTTTCAAATCTCAAGACTGTCAAATCTGTGTATCATTATGTGGACCTCACAAAATGCTGATCACATGATTTAAATGATTGGAACCATCCTTCATGCCTCAGTAAAGGTGAATAAAGGTGTGTCACGGTTCGTGTGCAAGTGTGTATTGATCTCATGATTATCATGCTACGCGTGTATGTGAGTGTATGTGTGTCAGGGTGTCAAACTGAAAGTGCGATAGAGGCTTAGCAGGTTCTGAATGTATACACGAGGATTACTACATCCCCTCCCCCTCATACCTGTTTCCACATCCGCATTTACATCCACTATTAATCTGTCAATCTCTCCATCTTTCCTGCCCTTGACCACACCTGCGAGTCGTGTTTTTTTTTCCGCATGCACAGCTCCCTCTTGCCTCGCTCGTCATTCACGCCCAATTGAAAACCACATGCAGACGTGCCCAGGTGCGGATCGATTTTGATCGGTCGAGTGACCTTCGAAGCTGCCCATGTGTCTCCCAGGGGCTTGATAGCTTTCTTTACGTGCGCATTAGCTGCTACATTTTAATAAGGTCTCGTCTTTACCTGGCTGACAATAAATCAGAGAACATTTCAATATCCGAGTACGTCAGTCTATCACAGTTTTCAATGTCGAGCTTATATCGGGATACAGACACCAGTTACAAAGCACTGCTAAATACGCTAGCTGAGTAAAACTAAATTAAACTAAAAACACAACAGGGTGTGCTGTTACATTATAGACTACATAATCCATGGCTGGGTGGTGTAATGCAGCTCAATAAGACTCAGACTAACTGTTACAATATATCAGGGGTGGGCAATGCTTTTTCCAAAAGGGCCACATGAGAAATTGGAATGGTTTTAGAGGTCCTGAATATATATATATATTATATATTATAAATATTTGATATATACTTATTGCTTATAATCTTCTTAAGTAAGTTCCAATATATATAAAACGTCCCACTATAAGAAACAGTAAATAATACAGTGCAATAAGAAAATGTGGAAGAATTTTATATATATATATATATATATATATATTTTAAATGTAAAAAAACAACAACAACCTAGCATCGCAACTTAAAGTGAAATTGCAGCAGATCTGGCGATTTAAATTGTAATCCCTAAACATTTGATTTCAGCAAAAAAAAAAAATGTATATTGGACCCCCTATAAGGCATTAGAGTCCCCACCCCCTGATGACAACAACCCGGGGACCTCCCATAAAACTTGACTCAATTCGAGCACTGATTAAACGAATAGAGAAAATGAATAAATCAATCAATTTCTCCTTCTGCTTTAAATGTTCAATCAAAAAAGGTACAATTTTGTTTTTCAATAGCGAATAAAAAAAAAAAACATAAATGGACTAAAGAATGAATTTGGAGTCTGATATGTACTTTTTTGGGTAGGTAGCCATATTTAGCTATTCAGTACATCTGGTCAATTGGCGATTACTTCAGAATTTTTAGGTTACCCTGTACAAGCAGTTGTATAAGTTTCAGCTCCACTTATTAGAAGGAACAAAAAAAGAAAAAACTATGGGAGTGGACTTTTCCAGAATGACCCCAACATCACCATTTCTTTAAGTGTGAGAATGAAACGTGTACAGTTCATTATCTCAAGAGGAATGCGAAGTGCTTCAGAGGTTGTAGGAGATGTAAATTGTGGCTATTTAGAATGCTTGATGATGTAATAATTGCTGCGAGAGCATGACTCTGACTTCACGGGGCTCTAAAGATTCTGAGAGGGTAATCAAGCTCTTTCTCGCTTCATTGCCCCCATAACAATAACTAAGCAATGCAAAACGGAGTTGTCATTAATGTAATGTTGAAGTGTCTCAGCACTGGAAAGGAGTAATGCTTCATTTTGATGGCACAGTGGTACAAGAGAGAGAAAACGACCAGCCAGTGTCTTTTTGGTTTTCTATAACTGACGGCATTTTGTGCAGGAGACACATTACGCTCCGCTTATTGCAGTGATGGAGGAGGAGTGGTTCAAGAGAATTTAGTTTCTCTGAGCTGTTTCCTGGTTTAAATATCTTGGTCTAAATTTACAGGTGTGACCGTGTTGGTTTGGGTATTCAGCTTCGGAGTTCCTGGTGCGAATGTCCAAGTTTGAATTTCCAGGTTTTTATTTCTTGGTTTGAAATTCCTGGTTTTTAATTTTCAGATTTGTATTTCCAGGTTTTATTTTTTTATTTTCCTGGTTTGAATTTTTTGGTTTTAATGTTCATGTTTGAATTCCATGGTGTGAATTTTCAGGTTTAAATTTTTTGTTATGAAATTCCTGGTTTAATTTTTTAGGTTTAAATGTTCTTTTTAGTTTGTTTGTTTGTTAGTTTGTTTTTAATTCTTTTTTATTTCCACATTTGAATACCCAAGTTTGAATTTCTTGGTTAGAATTTTAGGCTTGAAATTTCCTGGTTACAAAAAGTTCTCCTTTGGATTTTCAGGGTTGGATTTCCTGGTTTCAATTACCGTACTTTAAATGTACTATGTTCCTTGGTCTCTGTGCTTCCTGGATATCAGTTTTTATGCTGCCTCCTGTTTGCTCTTTCATCTCATCCCTTCTGCTGCCAGATGAGACCAAAGTTACGCTGAATGTCTGCTAGAAAAAGGCGATTATTGCGAGCGCAAGTGTTGCAAGTGTATCATCAACATATTATTAAGCCCTGTGTTCCTCACCAGGACCGAGAGGGATCTCAGGCCTTGCAGGAATGCACAGCTCTCTTAGAGACGTTAAAGAGCTCAGGCTGGACGAGTGCCTGTAGAGGAGGAGAAAAAGAGAAAGCCAGGGTTTTTATGGTCGTCCTGCCCTTGAGCAGAACAATGGCGTCCCTGCGTGAAGCGCTTCAGTAAATATCAGGCTGATGGTGATGTATAATCGCTGAGCACTTCTAAAGAACCTGATTAAAAGTCTGGCCTAGAGATGCGTGTGTGTGTGTGTGTGTGTGTGTGTGTGTGTGTGATGTGCCTGATGCAGCAATAGATAGAGAATGTTTATGGAGGGCTAGGAAGAGGTTGATGTAGTGTATGTGTGTGTAATGAGTGCTAACCCTACAGATAAAAAAAGAATAATGGAACCCAGATGTTGTACTCATCTGTCACTGCCCGTTTCTTCTTCTTCGTCGTCTTTTGTTGTTTTTATTTTGTCCTTTCATACATCACTGCGCATTGTGGCAGCCTTTAGCTCCAGCCGGCTCAGACGTCTCACATCTCGCATTCCGACACAGTCTCAGCCTTCTGTTTCCTGGAAGCACGAAAAGCCAGGAGCAGTTTTGGGGTTGGTATAGATACAACTTGGGACTAAGTGGGCGGGGCTAGTGCACTGTTGATTATCTATCTATCTATCTATCTATCTATCTATCTATCTATCTATCTATCTATCCATCTATCTATCTATCTATCTATCTATCTATCTATCTATCTATTATTGTTTTATTGTCTCCTGATATAAATGTAATGTTTCCATGTTTTTTTTATTTCCTGTTTGTTCCTGGGTTATAAAGACTTTTTCGAGGTTTTTTGGATTCTTGGTAGTTCCTGCAGTTTCCAATCAATTTCATATTTAGCCACTAGTCACCATCAGTTTTGGACAGTAACAAAGTAAATGTAATTCATTACTGTACTTAAATAGCTTTTTCGCGTATCTGTATTTTACTGAAGTATTTCCATTTGACGAGAATTTAAACTTCACTACATTACAAAGTCAAATATCTCACTTTTTACTCAACTACATTTAGCACAATCAGGACTTGTCCAGCACTCAGCAACCACCAATCAGAGCAGAGCACGCTGTGTTTTGATCTTGTTCCTATTGCATCTTGGTTGCATCTATTTAACGTATTTTTCAGACTATAAGCCGAAACTTTTTTCCCATGTTTTGAACCCCGCGGCTTAAACAACGAAGCGGCTTATTTATTTATTTTTCCTAGGTTTTTTAAGCCAAAAAACTCAACCCCATATCATTAGACCAATGAAATTTCCGAACGGAAACAAAAAAACGCACCTCACCTGTGTTCTGAGCTGCATGGCATCGGGAGAAAAAATGTTTTTTTTTAACGCACGACGATGCCAAAAGATAAACTCCCGAGAGAAATAGTTGTGAAAGGAAGGAGGAAGACAGTGAACAATGACTTTCTTGGTCGGCTACAGTTTAGATACAAGCCGTTGTAACGTGTTGAGTCTGGGTGAAGGGAGAGCTCGCTAACTCCAGTTGCAACAGAAATCATATAAGCACAGACAGGTTTCCAAAACTCCTGCTTTTTTATTTCTCTTGGCAACAGCGTTACGGGTTAGTCAAAGAAACTTAGAAATGAGCATCAGAAAATAATAAGGACATATTCCTCAGTCTTGCACACACGCAGTAATGCTGGAAGAATGCAGTGGCAGGCTATTCCCAAAATACCGCTATGCTCCTAAAGGAAGCGCAACATATTTCACCCGTTACACTGTGTGTAACGTGTCTTTCGTTAAAGCCTGTGTAAAGTACAATAGTGTAGACTTATTTATGTTAAAAATAAAATAATTTGTAAAATTCAGTGGGTGCGGTTTATATATTGCGCTTTATAGTCCCGAAATTACGGTAGATCATTTCTCTCTCACTTTGCAGTCTCCCCGACATGCTCTCAGATGACACTGTTTCAATCATCTCATCAGTCCAATCTTTCAGATCAGGGGTTTTGGGGCATTTCCAATTGCAGCCAGTTAGATCATCTGTGATACCAGCAATTATAATAAGGGTAAATGCATTTTTTGCCACCACTGATTTAACTCCATGAAGGCGTAATTGTGTAAATAAGTGCGCTCTTCTCTCTTACATTTCCAGCATAAACTATTTCCTGTTATCTCCATCCTGTAAAGTCTAGATGGTGTGTAATAATATCTCTGTACTTTTTTTTAATGAATACATTTTTCCCCAGCTTCGCTTACACAGTTATTTTCCAACCCTTTTCTGGTTTTTGCTTACTTCCTGGTTGCCTCTTCCATGATTTTTGCTTTCGCATTTCTGTTTTCAGTGTTTCCTGTATGTATTTATTTTGTGGGTGGTTTCACGGTGATTCCTGGTAAACGTTTTCTGCATTCCCTGATTTTTTTCCAGACTCTATATTTGTAGGTTTCGGCGATTGCCTGGGGGGTTTCTGGTGTCTCGTTTTTCTACTTCCTGTTCTTGTTTTCTTGCTTGTTTTTTTTGTATTAGTGCTCTGGTGGTGCAACATGTAGCATTATTGTTGAATCGCAGCTCCAGGGTCTCTCTAGAGCTTTGGTTTTTCTCTGCATTAAACATCACATATTCTCCAGAAGATTGTATGGGTTTTCTTCAGGTGTTTCCGGTTTCCTCTGAACTTACAAAAATTGGATGGACCATGTTAAATTGTGCCAACCTGTGGTTAAGAGTGCACATAGTGCCCAGTGATGGCCTTTTCCAGGATAAATAACTTACTGTAGATGAATGACTAAACACCTAACCTGCTGATTTTTTTCTCTCTCTGAGTGAGAGAGAGTGTGTGAGAGAGAGAGAGAGAGAGAGAGAGAGAGAGAGAGAGAGAGCTAATGTACAAGAAAACAAACACAATCCACACACATATGTGTGGCCTACAGCTAAAGAATTGCATCTGCCCAGTCAGATGTGTATATTTACATATA